>JARHVA010007186.1:0-390000 GCA_037957365.1 Torreya grandis
AGGAATTACACCATAATGGTGAAGATCCAAAGCTAAAAAATATACATAACACAATAATTTTGGTCAATCATAATACATTATGTTATTCAAATAAATGAGATATATTTATAAAAATGCTTGATCTTATAAATTAGGAGTCAAGTCTTATTTCTTACCCCCATAAATATCTCACTTATCTCCTAAAGACTCTCTTACATAATTATCTCCTACATGCTCTCACCTAATATCTCTCCTAAATTCTATAGAGGTGAGTTGTGATAATCATAACTCATGTACAATTATTTTCATGTAATATTATTATTTATCACATAATATATGTTCATACGACATAAGTGAGCACTAAAATATTTATTTATAATAGGGTCCTCACCTTATTAAGGACATCTTTAGAACTAACACTTATAGATTGTGTCAGAATAGACCAGTAGGTGATCTTTTGGTAGTGTGAGCACACAAGTATTCTACAAATCAATGACTTTGATTGTATTAAAAAATGAACAATAAAATGTGCAATAATTACATAATGTGTTAAATTTCCTTGATTACAAACTATTTTATCTACACTACTTTGCTTTGGTTGCTTGATTACAATAGCATGATGAAGAGGAATATAAAGAAAGAGTAGGGGGAGTTAACTGATAGGATAACTCATTATGGAACTAAGTTCAACTCACTGTAGAAATCAAAAGATAACTCATAGTGGTACTTAACTAAACTCCAAGTGGAACTCACTATGGAACTCACCTTCTCACCCTCTTAACCTCTTATCACTCTTAAGTAAGCTAAAGGAAAAAGTGCAGAAATTATCCATTTAATAAGTAAATGGAATAATTAATATCCTGCATGAACACCCCTCCCCCCCTTAAAAATAGCTTAGGTGGGTAGTAAAGAAAAGATAGGTCCCATAAATAAAGCTTGATGAGGTACTCATGGACAATGGAACTCTCAAAAGTGGAGTAAAAGGAGAAAACCTAGTGGGAAAAAACTCCCCCCGAAAAGAGAGACAAAGAAAAAAAGGTAGGACTAGAAAGCCCACTCCAACACCCACCCTTAAGCATAGATTAGGTGGGATGTAAAATTAGGTCCCTATAACGAGGCTTGATGAGGTACCCATGTACATAGTGATGATCCTAATATCCTAGAAAATATGAAAGATGTGTGCCTCCATAAAGAAAAGAGAGAATGCATGTGTAGAATATCACATGGTGAATGTTGTAGTATGTCCCTCTATAAAATATGTAGTCTCTTCATTTTAGAAGAAAGAAACCACAAGCTATCAAACTAATGAAATCCCACTCAAGTGGAGTGTAGATAGGAATCATGATGTAGATCTTTGGAAAATGCTAAAATGTCTCTCTACTAGTGATCAAATGTGCTAGAGTTTGATTAGATATCATAGGATTAACTATAGAACATGGAAATGAAGAATAATACAATGAAAGAGAGGGAATAGCCAGAAAAGAAGATAAACATGGCACATTCACTAAAGGAATCTCCATGGGAATAAGAGAGCAAGGTTAAAAAACTATCAAAATTGAAGACTAATCAATAAATGAAGCACTCAGATCTACAAGATGAATTTCTATAAGAACACATGAGTCATCAATAGTCTCAATATGTATCATCTCATTGAAATCAGTAAATTCCTCCAAAATGCAAGTCTATGAAGGCTTTGAAAGAGCAACAATCTACATAGGAATGGATGTAGAATCTATAATAAGACAACTAAGGTCTGATAAAATCTCATCTTATAGTGGGGGGTCGATATAAGGAAGAAAACTATCCACTATGGATATATCATCACAAGAAATAAAATCATGGGGAGAGAGTACAATAATCTCAGAGAGACAATAGGAAGTAGAGGAGGTGTGACATAGGTCTTAACAAGATCTCTAAAAAGAGACTATAGGATGTTCTAAATAGTGCATGGACACTTTGTATATTACACATGGTAATGAAGATCCATGGAAATATGTACTAATAGAGTAGGAAAAACCTGGCACAAGTATTAGCCCATTTATCAAACTAAAGAAGATCAGTGGGTGTAAGAATCTGGGCATATAGACATGGAATATGATTCTTGCATGTGAGCAAGTGTTCCATATAAACACACCATGAAGCATAATTGTCCTTATAAATAAGGATCACTGGAGATGAAACAACTCTCCTCATCTAGAGTCTCTCAAATGGGGTTGACATGACTGAGAGAAGACACCAAGGAAATGCATAACTAGACAAAATATTTTTTAATAAACTCCTAAAGCATGCTCATGAAAGGGATGCCAGGCACAACCAAGAATGCATCCAAATGAGAAATTAGTGATAAAGTGGATAAACAATGGTAAATTATCTAGATATGGACTTTAGACTGAGCTAAAAATGAGTCCATACAGATGAGCACAATCAGTGCATGAAGTATGCTATAGAAAGTAATAGGGCCCATAACCCCTTGAATATGGCACTTTATAACTTGATTGAATTTTATAAAACAAAGTAAACCAATGGAAAGAGGATGAAAAAAATGTGCACTTTTTAAAAAATTGGCACTCAATTTTGAGTTACCAGTCAAAAGTTATTACAAAATATATTTTTTTGTCATTAATGGTCTATTTAATTAATTACACTTCAAGTTTAAATACTCATCAGATTTAAACACAAATCATGCAATGTAACCACTCATTGGAATTATCAAAAAATTACAGACCTCTTCACATCAACAAAAGTCAAAAATATTCCTCATACTCTCCCTTATATGCTCTCAGGCCTCTCAGGGCAAAAACAAGCCACTAATGGAAAAATAAAACAACTATTTAAAAATAACAATTAAAAAATAGCTAATTTAAAAAATATTTAGGTCAAAATTTTAGGTTTTTGATTAAATCTATGAGAACAAAAGTTGGGCACTACCATGGAATATTGTAAACTAGCTCAGCATTAGATTTCAAATGCCAAAGTGCAGAAAACTGACCACCAATCCTTCTAACACACCTGCTAGTTTCTTATGCAATCTAAAAATATGACAATCCCAGGCATGAAATCAAATCAATAATTATAATAGGTATGAGAGTGTTGGTAGTGGATGACAACCACCATAGAGGTGAAGACTAACAAAGGATGATAGTCAGTGTGGTAGAAAGTGGTTGACATCAATAAACATGTAGACCATGGAGGACCATGTAGAAGTATATAACATATTCCATAGTCTAGAGTTTGTCCTTTCTATTAACTATTCAAACCAAAGTCTTTGATTTGCTTAAATTTTTAGTTTTATATCATCATGTTCATCCATAAAAACTGATAGTGTCGATCTAGTCTATCTATGCAATCAAACTTTTCCAATTGTGTTTGAGATATGATATTGGGGGTAGGCTACCACCCAACAAGGAGCATGTATATTTAAACCAGTTATAAATGGAGAAAACCTATTGAATTATGTGGATCCTCATGACTTTGACCAAGGCTCAGATTGACAAAAAATCTAATGGTAGGCTTTACCAACTCTTTGAATGGCCATGTTAAAAGGTGGAATGCAAGAGATCAGGCCCTAAAATACATAGAATGATAATAAATGAATATGTAGGCATGATGAAGGTTTAGCAGGCCATGGGAAGCAAGAATAATGAATTAGATGGTGTTAGACATAGGTTAAATAGCTATAAAAAGAGTCTTCCATTGAATCAACATGCAAAACAAGAGACTTTGGATCTTGCACCATAGATCAATCCTTTCAAATCTACATCAAAACCTTACATACAAATGTAAATAGAAGAAATATTCAAATTATTCTTAATAAATTCAAGAGAATGTAAAATAGAAATCATCTAGATACACTAGTGCTTATTACTAGATCTTGAAGCTCTAATACCATGTTAGAATAGGCTAGTAGGTGATATTTTAGTTGGGTGAGAACATAAGTATTCTAAAAATAAATGAATCTTATTGTATTCATAAATAAATAAGATGTGTAATAATTACATAATGTATTGAATTACCTTACTTGCAAACTATTTGCTCTGCACTGCTTTACTCTGGTTACTTGATTACAATAGCATGGTGAAGAGGAATATAAAGAATGAGTAGGGGGAGTTAATTGATAATAGAACTCACTATGGAACTAGGTTTAACTCACTATAGAACTCAAAAGAGAACTCACAGTGGTACTTAATTGAACTCCAAGTGGAACTCACATTCTCACTCTCTTAACCTCTTATCACACCTAAGTAAGCTAAAGCTACAAGTGTAAGAATTATCCATTTAATAAGTAAATGGAATAAATAATATCATACACCAATAGATTGTAATATAATACAAAACATATCTTCAAATAACCAACCAATGCTCAATTCTTGAAGTAGTATTTTGCTAAACCTATGTTCTTATATTCCTTTTATTTATAATTTTCCATTTTTTATACATGTTTCTTGATTATAGTTATTTTATATTTTTTTGAGCTAACATTTTTTATAGCTTATTTTATGACTCTATTATTTTTCAACTTATCCTTGTTTCATTTACATATTTAGGTGTTTTAACATCACCCCTAGTACCTATTATTGGTCATTAGGTCTCCTTTTCTTTTTACACCTCTTGGTTTTTTAGTTTATGAGTTACATGGTAAAACCTCGAGAATCAACCAAAACCTCTTAAAAAAATCCCATCCCATTTATTTTTTATATATAGAGACCTCTTCATTTTATTTTGGTCATAATTTCCTTTATCACTCTTTGTTGTCTTTATATCATTACACCTTTTTGGGGTTGGGTATCTTTTCATACACTTCATAGTTTTATCCTATTTATGCCTCTTGGACTTTTGTGTGTTTTATGGTAAGACCTTTGGGAATACAAATAATCATTCCTTACAAATATACATCTACTTTACATATTGATTCCATACCCAAAATTATCTAGGTTTATTTTTATAAAGAGAAGGCAATGGTTAAGAGTGGTGTTTTATCATGTAGAGTTAGTCATATTCTCTTATGGTAAAATGTTTTCATTTTATTTGTGTTATCATCAGCATTTTACCTTATCTTATGATGTATTTTAAAACATATCTATCACTATAACATATTCATTTATACATTTTTTTTGATTGGGGTGATCTATTTTTTCTATGCTCATTTCCATGATCTTCATATTTTTCATCTCCTTTGGGGTTCACCAAGGTTAGTTTCAATATTGCACTCTTCCATGAGGTGTAATTTTAGATGTATTTAGGAATATTGGTCTCTAAATTATAATATTTAGTAGATAGGTGTAAGGTTTAATTTTTTAATCATATTTATCACCAATGGTTGATTTTGTAAATTTTTAATGGAGGAAAATAAAATAACCTGAAATAATTAAAAGCTATAATATATTAAGAAAAAGGAAATTTTATTAAAATATAGATCGCACCCAGAGACATGATATTATTTTTTAGCACACCCTTTATCTTAGTTGAAGCTTAAAATACATATTAGGATCATTATAGAGTGAAATTAAATTGGGGTATAATAGGCCAATACAATAGGGTAAGATGTCTCGTACATATTGCATTATATTTCCACCTACTTTCTCACACAAGTGCCTAATCCTTACAATAGACTGACAACTTTGTAAGAGGCCCTAAAGAATGGGGAATATGTTATGGGAAGGTAGGATAATTTTATTTTGCATGTAATAGCCTTTAAGGGATGATATTTATTCTTAAATATTTATCCAAAACTTATGCTTGTTAGGTAGGGTCATCTAGGACCATTGATGCTGAAAACTTTTAGTCTTGACAAACTAATGAAAGTATCTTGTTTCTAGTAAATACCATGTTTTCACCTTGGTTATGAACTATTTTCCCTCCCTCCATAATTACAATTTGACAAGAAGGTTTGTTTATAAATATATCCCATCTTATTTATTTAATATTATTCATTTATTTCAATATGTTAACATTATGACAACTTTAGTGTTTTCCATTTTTGAATAGAAGTTGTATCTTTGAGTTGTTGTGAGATTTTATTTTAGTCATTGAATTATATTTCTAGGACTTATCTTAGTTATGTTTGGGACTTTAATCCATTCACTTTTTTAGGACCTATGGTTATATTTTTAATTTTCATGCCTTTGTTACCATTTTCCTTGATTTTTTATATCCTAATTTAGCCTTAGCATTTTGACTTGGTAATATTCCATTTTTATTATCTATTTTCTTGGATATTTTGGTTATAATTTAGACTTATTAATCTTGTCTTGCCATTTTTTTAATTTTTTAGTCTTCCTTTGATATTTTTTCATTTGAATCCATTTACTATCTTGGATACATGCACATTGATTTTATTCCATTTTTAGCCTTATATCTTTAAGGTTTCCAAAAGTAATTTATGTGACTACCATGATAAAGACTATGCTATTTTCATGGAAAATTTATGTGGAAATGTAAGTCAAGGCATTCATATATTACTTATACTTATTCATTAATCGATAATTATTTCAACATTTCCCTTTATGCTTTCACATTGTTATGTATCTTTCCCAAAGTTTAAGCATTCATTACACTATTATGACATGTGGTGAGCTTGGGGTGGGGCATATGTATACACTATATTTTTCATCTTTATCATTTATGCTTTCACATTGTTATGTATCTTTCCCAAAGTACAATCCTTCATTACACTATATTTTTCATCTTTATCATTTATTGATGATTTTATTTGTAATAATCCTAGGTGCATTGATTACCTGAGTGCATATCCTAAGGAGTGCATTAGAAAAGGGGTGGCATCAGCTTATAGTAGTTTATGAGGGATGTTTACATACTATTCTATCATACTTTCACTACTATCAATATTAC
The DNA here is from genome assembly GCA_037957365.1 of Torreya grandis. Taxonomy (NCBI): domain Eukaryota; kingdom Viridiplantae; phylum Streptophyta; class Pinopsida; order Cupressales; family Taxaceae; genus Torreya; species Torreya grandis. Next base: position 6,829 of record JARHVA010007186.1, read on the forward strand.
CTCCTCTAAGTCTCTTTTTGTCTTCCTTCTCTATCTCATTTTTATCTAGTTATGCTATCTACCTTATTTTTATAATGTATCATATTGGCTGATATAATTTATTTCCTACTTGGTTCTACCTATACTATATTATCAAGTTTATTCTAGTCTTTCCAAGTATATCAGCCTAGATGACATAGTTCTAAGTTAATTAACACCTATTCAATTATATCAACTAGGTTGATACCATCAGCTTAGAGTTTAAGGTGATTTATAGGTTTGGATATGTATATATAAGGGTTATAATTATCATTACCAACACATACAACACTCATCTACTCTAATTTGGCTCACAATTCTTCTATTAAGTAGTAAAAGGAGGATTTAGAGGTTAAAGTCTTATTCTCAGAGGTCAAGTCTTGTTCAAAGTATTTGAATCTCAATAAGATAAGTTGACCTAAGGAATTACACTTAGTATTTCAAGGTCCCAACTAAGGATACCTAGGTATTCATATTTCCATATGAGGTGTTAATCCTTCAACATCTCTTGCAAAGTGCCATTAAAGACAGGGGGAGTTTGATGCTATGATAAGTCAATCTAAAGGTGAGTATCTCTATCCCTGTTTTCTTTAATTTATTAATACATGCCATTGTCCTTGGAAAAATAATAAACCCCTACTCTAAAAGTTATTTATACCTAATTTAATTTTTAATATATTCATTTTTCTATGTTTCTAAGCTATTATGTTTTTTATGTGTTCTATAATGTTTTAATAAATTCTAGTATAATTTTATCTTTGTTAACTAACACAACATTACCTAAATATCTTTATTTGTGCCTCAAGTGAACATAAACCTAAACCTTGAGTGATATGTTGGAATAGATAGTGAGGCATATTTTTTAGGTTCATTATAGTGGCATGGAATCTTGGATAAGCACTAGAAAAATGTTAATATCTGGGTTCTATTATTGGGAATTACATTGAACCAACTAATGAAGATTTTATTCAATGATGTCTAACTGAATATCTTTAAAAATGATTTATAGATGGTTTTAGATCAATATCTATAATTTATAGAGAATCATCCAAGTAGAGAGGATTCATGTCCTAATAAGTGGAAATGAAATCATTTGTATGACATTCTTTAAAAAAAAATTTATAATTACATGGAATTTTGCATGCTTGGGATACCATGTATGTTTTAGGCCATAGTGGTAATTTTGAAAGGGGTTGTGTATGGACATATACATGGTTTGATAAATTAAAATAAATAGATTAAGTGAGGATAAGAGTCATAGATGTCTATCAAATAGGTGTCCTTGGTAGATACATGTTAGATTTTTAATATCTACTTACTTTTTCCCTTAATAATAAAAGTATCAATTTATGTGTGAGACAAGAGGATAATACATAGCTAAGTTACACATATAATTTAATAAAATCATGGGATACTTGGTCTCTAAACATTTTCCATGTAGAGATAAATACCCCCCATGCATGAGCTAAGTCTAAGATAGAAGGAGAGGGGAAGCCAAGGTTACAGTTGAGCTAGTAAGGTTTGAACACCAAGATACTTCAAAGGAATGTAGCACAAAGATTATCAACATCTTATGAGGTAAAAATATGATTAAGGAAAAAAATGGTGATACTCATTATGGACCCTAGAGAAGGGGTGAGATAATTCACAAAGATGACATGAATACCTACATATAATGATAAGGACATAATAATAACTCTCATGTAAAAGAAACATGATCCATAGAATAAGATGTGTGTGCTCATGAGTAATAGGTTGATCCTATGTTTTGATTAACTGAGGAGGCTTATTGGGACCCATTGGACATGTAAAAACATGTAGAAGTTAGAAGTGTATGCATAGGCTAGGATGACCAATATAACAATCTTATTTCTCTAAATATACTAGCATATAAAATATAGATCTTAACATAAAGTCTGATATACTTGGATGGTATAGATGATACTTGGGGTGGTTATAGATCTAGTAGAGGGTAATCCAGATTCAATAATAAGGTGTATATGTTTCAAATCCTATGCCTAAGATATGGGGTATGGTTATAACTATATCCTAAGGTAAATCAATGATATAACAATGGTAACAAAAGGGGTATCAAGGATACAATAAGGAAACTGCATGCATGTAACTTGAAAATAAGGGTAACCTAGATTAAATATAACAATAATACTAATCTAAAAAGATATAAATTGTGAAATGGTATACCATAAATATAATATGTGTGTCCTAGAATGGTAATGGAAAACCTTAGAGCCCTATACTATAACAACTTATTCAATATAATGAGAACTTAATCAAGGAATTTTTCCTTCACTTGAAGTTTTCTTACTTTCATGGACAAGATTATTTAGATGTACTGAGAGTTACAATTTGACCAAAGGAAAAGGAAGTAACTCACTTGAATGGATATTATGGGCATGGGAGTTAATCTTTTATTCTCACCTCTTTGAACACTTTTCATGAATTTTTATTATGAGGAGTTACACATGCCCTCTCCTATATGTACATATCTCATTTGTGATTTATAGTAATTGAAGATTGTGAATTGGTTCTTGTTTTGTCTTGTGCAAATATTATCATGTATGTGATTTAATTTTGTATTATGTTGAGTACTAGATTGTATTATGCCTATCAAAAACTCATGTACTTATTTTATCTGGAGATCCTAGTATCCACTCTGATATGGTATTAGAGAACTAAGCCAGTATATGTTTGTCTAGTTTTTATTTAATGCTAACTAATTATAAAATCTGAATTTATTTTCAAAAATTTGAGGGTTGTCTTCAAATATAAAAAACCTTAGGATTTGTCATAAGAACATTATAGGGTTTTTTTTTTGAATAAAACCATGTGGGTTTTATTTATTTGGCTTGAGTATCTCTTATTTGTGCAGACTCATTAAATTTGACTAAAATATAGTTTTCAAATCAAAAGAGCATCATAGTGGATGAATTTTCAAGTTGGCACTCATCATTATCCTTGAATATAAGTTTTGGTTCTATGTTTACCTTGTGGATCACTCTTCCATCCCATCACATGGTGTATATAGCTAGGGATTTGCTCAAATCCATCATAAGGTGAGTTTGATGTGAAGTAATGTGATGGTCTCTTTGCTAGTCAATAAACCTCTTCCAATGATGATTCTATTAAAGTTGAATCAATATACTCTTTGATCATATCCAATAGATGCATGCCATCCAAATATCCTTACTTCTTGATCAAATACCATTTCATGTATGCAATCTATAGTTTGACCTTCTATCCATTACCAATAGTTAGTCTACACTATATTTTAGCATGTGGGTTTCTACCAAATCTTAGCTCAGTATTTCAGTCTATATTATAGTCACAACTACCCTTAGATGTCTCCTCACTACACAAATCTCATGGTTTTATAAAATCCACCCTTCCATTTAGTTATTTGATTAATAGTTAAGGCATTCAATTGTTTTAAGAATCTTTTGTTTCTTATTTTAAAACTTTTATAAAGTTCCTTAAATATGATCTAGAGTTTGTAATTAGCCACCTTGGCTATAATGTATTTTAAAGAGATTATTGGTTTGGAGCTAGTTAAGGGGTCAAGTCCCACCATTAAAATATTTTTTTATAAAACATTGTGATGGATTTAATCAAAGGAGATATTTTTTATTGTTTTTTTAATTAAATAATATATTGTGGGCAATATTTAAAGGATTTTTTTGTTATTATAAAAAATCTTCATATTTTCACTTGTCAATGACTAGAGGGTGATATCCAGTTTGGAAGGTGGCCAAACCCCCTCAGAAGAAAAATATTTTTTCCCTCTCCTTGTTTTCCCACACTTTGTGTACTCTTCTTAGACACATTATCAATTAAGCATGATATCCTCTTTTTGTTTTATAAATCACATCTTTCTCAACTCATGTAATGATTTCTCAAGATGTATTCACAGTTTTACCCAACATATTTTGAAGTGTGAATTATGTTTTTAATATTTTGGGTCATGGGTCGATACGAAATGAAGTGTGAATAATTTTTCAAATTATCTTTGGGAATCAAGATGTGATGAGAGGTCACAAACTATAAAATGAACTTATAAGCTTAAATCTTAACAAATTTGACACCTTTCTAGATTTATTCACCAAGTTCAAGTATTTAAGATTGTATTTGAAATAATGTGAAATAGAGAATAATTATGACCAACTTATTCTTTATATAGTCTCTAAGCTAGGTCATGATTACTCAGTTTTTGTCTCTATTTTCCATGCCACTAAAAGTGCTCTAGGCATTACATGGAAAATGCCCTCTTTAGATGCCTCTATTACCAACTTGACTTAGGAGAAAGATAATTTAATATAATGGTAACATTTAAGTTATCAAAACTTTAATCCATAATTATTAGGAATGGGATAACAAAGGCTTCAAATAAAGATAAGAAGAAAAATAACAAGGATCAAGAGAAGAGGAAAGATAAACCTCTAACAAAATAACCACTAAAACTTCTTCTTCCAATGATAAAACTAAGAAAGATAAAGTTAAGTGTGCATATTGCATGAAAAATGGGCATGATGAACACAAGTGCATGAATAAACAAATTGGTCACATAACTCATCTTCTAGAAAATAACAACATAGGTGCTCCTGAATCTATCAAGCAAAATTCATCAACTCAAGATTATTCTAAGGCAAAAGGAAAAGGTAAAGAGAAAGAAAAGGGAAAGGCTATTGTATTAGTTGTATCTATAACATATTCATGGGTTATTGACTCAGGTGTTTCCCACCACATGGGTTATTCACAAGTTGAGTTTTCTTTTGTAGAGCCTTGTAACATGTCTTCAAATAATTTGGGTGATGAAACTTATATATTAGTTTTAGGGATAAGGTATATTGAAATTGAAGGAGTAACATTAAATAATGTTATAAGTGTTCCATATATTTCAACTAATCTTGTATAAGTTTACTAAATAACTCGTATCATTAAGGGCATGAGGGTGGAGTTTTTACTATATTTAGTTATCATAAGAGAGTTGCATAATGATTCTATAGTAGTAGTGGGAAAGGAAGATCAACAGGATAAGTTATATATCATCTCACATTTTACACTCGATTCTTATTTGACTATTTTTTTGACTCATTTAGATGGAATTATCAAATTATGGTATGAGTGGTTTGGCCACCTCAACTAATGCTACCTAAAATAACTCATCAAAAATGACATGGTTATAGGCTTAACTAAAGTGCATTTATCTAAGGGTCTTTATGAGGGTTTCACCCTTCAAAAACATCTTGAATATAAATTTGACAAAGGAAAAGATTGGATGGATTCATAGGAATTTGAGTTAGTACATAGTGATGTATCTAGGACCTTTTTAAGTCTAGCTTTTACAAGGGATAAGTATGTTCTCATATTTATTGATTATATCTCAAGATATACATGGATCTAGTTAGACATAAACATGAAGTTTTTGACAAGTTTCAATATTTCAAAGTTATTTTAGAGAAACAATCTGAGTAATGCATCAAAGTTATTAAAATTGATAATGGGGGTGAGTATGCCAATAACATATTTGAGAAATTTTATAAATGGGATTTATTTATGACATATAGTTCCATATAGTCCTAAAAAAATAAAGTTACAAAATGTAATAATATATCCTTGAAATATATGGCTAACTATATGATTAACTCTAAGTCACTTGTACCATAGTACTAGGCCAAAATAATCAATTGTGATTACTACATTTAGAATAGGGTTCCACCCAATTATTTAAAAGGCATAACTCCTTTTGAATCTTAGTACATTGGGAAACCTGTAGTTGAGCATTTTAGAGTCTTCAAATCTCTAGCTATGGCCCATATACCTAAGAATAAATGGAAGGCTATGGAACCTTAGAGTAATCCTTGAATTTTTTAGGTTATCTAGTTGGTGTCAAGGGATACTACCTTATTGATTTGACCACACATGAGATGTTCATTAAGTGAAGTGTTCAATTTCATGAGAGTCCCACATAATCAACACTTGATACTTATACAACTTCATTGGACTCACTTGGGTTTGATTCAAATGATTTAGATTATTCTGAGCACATTTTAAAGGTTGAGGAAACTTTTTCTAATTCTGATAGTGAGAGTAGTGATAGGGACTCATCCCCATTCACATCTAGCCACACTTTAGGGGATGATGTTTCTCTACCTTACTTATCCAATTTTAGTCCTCTTTGGTTTAGGTAGACATTGTAGAGTATAGGCACATGGGTTGGGGATCCTTTATATGATGGGAAGACACATTTAAAGTTTTATAGTGGTCCAAATGATTTCTATGCCTTTGCCTCAGATCCACTAACCTTTTGGGAGGCATTAGGCACTCTTGAGTGGGATTATACCATGCATGAGGACTATAACTCCTTAATTAAGAACCATACTCTAGATTTGACACTTATTGAGAAAATAAAAATGGTTTGATGTAAATGGATTTATTAGACCAAGTATGTAAGAGATGGGTCTATTGATAATTTTAAATTATGGTTAGTTGAAAAAGGTTTCTCACAGGTGGCTGGCATCAACTACACTAAAACCTTTGCACCAGTCACCAAAATGAACTCTATAAAACTCACACTTGTTATTTTCACAACCAATCATTGGGATGTTCATTATATGGATGTGAAGAGTGGCTTTATTCATGGTAATATTAAGGAGGATATTTACATGGAATAATCTTAGGGCTTTGTTGAGGATTCTTCTTTAGTATGAAGACTTCATAAATCCAACTATGGCCTCAAATGTAACATCCCCACTAGGATCTACCTAGAAATACATTTTTTTAATAATTTAAATAACATATACTTTAAATATATTACACCATGATAATATAATTGATAATCATATAAAATACTATAAGTATGATAAATGTAATTGAAGCATACTACATACATCACTAATCACTATCATCATAAGAAACACATCATGATTGATTATATATATCTAGCCATGATTGGTACAAGCATACAACCACTATTGTCAATGTATAGTAAATAAGTAATTATAGATCATCATGATAATGTTTCAATAATAAATACAATATAATTTACATATATAAGATACATGGCTCCCTAGAGCATAGTTCCTCAGACTCTAGTATCTCTAGCAATCTCAAGTGTCCTGTACAAATAAGTACTACTATGGGGAGGGAGAGCATCATTTGAGTGATTTTATATACCAAACATGGACCATCAATCTCCTACACAAATCCCATCAGGTAATGGCCCTCCCTTTATGGATGAGTAGATAGTGATGGTATAAGAATCCAAAGAGACAATCTATTACCCATGTGTTATATGATTGATCTAACTAAACATATGGTGTATCATAAAGAAACCCATTCTAATCAAGTTATTGCATAAACATATAAATCATACACATGAAATGATAATGTCTCACTAATATTACTTGGCCTAAGTTTTTAAATAGTTATTGATCTCTAGGATCAGTCAATTTTATACACACCACTTGATTGGATTACCTTCATCTGGCATTATGATGCTAGTAAACTAGTGAAGTCTATCTCACTACTTAGTATCAACTATGAAATATTTGGTTAACATATATAACCAATAATTTAAAAAAAATCTCTCTACTTAGTAATCACAAAATATACTAAACACAAGAATGATCAAATACATACATTCAGTCTATTAAACATATGAATGAATCTCAAAATATTATCTATAATAGAAATGATAAATATAGTTTATACCATTAGGGTAAAATATACACCTAACTATAGTTTATAATTACTATAAGTAGTATCAAAATATAATGCACCCTATACTATCATAGTCTAGTTTTATTAAGCACAACTACTAAATACCATAACCAGACATAATAAAGTAGTTATGAATTAATGAAAACATAAGATTCTATTCAAAAAACTAGTTGTAACAAGAAAATCTCAGTTCTCACAAACATATAATATTCTATTCTAGCATCTGTTATACTCGGGGGATGTATGCATGCATAAATAAGGTCCTACTAAATATCAAGAAACATGATATTCATAGAAATAACTAACATGCATACATTTAGTCCATCAAATGTATGAATATATCTAGACATAATGATTATAGTTTGTACCACTGGGTAACCATATTTAGACTATATTTTTCAACTAAAATATTCTCTATGACATCCCATACTATCACAATTCATTATTTATGAGCACAACTAAAAAATTATGAATAACCAAACTTACAATTTTGAGAACTAAATGTCTCATAATCATAAATAATAATCAAGCAAGTATGTGTTATACCACACAAGTATACCCTATGTTTAAACTACTTACTATCAATCAAAAGAAACATAAATTATAGGAACACATCATGATGCATTATTATATGCTATATATGTCTAAAGACTTATACATATTAATATACTCATAATATGTACTGCACATAAGTTTTCAATACTATTTGTATATATACTAACAGTCATTTATGACACAAGTCAAGGATTTTATAATATTTACACAATCATTACATCCATGAATAATCAAGATGTAAACTAAGTACTATAGTCAATATACCTCTAATTCAAATCCATTGTATAAGGTATTCATAAGGTTCATTTATGTGTTTATACTCTACATTAGTCTATGCATTTCATCTATATATGTTGCTACATGTTTGACTCCATTGACTCATTTTATATAAAACTATTATGCTTCAGATACATTACTTAGTCTTTACACAGAGTTAAAAATATAGCCAAAACATAGATATAGCCTCCTCATGACTTACATATATATATGTATGTATGTATGTATTTTAGTGGCAATTGTATATTACACATAACCATAATATTAACCATTCATGAGATATTCGAGGAACCATATTAGCCAATAATGAAATATATTCATATTACACACCATTCACAAAGATATTATAACATAGTGACTGATAATGAATGCTTCATGTATTTTTGTAGATGATTCATACATGATTCCAGAGATATAAACATAATATTATGTGTTTTTTAAAAGTTATAATAGTTTCCATAACTATGTATTTATTTTTATAAACATTTAAGGATATTTATATCATCGAATAATAATATTACAATCAATGAACTAATATAATATCATAATAACTAAATGAATTATAGATGCATATTCAGTAATAGTTGATCATCCAGATCGATGGTATAATATAACTGATATACTATAAGTAACCTAATTTGCTTGGTAATTATTCCTATCCTTTATATTAGGAATTTATTCAAAATACAGATTCTCCTTAATGGACAATTATTATTTCCACAATGTTATTACTCAATGTATATAGATATGAGCATGTTATGGTAGGAGTTAATCTTGATTTTTGACAAACTAACCATAATTACATGATATTATTATTATAATCATATGATAATAGTACATAATGCATGGAAATAATAGTTTAATAATATCCATAATATAAGCATCACTATCTCAAAGAATAATAGTTATGGCTAGTAGTTATTCAATAAAATCATATTACTCAATAAATGCATATGGCTTGATGCTCATAAACATTACATACTAATTCTTTGATTATTTATCGACTATCATATATATATATATATATATATATATATATATATATATATATATATATATATATATATATATATATATATATTTTAACAAAAATCAACCAAATTATTGTATATCCTTCTAGATGAATCATTAGCAACAAATAAGGTAAATAATGTGAGTTGCTATTATTCTTATTATTTCACTAAAATTTTGATTATTTTTTATTTAAGAAATATGTAAAACTTAAAATAAGGGTGAGGTTAGTATAACCTATATGTGTTGTGCATGCATGATCCAAATGATTGTTGATACTCCTCTTTGTCTAGGGAGGATGACCTGTAGATAAGAAAATAATCTAAAAAATGGTAGATTAGTGAGATAGTAGGGTTGACTACCTAGTATGAGCTAGATACAAGAAGCACAAGCTTCCTTGAAGGCTATCAATCCACACTTTTAAAACACTCAAGTTATGGTAAACTAAAAATAGTTGCTTGTATGAAATAACATAAGGTAATAATATCAAATACAAGAAATGCTTAAAAATAAATAAGTGATTTTGATTAAAAATAATAATAAATGATTGAATATTAATGCTAAAACACTCAAACTTGATTTAAAAAATAAGTTGAAGTTTTTTGATAAAATAAAAAATCATAAACTAAGATTTGGGTATGGGTAGATGGGTCAAATTAGCTTGCTATTGTAAAAGGACACATAGTGACCGTCAGTGGTTAGGTATGACCATCAACATTTAGGTGACCATCAATAGTTGTTAACCATCGATGGTTAGGTAAGTCTATTGAAGGTTAGGTAGGACCATTAGTGGTTAATATTGGATTAAGTTTAGGAAGAGAAGTTTGTTGGGGAGGTTTTAGAGAGGTTCTTAGTGTAGTTTGGGTTGAATATTGGTTGTAAGATATAAATTAATGCTCAAGGGTATCTAGTTCAAGGATTGGGTACTTGAGTGAGTGAGAATGGTTTATGGGTGATTTTAGGTAGGAGGTGAAATGTTTAGAGTTATATAGAACTCTAACAAGAGAAAATGGGATGAAAGGAAAATAAAGGGGAATGACATAAGTCATGAAACAAATAGAGGTAATTATTAAATCTTGACAAAAAAACATAGATACTTAACTTTTAGGTATTAATAGTCTAACGAATGCTGGTGTTGGCTAAAATATATTATGGATCTTGGAGAAATGTTAATATAATAATAGTAACTTCGATCAAGATAGTGAGTTGTAGAAGTACCCTAAGCCTCTGACCTGGTTCCTAGTTCACTAGGAAGTTTTTGGACTCACCTAGGAGTTAGATTATCTTGCCCCTAGATGATGATTTCAACCTTATCTTCATCTCTTAATATATAGGAAAGGAGGGTTAAAGTGAAGAGTTTAACAAATAGTTTATCAAATAGTCTAACCAATAATCTAATCATGCATTGATCATGCAAACAACATACTAAAATTAGACACCTAGTAATCAATGAGTGAGTTACAGTTGAATTATAGTTTATTCCTTTAATCATGTAAGAGTTTAAGTAACTACTAGTGGTCTGTTCAACCATCGATCATCGAGGGTTGATAGCCAGTGGTCAAGGGGACATAGCCAAAATGGGCTTATTCACTGATGACTATTGATTAATTCCTTGGAAAATGGTTCAAGGTTAATAATGGGATAATTTGTAAATAATATAACCCAAAGGGGGATAAGGAGTGGTTTAAAAGTTAATGCGACATCTAGAGATATGGTGTATGATTTTTTAGCATCTAAATTTTGCCCCTTTTTGTTATGTAGTTTATATCAAGCTGTAAAACAAAAAATGGAAGGTTAGTTGGATGACCCAAGTATGGGAGGAGGTCTTCCCCCTAAAACTATAAATTAATGAGGTGAAATATAGTCAATGGCAAGTTTGACAAGTGGATAAATGGGTGCCAAATTTAGTTGGGTGGGAATTTAAATATGAATAGGTATACAAAAAATGACTAAGTGTGATATCATATATCATTCATAGACTAGGCTACCATAGATAAGGTAGGTGGTAAAATAAGGTTGGACTAGAAGGATAGGTGATAAGGTAACTCGGCCATAATGTTAGGCATAGCTAAATTGGGCACTCTTATAAACTCAAGTTTCCTAGGTAAATGTGATGTATTCATAGGTATCTAAAAATTGGATGTGATCCTAAGAAAATAAAAATGGTTGTAGGTGTCAAGACCATAAAAGGTCATGCTTTAAGGCACTTAAATGGTTGATGTGTAAAAGTAACATAAGTTTGGTCAAATATGGAAAGGTAATCAGTGTAGTTAGAATAACCAAGGCAAAGTTAAGTCACAAAAACAAAGGCAATAGTAAAGGTACTAGAGAGGTAAAGGCGTTATTAGACTACGTGGTCCTTTGGGAAAAAGAGATGGTAGGATGCTAAAACCCTAGAAAAGATAACCATCGATGGTCGGGGTTGACCATCAATGATCACCTAGTAATCATTGATGATCAAGAGGAAACCCTAAAATGGTAACCATTTAAGGTCAAATGAGGATTTATTTTCTCATTTGCAAATATCAACCTATGACACTTTCCCTTGGAATTTGCATAAATGATAGTCATTTGGCTCTTTTAGTCTCATGCTAGTTGAGTCAGGTGGGTTTGACTGAGGTTGAGTGGTGAGTTAAATGTTAACTTAGGTAGGCTAGGGTAGAGGAGATCAAATGAGGATATAGTAAGGTAGGGGTAGAGTATGGGGTCAAGTGGTGATGGTGGTTTTAAGGGCTCCATCATAATGGAGTATGTGTAATGAGGTAGGGGATGTCTTGAATTTTGTTAGTTATTTTGCTTGTTTGTTGTGTGGGGGAGTAGGTATTAGAAATTGGGGGTTTTGAGTTTGAGGTATGAAATTTTTAGAGGGTTGGATAAAAGTTAAGGTAGTGAAGGTAGGGAAGGGGTTTAGAGGTTTTAGGCATGATTTTAATTATTATGTTGATTATTGTTAGGTATTAATGGGTTAGGGTTAGGGTTTGGTCATTGATGGTCATCACATAGTGACCATCGATGGTCCCTATCAACCATCACTAATTGATAAGTAACCATAAAATGGTTGATGTGTGGACTATCAATGGTCCACCACCCTAACCATCACTGGTCAAGGGTTAATTGGTGATGGTCTTGAAAGAAACTATCACCAGTCAATGCTCAACCATTGATGATCAATATAAGGTTAGGGAATGGGGTAGAGAAGGGTATAGGAATGGGTGAAGGTAGGATAGGGTAAAAGGTAAGACTTAGTTTAGGTAGGATTAGGTAAGGGTTTGGTTAGGCCTTAAAAATGGGGTAAGGTAAAAGTGAGTAGGGGTAGGGCTAAAAATTAAAATACATAGGTCATGGTTGAAGGGTAAGGAAACCTAAGGGATACATTTTAATCCTTGTAGGTGAGGAAGAAACTACAAATATAGGACCAAGTGCCTCAAATTCTAGATGAAGTATACAAGGCTATGATGGACTAGGATTAGGAACACATGATAGTGGTGGGTCTATGAGGTATGAAATTTTATCAGCATGTGTCAAAAACTAAAAAAATGTTGATAGCCCTCATTGAGAGATATGACTTAGCTACCAACACTTTCTTGCTATCGAATAGAGAGATTACCATCCTATTGAAATATATTCATTGAATTGTATGGCTACTAATATGGGGTGAGATGATAGAGCATATTAATAGTGAGGAGCTAGATATACATATGGATCAATTATTTGATGAAGACTTTATTCATGATAGGTGGCATGTGGGAGGTTTTCATTATGCACCTATGTATAACATGGATAAAGGAGGGAGATGGCTTGTCATGATGATGATAGATATTACCTGATATGCACTTCTAGATTCTATTAGTGGTATATATACCTTTTTATTGCTAGGTACTCTAGTAGACATGTTGATGAACTGGTTAATGTTTGTTTGGGCCTTGGTTTTACTAGTATAGATATATTATGAGCTTTGAGGATATTGAATAGATAGGTGATATGGCATTAACATAAGGTTTGTTATACACTACTAGGCTTATGAACACATTAAGTTACTTTGATTAGGTGGATTACCATGATAGACATGGGACCAAGTGGACTTCAAAGTGAGATTCATGAGATGGAGAGGTGACTATGCATTTATAGCACTAGGAGGAGTAACATGAGACTTAGAGTGGTATAGAGATAGGTTAGAGGAACTGGTAGATGGGGAGGTTATTTTAATGCCATATACCAAATTTGTAACATGGGTAAGCTATGATAGGTAGACCCTATCATTATAGAGTTATATATGGATATATCAGAGATGGGAGCTTAAGGTGGAGCTCATCCCATTTGAGAGGGTCAAGAGACAATTAAAGCTTGTTTAGGGTGTCCTTGGTGCTTTCCTAACGTATAAGAGAGAGGATGCTAAGGAACCACTACCTTTTCCATAGCCTAAGGAGATAAAGATTGACCATGAGGAGCTACCAATAGATGCAACTATTGATGATATAGGGGTTATGCAAGAGTACCTTGTATGGTTTTAGGTACATTATAAAATGGTAGTATTTAGGGGAGATGGTGTATAATAGGCTCCTGATGTAGACATGGTGGAAGGGGTGGGGAGTAGATGGATGTAGATGTCCCTAATACGTAGGAACTCATCACAAAGAGATTAGGTGAAGGTGGTACTAGCCTTAGTATAGGTATATCTAGTAGTGGTGACTATGTAGAGATAAAACATAGGGGCAAGTGGCTATCCTTACATAAGAGAGGCATACAACACAATTGTAGCTAACCTTGGTGACACAAGAGAGGGATGCCCTAAGGTAGGTAAGAGGGTGGGAACTTGCACTTGTAGTACCATCAAGGACCATATTTATAGTGAGGTATGTGGCCATAGTCAAGGAGCTTAGATCCTACAAGGCACTAGTCTTTATATAGCTTCTAGATGAGCCCTGATACATTGATTATAGAGCAACATTTATTGGGGGAGCTAGTAGTACTAAACTAGATTAGTAATACAACATCTGTGAGTGTATAGATAGATCTTAGAGATGGATAAGATCTAATGAGTAGTAGTGTTCCTCCACCTTAGAATCCTAGGATATGCCTATTTTGATGTATTATATGATTTTGATACCAACCTGCGAGATGATGTAGTGAGATGTGCAATTTTTTGTGAGAGATATGGACATTATTATGATATGTGATTATTTATGATTATGAGCTTATTGATGTGATTATGGGTTATGGATGTTGTTTATGTTTATGGTTAGTTATTTTATGTTCATGATGTGATGATGTTATGATTAACATTATCATGTTTAATTAGATGTTATAAATGTGGATGTTCTATGTTTTCCTTTATCTAGATATACATGTGATGGATAACATGTGTGATGACTCATTGGTTTATAAATGGTTATAAATGTGATCAATGATGATGATTAAGGAGATGTGGTTGGTTATTTAGATAGATGAGATGACCTTTGATATATAAGATGGTTAATTTATTAAATGTTTTTATGGTAAAAACACTTACACAAATAAAGGAAAAACAAATCACTAAATAAAACAAAAAACTTTTATTTAAATTTTGTTTAATGAATGGCACGTAATTAGATGAAGGTGGTTTAATCTTAAAAACACATAGATTAAGTTTGGATAATAAAACTATATGTGAAAAAAGACAAGAAAAGATAAGACAATCAAAAGACAAATGTCATAATGAATGTAGTGACAAGTAGGTATGAGAAAGCAAAAGGAGAAAAAATGTTATTTCATCAAGGAGGACCAAAACAAAAGGAAGCTAGATCATATTATGAGCATAAGCCCTTCACATGCTTCGTATCAGCATCCATTGGTTGGTTACATAGTTTCTTGATCACATAAGGTCAAGTAAGCTCAAAATCCCTTATTTTATTGAGGGTATAAAGGGGAGATGGATGATAGAAAAATTATCTTGTGAGACTAGCATGCCTATTCTATAGGTTACCAAAGAGCTAGTATAAACAAATCTATGTCATATATGGTATAGATTGATTGATGTGGGAAGTCTACTCATGGAAGCTGATTGCAACTTCCAAATAATGGGTCTTTTGATATTTTTGTTATTTATTTAAGAGGTTTTAGGGAAGATGATCGATATGAGAAGCCTCTAAGAAATTTATTTCTTTTGACAAATGATTTTACTTAGCCATCCTTTAAGGGAGTGGTCTAAGTTTTAGAGATTTGTGTTAGGTGTTTTGATAGTTGTCCTTCAAAAGAGCAGTCTACCTTATATTGAGCGATTTTGATTAGTTTTGGTAGTTGTCCTTCAAGGGAGTAGTTTACTAATGTTAGAGATGACCCATAGGATATATGAATTTTAATGTTTTTTCTTTTTATGGCATAGGCTTGATTATATAGGTTTAAAGGCTTACCTTTATGAAGGTAAAACTAAAGCACAAGAAGGTTAAAATAGTGGGTGAGAGGATTCTTTGAGAGACAATGACCATGGGTTTACATCTTGTTAGGAAAGAAAAGTATCCATGAGAATTATACCATGTGTAGAGATATGGTACCCATATTTAATATTAAGGCTAAAACTATGGTGGATAATCACATGATTCTATACTTTAATTGGTTTTCCTCAAACTGAGGGGAGTAAGGGGAAAATCTCTTAAAATAAGAGATGAGCTTAAGTTAGATAGAAGGTGATTTTGATCTTATTTAAAAAATAAAGGACATAGATGTGAAGCATTGAGAGGCTCAAGTTATGGTTTCCCCTTAAGAGAGGATAAATGATAAGATCCTGATTCATACTTATGCAAAATGATATAAATTCCAAGCCAATTGAAAGAGAACTTGCCCCATTTGATTTCCTCCATATTGGTTACATGATGATTATCCTTTAAGATGAGGTCTCTGATGTTGAATTCTTATTCTCTTAGGTATTTTTTATAGTCACACTTGATTTGTTCTTGATAGATGTAAAGATGGTTAAGCTTGGCCAAATGACACTCGTCAAGTATCTCAAGTTGGGATAAATGTTCCTGATGATAATCACCCTAAAAAATTATATCTTATAGGGATATGTGAAGAGAGGGAATTTTTAATTTGAGAGGTAAGATATCCTCTACTCAAAAGATAAGAGAGAAAGGGGTAGTACTCATAGGGTTTTTAATGCTATTATGATATGTGTATAAGGTGAAAGGGACATGTAAATGATAATATCAACTAGATGCATTTACCATTTTAGTTAGCATGTTGTTAAGGGTTTTGTTAGAAGATTTATCCTATCTATTATCTTGTGGATGATAAGGTGAGGAGAAACTTAAATTAATGCCAAATGCATCACAAAAACCTTAGACTTTTAGATTCTTATAAGATTTACCATTATTGGTGATAATATTATGAAAAACACCAAAATGATAGATAATGTGATGGTCAATAAAATTAGTAATCTTTATGGCTTTGGTTGAAATGAGAGGAATATCCTCCACCCATTTGGTGAAATATTTGGTCATAGTGATGATAAAATGATGTCACTATGAAGAATGGGGGTTTATTTCACCAATAAGATCCAATCCCTGTTGTGATAAGGACCAAAAATATTTGGGTACTTGGAGGCTATGAGTAGGTACATGATGTAAATTATCATGTTGTTGACATTCAACACACTTATTCACATATCAAAATAGTCTTGGTTAAGGGTGGGCCAATAGTAGCCAAGGCAAAGGATACATTTAGTGACATCTAGGCCACTAAAGTGTCCCCCACAAATCCCATCATGCATTTTTATGATAGCATAATAAATTTTATGACTACATAGGCAACTAAAAAGGAGACCATTAAATCCATGAGTATAAACAATTACCCATATTATGGTATAATGAGAGTTACTTTAAATAAATGCTCTTCGACCATTCCTATAGAGATTGGAGGGAACAATGCCTAGGTTGAGATAGTCAAAGATCTATTTATACCAAAGGTTGGGTTGGGTTTCCCCTATTGTTCCCCCAAAAATATCACTCATTTTTGGGACAACATTTGAACTATTTTGGTCCTACAAACCAAAATCCTCTCTTCCCATTTCAATTTTTTTTTGAGCATTTAGGTTCTTCATTTTTCAAAGCTTTCTCATAAATCTATGGACTCTGCAGGATTGAATCTACGAACTCTATAGGCTTGAATCTATAGACTCTACAGGCTTGAATCTATAGATTCTGTAGGCTTGAATCTACGGACTCTGTAGGCTAAGTTCTATGGGCTTCGAAGGTTGATTTATATGGACTCTATAAGAAAGAAGCAAAGCTCTCAAAAGAACAAGTTTCTAGCACTTTGTCATTTTCAGGATTAGTTCAACACCAAGGTTTAACCAAAGCATCCATTGGCAAGCTTCTAAGCAAGAATCGAACCATTGAACTGTTAAACCTTGAACCATTTTGGTTTAATGGTTTTAATGGGTTCAAAGGTTCAATGTCATCAGCAAGAGTTAAGTGCATTTCTCAAGGTTCAAAGTTCAACCACTTCAAGGTTCAATGGCTTCAAAACACTTATCAAAGAGAAGAAGGCTTGAACCATTGAACCACTTTGGTTCAAAGGTTCAAAGGGTTCAATGGTTCAATAGGTTCAATGACCAAATGGTTCAATGTGTTTGGTTCAAAAAGATCAAAAGGACTTGGCCAAATAAAAAGAATGAATCGATTAAACTGTTGAACCTTGAACCAAAAGGTTTAATGAGTTCATAGGTTCAAAGGTTCAACTAGTGTGATGAAGATCAAAGAGTTTAGAAAGAACAAGTGACAGACAAAGGATGAACCAATGAACCAATTGAACCTTGAACTAAAAGAGTTCAAAGTTCAATAGTTTTTAGGTTCAAGTAGTTCAAGGGCAGCCTCAAGCAAAGAGAGAAGCAACATGGATGATTACAAAGGCAAGTTCAAATGAAAGTGATGGTTCAACCAAGGAGCAAGAAAGCAATTGAACCAATAAAGCGATTGAACCAATAAAGGGATTGAACCAAGGAGCTGAGAAGGCCACCCAAACCATTGAAATAGTCAACCAATGATGTCCACATAAATGTCAAATTTAAGGTAATGAAATATACACTAGGTTTCAAATGTGGCATAGAACCTAAAAACAAACACAGTGACCAACTGAAGAAGGAGCCGAAAGAGCCGACAAAGCTAAGAATATAGCCTCGAGGGCTCAGATTCTAGGAAAAAGACAAAACTAGAAAGGGGAAAAGATAGCTCGAGAACTTAAATTATAGGAAGAGACAAAGCTGGAAAAGATAAAAGAAAAAAGAGGGAAAAGCCTGAAATGTCTACACAAAAGTAATTTTAGTGGTTGGAAC
The DNA here is from genome assembly GCA_037957365.1 of Torreya grandis. Taxonomy (NCBI): domain Eukaryota; kingdom Viridiplantae; phylum Streptophyta; class Pinopsida; order Cupressales; family Taxaceae; genus Torreya; species Torreya grandis. The sequence goes on from JARHVA010007186.1 coordinate 25,733, forward strand.
TGTCCACTAAGCAAACATTTTAGCTTACAAACATTGAAGGTGTAGCTTGTTGGTCTCCCTTGGAGTAAAGACAAAATGGATAGTTGTATAGATGTCAAAGATGATAGACCAGATGATCCAGACTCAGAAGAGACGTATTAGAGGAATGGACATGCCATAGTTATGGTAATGCACTATTTTGAGCATGGTCCCTCTAGACATAACTAAAGGTGCATTGAAGGCATTTAATTCAGCATGGGCCTTTTTCATGAAAACAAGTGCCCAAGTCTTTCTTGGAGTGCTATATATTGTAATATCTCATTTGTTACAAAGGAGATCTTCTCAAATATAGAAAAAAAACTCTACCCAAATTGAAAGGTGAATACTGAGACTTTGAGCTCAGATTATATTTTATATTATTTTATCTGAATGAGAAAGCAAGTGATTCACAGACTTTGTGCTGTATAACTTGTACCATTTTAGGAGATTATTCTTATGTCTATCTTCTAAATGTGTTCTTGTATATTTAATTTAACAATTAGAGCTAGTGGAAGTGATAAGGAAGGTGTCTTGAAATAAGTTACTTTTAGACTTTGTGCTGACATAATTATTTTTAGTGTGTGTTTTTCTTTTCTATTTCTTTGTAAAGGACCTTGGGATGAATTTGTGCCCCCATTGTTCTTTATACCTCACTCTAGGGTAGTCAAGGTGGATACTTTGAGCTACATCTTAGATTTCTAGTTACTTTGGACCTGATTACCAATCACTTGTTACCAGAAAGAGTCCTACTGTTTGCAAGAACAAGCACTTCTGAAAGAAGAGAAGTGCCTTCTATCACTTCACTAGGATTTCTACTATCTAGGAAGGGATTTGGCTCTTGGCTGAATGTTAATTCTAAAATAAGAGAAGTACCTTCACCAATCACCCAAGATTTCTCCTCTATTTGTTAGCATCATCTCTAAAAAAGAGAGATGGATGGTTCATTCCACCTTTGTGTCTTACTTTCTACTTATATATATAGTGTATAACCTCCGCATATTTAATAGAAAACCTCCCCTTGATGAGAGGAGATATTTTCCCCCTTTGGATGTGGTAAACCTACAACATTGGATGACCAATATCCTTATGTTGTGGTGATAGGAACTATTTTGGTCACCAGTTAGCTGGCTGACAAAATATTCACCCATTAGTTTTTGGTGACTCCACTGGGGACACAATAATTATGTGCAATTTAGAACCTCAAGTTTTAGATTGAAACATCACTTGTGTCTTACCCATTATCATTATAACCTTATCCATGCATTCCACTATGGAAGAATGAATTGCTCCAGTGCTTTCCCATTGTTAATTTTTCCTCCCCAGCCTCGCGCAATAGTTTTTAGTGACTCCACTAGGCATGAACGTGCAGTCTATAGCCTCAAGTTTTAGATTAAATTAGTTCCTTCCCTTATCCATTATATAGAATCTGGTGACTTCATTCTATGTCTTACTCATTATCATTATAGCCTTACCATTTTCCTCCATCTCCATTATTTTATCTGGTCTGCAAAACCAGAGTTGTTGGAAAAGAGTGCACAGTTTGAAGCCTCAAGCCTCAAGCTGAAGCAGGGCCAATTATTTTCCATTTTTGTTCTATAATCTGGCCACTCCACCTAGATTTGTTATCCCTATTTTTCATAATTAAATCATGGTAGTTTGAGGCCCCTGGGGTAACTCTTTTGGCCCACTTAATTTGACTCCACCCTTGCATGAACTCCCATGTAGTTCAAGAAAGAATTTACCCAAATTATTTGGTGATGGGATAGTTCACCCTGATGAACACATTGTAGACTTCAACATAGCCTATGGTGTAATAGAGGTGAAATTTGAAGACATGGTAGTCAGTATTTTTGTGGAGACCCTATAAGGTGCTGCTACAGAATGGTTCTACCATCTGCAGGCTCGATTAGTGACAGACTGGAACACCCAAAAATCCAAGTTCAAAGCAAGGTTCAAGCCTGTAGAAGACACACATGCCTTACTAGCCCAGCTCACACAGATGAAGAAGTAGCCCCATGAACCTATGAGGGACTTCACTGCCAAGTTTGACAAGCTGAGGCACAAGATTCCCATGATCACCTAGTCGACACCTCAAAATCTCAATTGTTTCTTCATTAACTCACATCTACCTGAAGTGAGTTTTCTATTGAGATGGGCTAGACACATAGACCTTGAGGCTGCTCAAGACTTGGCTACTAAGCTAAAACATGACCTTATCTTGGAAGGAAAGATAAGGAGAGATCCTAATAGAGGTAAATCCTCTTCATCTTCTGAGTATCCACCTTTAGCCACCACTAATCAAATGGTGCAAAAGATGGCAAATGAACTGCTAGCCTTGAAAAGGCAAATGGCCCAAAGTATGTCTACTCCTAATTGAGATATGCCAAAGAGGGTATTTTAGAATGAACCATATCAAGGCAATGCTACTAGGAATCAAGGGTAGCCAAATCATCTTTCTCCCCCATAAAGGAACCTTGCCCTTGAAGCGCCTCCAACCAACTCAACAGTTGGATATCTGGAAATAAAATATGATTTCTATTTCTAACCTATGTTTGAGAAATAAAATGATGCTGATCTCTTCATAGAGGATCAAGAAGAATTAGCTGGTGACTCCCACATTAGTTTGCTAAATTACCAGGGTGAACCCAAAAGTGAAGGTAAAGCAATCAAAGAATCATATGTAGTATTCACCCAGTCTGAGAATTAATCAACCTAGCAAGCTGACAAATAAAAGATATAGGAGTGACCCTAACCAACAATTTCAATTGCTAAGCAGAGAACCCCTCTTCCTTTCTAGTCAAAGGACTTGGTGATTGCTAAAAAAGTAAGTATATCAAACATTTTTGCACCTCCTACTTCAAATTCATAGACCAGTCCTCCCCCTCCCAAAAACTAAAAGGATGAACTCCCATCCCCTCTTCCAAGTCCATTTCAGTCATCTGATATAATTGATCATGTCAAAAAATCCAAAATTCAAATGACTGAATTTGAATTCCTACAAGCCAATCCTGAGCAGTTAAACATTGGTGGAGAACTAAGTGTGGACCTGTTTGAGGCAAAAATTATAGTCACCTAAATGTCAGCCCCTACAGCTCAAATTCTATTTGAGCCTTTAGGTAGGGGTAATTAATTTTTGAACATAGAGGATGCTCATGTCTTAGTTGATAAAATTCTCGTAGCTGGTAATCAAGGATTTGATCCAAAAAAGGCATCAAAAGAATTGGTAGGGTGTAGTACAAATGAAGAAGGATCTTCCATCTTGAATAAAGAGAAATCTGATAGAAGATCAGCTTCTGATGATGCTTGGATCCTAGAATCCAATGGTAGTAATTCTTCCACTAATGGTGGAGCTGAGATTGTGTTGATATCTCCTTAAGGAGATATTTTTCCTTCATGAAAGTTGTAGTTTAACAACACTAACAACACAGCTGGATGCAAATCTCTGTTGCTCAGATTGAAGACTACTCAAGATGAAGATATCAAACTCTTTCACACCAAAGGAGATGCTGAGTTGATGGTTTGTCAGGAGTTTGATGCTGACAATCAAAGCATGTGCTGGACTAGACCAATAAAATAACAAGCTATGGTGGTGGACCACACTGCTGTACTCCAAAGTCAGCAAAAGGAACTCTTTGCCAAGAGAGCAAGGAGTTATGGTTTTTAGTTTGAAGACCACGTCTTGCCATGGGGCAAGAAGAAGAAAGAGCCAAGAGGAAGACAGAGAAAATTGGTTTCTTGGTGGAGAGTTCCATTTACCTCTCACCATTTCTAGGGACAAAATGGTTTCCTACTAGTTTATCAAGATGGCACACCATTTTCACTGTCTCATAGTGGGCAGCATTTGAAGTACTTCAAATCTTGAGGCATCAGATAAGATCATCTATACATATGTATATTTTTATAGTCTTTAGTTCTATTTTGTGCTTTTCATTTTCATTTTTAACACCTTTCTTTTTTGGGTAGCATGACTCCATAGCCCAATGGCATACTTCAAGGCATCGGAGATTCTAGTTTTTAAACTCCCCTCAGCTATTCCAAGTTTTCAACTGAAGGAAGTTCTCCAACTAGAGCCAACTATTGTCCCCCTAAAAATATCACTCATTTTTGGGACAACATTTGAACTATTTTGGTCCTATAGACCAAAATCCTCTTTTCCCATTTCAAAAATTATTCTGAGCATTTAGGTTCTTCATTTTTCAAAGCTTTCTTCTATAGGATTGAATATATGGACTCTATAGGCTTGAATCTATGGACTCTATAGGTTTGAATCTATATACTTTGTAGGATTGAATCTATGGACTCTGTAGGCTTGAATCTATGGACTCTACAAGCCAAGTTCTATGGGCTTCATAGGTTGATTTCTATAGACTCTGTAGGAAAGAAGCAAAGCTCTCAAAAGAACAAGTTTCCAGCACTTTGTCATTTTTAGGATTGGTTCAACACCAAGGTTCAACCAAAGCATCCATCGACAAGCTTCTAAGTAAGAATCAAACCATTGAACCATTAAACCTTGAACCATTTTGGTTCAATGGCTTCAATGGGTTCAAAGGTTCAATGTCATCAGCAAGAGTTAAGCGCATTTGTCAAGGTTCAAAGTTTAACCACTTTAAGGTTCAATGGCTTCAAAACACTTATCAAAGAGAAGAAGGCTTGAACCATTGAACAACTTTGGTTCAAAGGTTCAATGGGTTCAATGGTTCAACAGGTTCAATGACTAAATGGTTTAACATGTTTAGTTCAAAAAGATTAAAAGGACTTGGCTAAATAAAAAGAATGAACCGATTGAACCATTAAACCTTGAACCAAAAGGTTCAATGAGTTCATAGGTTCAAAGGTTCAACCAGTGTGATGAATATCAAAGAGTTTAGAAAGAACAAGTGATGAACAAAAGATGAACCAATGAACTGATTGAACCTTGAACTGAAAGAGTTCAAAGTTCAATGGTTCATAGGTTCAAGCAGTTTAAGGTCGGCCTCAAGCAAAGAGAGAAGCAACATGGATGATTCCAAAGGCAAGTTCAAATGAAAGCAATGGTTCAACCAAGGAGTAGGAAAGCAATTGAACCAATAAAGTGATTGAACCAAGGAGCTGAGAAGGCCACCTAAACTGTTGAAACAATCAACCAATGACATCCCCATGAATGTCAAATTTAAGGTAATGAAATATCCACTAAGTTTCAAATGTGGCACAAAACCTAAAGACAAACTCAGTGACTAACTGAAGAAGGAGATGAAAGAGCTGACAAAGCTAAGAATATAGCCTCAAGGGCTCAGATTCTAGGAAAAGACAAAATTGGAAAGGGGAAAAGATAGCCCAAGAGTTTAAATTCTAGGAAGAGACAAAGCTAGAAAAGACAAAAGTAGAAAGAGGGAAAATATTGAAATGTCTATGCAGAAGTAATTTTAGTAGTTGGAACAATCCACTAAGCAAATATTTTAGCTTGCAAACATTAAAGGCATGGCTTGTTGGTCTCCCTTGGAGTAAAGACAAAATGGACAGTTACACAGATGTCAGAGGGGACAAACCAGATGATCCAGACTCAAAAGAGACATGTTAGAGGAATGGACATGCCATAGTTATGGTAATGCACTGTTCCCAGCATGGTCCCTCTAGACAAAACTAAAGGCACATTGAAGTCATTCAATTTAGCATGGGCCTTTTTCATGAAAATAAGCACCCAAGTCTTTCTTGGAGTGCTATATATTGTAACCTCTCATTTGTTACAAAAGATATCTTCTTGAATATAGAAACAAAATTCTACCCAAATTGAAAGGCGAATACTGGGACTTTGAGCTTAGATTGTATTTCATATTATTTTATCTGAATGAGAAAGCAAGTGATTCATAGAATTTGTGTTGTATAGCTTGTACCATTTGAGGATATTGTTCTTATGTCTATCATATGAATGTGTTCTTGTTTATTTAATTTAACAAGTAGAGCTAGTGGAAGTGATAAGGAAGGTGTCCTAAAACCAGTTACTTTCAGACTTTGTGTTGACATAATTGTTTTTAGTTTGTGTTTTTCTTTTCTATTTCTATGTAAAGGACCTTGGGATGACTTTGTGCCCCCATTGTTATTTTTACCTCACTCTAGGGTAGTCAAGGTGGAGAATTTGAGCTACATCTTAGATTTTTGGTTACTTTGGACCCAGTTACCAGTCACTTGTTACCAGAAAGAGTCCTGTTGTCTGCAAGAACAAGCACTTTTGAAAGAAGAGAAGTGCCTTCTATCGCTTCACTAGGATTTATACTATCTAAGAAGGGATCTGGCTCTTGGCTGAATGTTACTTCTAAAAGAAGAGAAGTGCCTTCACCAATCACCCAAGATTTCTCCTCTCTTTGTTAGCATCATCTCTGAAAAAAGAGAGATGGATGGTTCATTCCACCCCTGTGTCTTACTTTCTACTTATATATATATATATATATATAATTATATATATATATATATATATAACCTCCATATATTTAATAGGGAACTTCCCCTTGATGAGAGGAGAGATTTGTCCCCTTTGGATGTGGTAAACCTGTAACATTGGATGACCAATCTCCCTATGCTATGGTGACAGGAACTATTTTGGTCACCAGTTAGCTGGCTGACAAAATATTCACCCAACATCCCCCACACTAAAGATGGAAGGAGGGCTTGATTTGCTATAATAAGGCTTAGTAAGATGATGGATATCAACAAATATCTTAGATTCAAAAGGTATAGATGGGATCTAGGAAGTAAGGGAAGCCATTATATTAGTGAAATTATTCATAAATCATAAAGTGGATTGGATAAGTTAATGTTCAAATGATGCTAAGAGTACATTGATTATCTATTTATACTATTTTAATATGTCATTTTTAAATTGATAAGAGTCATTTATTTATTCAATATGAGTTGGGAGTTACCAAAACTAGTGATCATCTTGACTCCTAAGGCTAAAGTATTTTGGAGACCTATCACTAGGGCTTCATACTAGACCATGCTATTGGTACAATTAGAATCAATCTTGAAAGATAAGGAAAAGGGTTCACCATTAAGGGGGATGAGAATGATACCAACACCCCCACCATATTGACACATTGATCCATAAAATAACATGGTCATTTGATAGGTGATGTCCTCTTGAGAAAGAGTCATGATGGACTCATTGATAAAATCAAGCGGAGAAGGTTGGTTATCCACTAAAGGTGCTTCAACCAATTGGTTAGTGATGATTTGCCCTTTAATTGACTTTTTCTAGAGGAAATCAAGATCAAAATCATCAAAAATAATGAGACACTTATCCATATTCTGGTTTTGGTATGGGTTGGAGTGTATATACTTGAATGGGTTAGTGTTGGTTATAACACAGGTCTTGTGGTTGAGAAGGTAGTGGTAGAGTTTTAATGCCATGAAGACCAAAGTTAGGAAAAGTTTTTTATTATGGGTGTACCAAGTTATGTACTCTATAAGCATTCTAATTATATAGTAGACAACTTGCTCTTTATGCTGCTCATCTTGATGCACAAGCATTGCCCCTAAAAGGTGATTGGTGGAGGAAATATAAAGGTAGATAGGTTGATCCCCTTTGGGATAAATGAGGATGGGAAGAGAAATAAGATATTATTTGACTCAAAGGACCTTTGATAGTATTTATTCCACTTAAAATATATATCTTTCTTAAGAAGGTGATGGAAAGGTTAGTATCTATCAAATATCTAAGAAATGAAATGATGAATGGATTAGAGCTTCCCCTGCAAAATACAAAGTTGATTGAGGTTGGTTGGAGGAGGCATGTCAAGGCTGGCTTTGATTTTTGTGGGATAAAATTCGATTACGTGAAGAGAGATGATAAATCCAAGGAGATTTCTTGATAAGACCCCAAAAATGTATTTATTAGGGTTAAGGTAAACATGGTAATGTATGAGGCAATCTAAGATAACCTTAAGAAATTATAAATGATTTTTATGACATTTATATTTCCTAAGAAGGTCATATACATAATCCTTTATGGTTTTGTGAATAAGGTCATGGCACATTGGTAGGTTGTACCAACATTTTTTAGATCAAAAGGCATGACCCTATAGTAGAAGGTTCCCCATGGGGTGATAAAAGAAGTTTTATGTTTGTATTTAGGGGCAATCAAGATCTGATTATAGCCTGAGAAACTATCCATAATAAATAGCATCATATGGATGGCTATAAGATCAACAAGTTGGTTAATACTTGGCAAAGGGAAGTTGTCCTTCATGAAAACAAGGTTAAAATCATATAAATCCATGAAAATGCAAAGTCCCCCTATTAATTTTGTGATAGGGATGACATTGAAGATCCATTAGGGATAATCAATGGGTTGGATGAAATTTATGGATAGGAGGTATTGAAGTTATTCTTTGACAAGAAGAGCTATGCAAGGGTACATCTGAAAAAACTTCTACTTGGTAGGTTTGGCATCATAGGTAGTAATGATATTATGGGTTGTGATGTAAGGGTTGATTCATGGCATGCCACTATAATACCAAGAAAATGCTATTTTACGATCTTGCAAGGAGGGAAAATCCTACAGCTCCAAGGAATCTAGCGATTGGCCAATTTTGACAATGCATAGGTTATCTTGAGTACCCAAGTTGACATCCATGGTGGATTCATTCAACATTGTTGAAGTATTAAGAGAGATAAAATTATGGAGAGAGGAATCTTCTACACTAAGATAGGTGAGAAAGGAATCATCATATTAATAACAAATGGTATTAATGTTAGGAGACTCATCTTTCACCATCTTAGGATAAATCAAAGGAATGTTATGGTCTATCAATAATTTTTATAAGTCAGGAGTCTAAGACTAATCATGTTGACAAAAAAAAGTTGGGGGAGTGATTTTAAGATCCTCAGATCTTGATGGTGAATGGGTTAGTGAGGATGGAAATTTTTCATCAATGATGGTAATGAGAGGTGAATTGGTTAGCTCTTTAGGTGGAATGAACCTGAGACCAAATATCTCATGAGGCTTTTGGGTCTTACATAGAAATAACTCTTGTGGTCCATGTTCCTAAAATCCTAGACCAAATAATTTCCACTCACACTTATGGAGGTATATCTTGACAAACTCTAGTTTATCCATATAGGAGAAATTAGAGGTGAATGGTCAAGGAGAAGAGGAGGTAGAAGAGGTAGAAAGTGGTTAATCAAGTCCCCCATAGACAAGATTAGTTTGGATATTGGGAAGCCCAAAAGGAATAATGGTTTTGATATTAGAATCATAACCAAGATTTTAGTCAAGGTTTTTATACTCTTGGAGATTAGGGAAGGCATCTAAGGTCAAGAGGTGACACTCCCCAAGTGGGAGACATTGGAATGTTGATTCTAATGGGTCATTTGTGGGGTTTTGGGTGAAAGGGATTGATGAGCTAGTTGAGGCTTGGTTGATGGAAGAGGTGGATTCATCATTAGTTAGTGAAGGCTTGGTGGATGGAAGGAGGAGAACATCATTTAATTAATACATCATATTACATGGTGTGAAAGGACTTGGGTCAGCTTGCATGGTAATTATTTGACCCTCATGCTCAAACTTGATACACTAATGTAGGGTAGATTGCATATAATTCATGAAATGGATCCAAGGGCATCTAAGCAAAACATTGTACTAGAAATTACCTTATAGTATGTATAAGATCTTAGGAAGTGTGCAAGGTCTTAATAAAATATGGAGGATGATAGTTCTTAGAGTTGTTTTGATAGTGTCATTGAAGGAACAGAGCACCGCTATGGTTTCTAACATAATGTTCTTTGATAATTTCAGCTAGTCATATGCATGGAAGGAGATAATGTTGATGATATCTCCTCCATCAATCATAACCCTTTTGATGTGGATTTGGTTGATGTACATGGTAATCAAGAGGGGAGGATCTGGATCATGGGGATGAATAGAGGGTATTTTTGAATCCTTAAAGGTAACAAGGGTGGAAAGTTGAAGGGATTCAATAAAGGCTGCTAGAAGTTATGGATATTCTAGTTGAACCTCTATGGACTCTATAAATTATATCATCACCTAGTGGTGATGGGGTGAGGTATTAATTAGTTCATATAAAATCATCTTCATCAATTTTTGGTGAAGGTACTTTAGAACTACTCTTTGGATTGATTTAGAAGGGTTGGATTGGGAGGCACCAAAGATGGACATCTTGGGTTTGGGTGAAGGTGTTTGGATTTGGTTGGGTGATTTGGAGGTAGAATAAGGGTATGTCCATGAAATAGACACCTTTTCCTTCCCTTTATCATTTTTTTGGGCTTGTGATTGTGTGACCACATGGATGGTATGGATTTAGGAAAGAGTTGGGCTAGAGGACTGATTTAGTTCCTTCTCACTCTTAGATGAAAGTGTGGGAGTAGGTAAGTTTTGGGTGGTTAATTTGGTTTTTGGATTGGTAGTGGGCTCATGGGAGGTTCTTCTTGACCATAAGTCATCCTCATCACATAGTTGGTGGACTATTACTTGGAGAGATTTATAATTCTCCATATCATGTCCTGACATTCTATAGTATGAATAAATCCTATTTTCATTAAACTATGATGGCTTAGGAATATGAGGTTAAAATTGTTTTCTAAGAGTCAAATTTAATCAAGAAGCTCACAATAGTATTTACAATATGGTTGAGTAATAATCAAGTAAAGGTGGCAATGGTGTTGGGGTTTTGGATTTGTCTTTTGGGGTGGAAGCCTTCTTAGTAGTAGGATTCATAATGAGAGTTTTGGGTGGTGGAATATTCTTGGTAGGTGGTTTTGGAGTTGATTCATTAAGGGTTAATGGTTTGAATGTGGAAGGTTTAGAGGTAGATGGTTTGGAGGTAGAAGGTTTAGAAATAAAAAGCTTGGTAGTGGATGGTTTGGAAATATAAGGTCTAGAAGTAGAAGGCTTGGAGGTGGATGGTTTGGAGGTAGAAGGCATGGAAATAATAGGTAGAGGTGTAGCTAAAAAAGGAGGTTTGGTTTGGGTTGTCTTTAGGAGACTTGTTTTATTAATGGAAAGATGAGGTCCTATGATGGAAGAAGGATGCGGTCCTAGAATGGAAGGTAACATTGAAATGTGTGGTAAGGTTTTAGTTTTTTGGATCCTAGGTGGCTCCACTTTATTGGTTGGCTTAACTTGGGTTTATTTAGTGGGATAGATGATGCTAAATCCAACTTTAATGGAATATAAGTAAGGATCTAAGTGGGGAACATGCTCAAGCTTTTGATGGGCTTTGTTGGAATGGTATAAGGTGCTTAGGTTACTTTGGGTGGATTTGGTTTGGTTGGTTCAACTATGGTTTGAGAGGTAGAGGTTTCTAATGGTTTGGTTGGGATGATGGTGGGTTCATTAGTGGAAGTGGAATGTTGGGTTGATAATGGTATGGTTGAGGGATCTTACTTGGTTAGATAGGGTATCCCAAGATAGTACCAAAATATGACATGATCTATGTTAGGTTAGGATAGGTAATTTAAGTTTTGAGCCAATCTAGATAAATGATTATAGATGGGTTTGCTTTTTTCAGTATTGGTCTCAAAGGATAAACCCATGGGTTGAGAGAAGGGTACAATTACCTTGTACTTTTCCTCAATCAAATGATCCAAGGTTTTGGAAGGTGATTCCTCCATGAGAGAAGTAAGTAAAGTGATCTCTTCCTTAGGAATGATTTCCAAAGGAAGAGTGGATTTCTCTATGATGGAAGAGAAAGGTATGGTGGTAATGGTTACCTCTTTTGGTATGTCTTCCAAAGGAGAGGTTGGTATCTCCACTACCTCAATAAGTAGAGAAAGAGGAATAATTTATTCATTTTTTTTTATTTCCAAAAGAATAGAGGGTGACTCCACTACCTTAATAAGTGGAGGGGAAGAATAAATGGTTTAGGCAATGGTTTCCTCAATAATGAGCTCATTATAAACCATGTTAATAGTATGGACCTCATGGTGGTAAGAGGATTCTACTTTATTGTTTTCATTGTTCATGGAAGGAGAATGGCTATCTAAAAATATAAAGTGACTGATTTGGGGGTTCATTGGGGTTTATCCAACATAAGTTCCCCCTTATTGATCAACCCTTGGATAATGCTTTTGAAAGTATTGCATCTACTAACATCATGCCCAATGACATGGTGGTAACCACACAATTTGTTCTCCTTATACCAACTAGGTATAGGATTAGAGGAATCAAATTTTTATGTGGGTTTAATTGGAGGAAGTTGTATGATATTTTATTTCAACATCTTTTCCAATACTGATGCATATAACTCTGCTAGCAGAGTATATTGCTTTTGGTTGTTACAATTTTGGTTTTGGGTATTCTAGTTGGAATAGTTAGAAGAGTTGGGTTGGTTCACAAACAGAGGAGGGGTGGTCTTAAGGACAACTACATTTATGGTTCCCTTGGTTTTAGTGTTGGTGGTTTTGGAGGAGGAAGTTTCATTTGATTTAAAACTAGAATTCTTATTTCTCAAATTTACCTTCCCCTCATCAATGGCTCTAATCTCTAATTTATGTGCCATGGTGAAAGCCTCATTAAAGGTCCTTAAAGTATAAACCTATAAAGTGGAGGAAATATGTTTGGCACAAGCCCAAGAAAAAATCTCAATTAGCTTAGGTTAGGGCAAAGATAAAGAGAGTTTATCAAACCTCTCTATGGGCTATGAAATCAGAAATTGACTCATCCTCAAATTGCCGAATGGAGTAGAAGTCGGTAATGGAATTTTTTTTAGATAAATTTATGGAAAAATGATCTAAGAAGGTTTAATCTAATTGGGTAAAAGAAACGAGGGAGTGCTTGGTAATAACACTGTACCAATCTAATGTTGGATCGAATAGGGACATAAGAAAGGTGTGAAGAAGGAGATAATCATCATAAGAAATCAAATAGAAAGAGTGTCTAAATTCTCTAATATGTTGTTGAGAATTTTCCTTATTCTAAAATTTTAATTTTTTCAAAATTTATCAGAAGAGGATAAGGTCGGATTAGGATGGATGGATGAATTGGTTCATTAAAAATTTGATTATATGATAAGAGGTTATGGGCACAAAAAATAGATGAATCTAAATTAGTCATCTTGTCCATTAACATCTTAATTAGATCAGTTTATGGTTGTGCACTTTCATGATTGTATAGTATGTTCTATTGGGGTTGGGTATGTGTAACATATGGATAGCTAGTGGAAGGTTTAGATGATGCCACATATTGGTATGTGGACATAGATGGCTGAGAAGATGACATGTATGGGTAAGTGGATATATGAGGTTGGGTAGAAGGTGGAACTGTATACCCTTTTCAGTTAGGGATATTTGGGTTGGGTGCAATGGGCACTTGTTGAGGAATTGACATGGGTTGGGTTGATAGGTTCAGGATGGGTGGTAAACTTGGTACTAATGGGTGGAAGGGTATAAGGTATGAAAACTACCAAGATTTGGAATGGAGAGGAGGTTTGTGGGTTGGAGATAAGAGGAAGGGTGGAAATACTAATAAAGGGTACTCTAGTGGTAAGTGGAGCATAAGTGACTAAAGGTTGGGTTGCTTCTATACTAGAAGATTTATTGGTTGGGGTGGAAGGCATTTGGGTATTGGTTGGTTGGATGGGTTGGTTTTGGATGATGTTATAGGAGGGATTATTGGTAGAAGAAGATGTTTGAGTAACTAAGGGTTTGATGGAAATGGTGGTAATAGAGGTATTGCCAATAAAATGGGGTGGCTCAATGGGTGGAATTGAAGCATGGGTATGGTAAGACACAATATTAAGGTAATGTTGAAGGGCTATGAGATTGTTATCCAAAAAGGTGGTGAAATTTGTATCTACTTGGGCAACTATCTGAGGTATAATAGGACTTCCAAAATGGTGGGGTGAACTTTACACATGTGAATGATACTCCATGGATGAGGAAGATGAAGAAGATGGGTGGTTGGGAGGTGGATCCTGATTTTATTGGTTTCTTACTTATTTTCTAGTTATAACCATGCAAAGAAGGGGAAATAAAAGATAAAAGTGATCTCACAAACTCAAAAGAGAAGCAATCAAAATAAAAACATCTCCAAGAAAATAAGCATACACTAAAGTATGTTTAAATCCTAGAATAACTTTTATCTCTCTTTAGGCTTATGACTCAATTTTAAGGAGTTTATGAAGACCAACTTGGGCTTGTAGAGTGGGTACTAGAAGAAGATGTCTAAGGATGGTTTTATGTAGTTAAAGGCTCTCAATATCAGTACAAGAACTTAGTATGTGGATTGATATTGGGGCCTACCCCCTCACTTCACACACCATAATGATAAGGGTGCCAGGTGCTTAGCTAGAATATATCGAGTTGCTATAGATTATACTCAACCAGTGTACTGAGTTGGTTCTCCCATTGGTGGTGAAATCCAAGTAGGATAGCGAAGGAAAGGTGACTGTTAGGTGATGAAATCTTAGTTAAGATTTATGCCAATGTTTTGATGTTTGATTGAATGTGTGGTTTGGTATTATATGTGTGATAAGAAGTGAGACTATGATTAATTTACTTGATTAAATTAAGCTTGTGAGCTATTCAATACAAGCAAATAATGGATGTAAATTTAATTTTAATCTAAAAGAAAATTTTAGTATCTTTTCAAATGAATACAAAATAACTAAGATGCACATAGATGTGATACGATGATGCAAAGCCTAGGCCTAGATTGAGTACTTTTGATTTTCATAAGTGAAAAGAAAAATAATAATTTTTTACTTTTTTCAAAGAAAGCAAAAGAAACTAGAATTTGTGTTTTGGAAAGGAAGAAAGGAAATAAGGTGTAGACACCTGAATTTAGCCACCAATGGCTTCTTATCTGAATTTAAACCAATTCTTACCAACCATTGACTATTTAGCCTAAATATTTCTAAATGTATCAAATTGGCTTTATAACCATGAAATAAATCAATTTGGCTTATTAATCAATTAAATTGAACAAATGCACTAATAATTAATTCAAAATCATTCAAAAATGTCAAAAATCCTAAAAAGGGTTAATTAACACCAAATCCTAATTAAAACCTAAGTGAATTCATCCATGAATAATTAAATCAATTATTAAAAAAGAAAATTCAAATATCAAGAGCATCTTAAAAGCTAATCTTTACCTTTTGTGAGTTGTCACTTTTGAAATATATCAAAAAGAATATCTTAGGAATATTCCAAACACACTTATGCAAACCTAATTATGACTATTTGGATACCTTTAAAACTCAACCAAGGTTAATAAACTTAACCAAGGTTCTAATTTAACCCATTACAAGTGATTTTGAAGCCTATAAAAGCAAGCCTAGAGCTCTTCATTTAGGGAGCATGAAACATAGTAGAGCTATAATGCTAGAATTGATCCATAAAGTAAATGCATAGTGTTATAATGCCAAAATCAAGTCAATCCAAGCCAAAAATGTTGCCAAGAGAATATGTATATATCCAAGCCCCATTGATGAAGACCTTTTGAGCATAATCTAAATAAGCCAACAAAGAAATCATTTGGAGCTCTCAAGGAAGGTAAAGATTGTTGTTCTTTACATTTTAGTTGGGTTTTCAATTATGTTTTGTTTACTAATCTCTCCATAAGATCTAGTTATAGAGATGTTGTTTTGTTAGTGTATTGATTTCATAGGTTTATTGACTAACACTTTATCTAATATCCTCTATTTGTCAAAATCATTGATCATAAATGGGATGCTTGGTGGGACATGATTGCGAACCCCAAATATTTGAACAAAAATGGATGTTAAAATAGCTCTTATGTTTAATATGCTTATTATTTTTTTATGAATTTTTGACATGTTTTTAGTAGTTTCATCCTAATTATCTCAAAATTTCATTAAAATATGAGTTTTATTTTAGAAGTTATGACTCTTTTAGTGACTGTTACTTTTTATTTTCTATTTTTTGGTAAAAATGGTTAGTACAGAACTAATAATTTTTTTGTTTACTATTTTTACTTGGTTTTAATGTAGAGAGGTGAGTCTTGGAGTTATTGATAATTTCTACAAATTTTGTGACAAACTGATATATATATTTTAAAAGTTATGATTAAAATACTAACTACAGGTTTTTATTTTTTATGTGTTTGGTTTTATTTGTTTTAACCTTCTAACTTGTTGTTTGCATGTTTCATACA
Source organism: Torreya grandis (assembly GCA_037957365.1). Lineage (NCBI taxonomy): Eukaryota > Viridiplantae > Streptophyta > Pinopsida > Cupressales > Taxaceae > Torreya > Torreya grandis. The sequence goes on from JARHVA010007186.1 coordinate 41,859, forward strand.
TTTATTTTTTTAAAGATATTTATTGAGATTTTTTCTAACCTTTGCCTAACCTAATGTGTTTGTCTTTTATGGTTTTGCCTTTGGGTCAATAGGTCATCCAAACCCAAGAGCATACTTTTCCAAATTACTTGTCTCATTCACAAAAGAGCTCCCAAGCTAAACTACACTCTGACAATTTTATTGCAAGACCTAAATGAAAACTACCAAATCATGCTTAATTATATGTTTCTAAACCTCTTTTGAGATGCTTAAAAAGAATTAGTAATATTTAATTTTTTGCTTAAATAAAATTTTAGGGTGTTTACTTGAATAGTTTTGTTTTCTTTCTTTCAAAGTTTTACAACTTAAATCCAAGGGGATAAAGAACACCACCAAATATTTCATTGTAGTGCTCTAAAATTGAAATCACTTCTATTTTATTTGTTTTATGCAAGTTAATCATTATTTTTTAAACTAGTTTTGTTTAAGTAAAGAGGAACTTGTGTGTGTATTCTCTCCCCCCATCCCCTATACGGAACTTGTGGGATCAAAATCACAATCTTCATTGCAAATTACCTTAGTCCAAATGCATAAAAGAGATGTTGTGAAGGATCTCCCATATACCCATATGGCTTGGGTGATCTAGAAACAAACATAAATATCTTTTACTTTAAATATCTTGGCTTGTGAGGGGGACTTCATTACATCTTATAAGTTCTATAGGGAAGCTTTGACCCAAGGCTTCATGTCCCAACATCATCATCAACCCCTCTCCATGGGGAGGGGGTATATAAATTGAGATCCTATCACTAGGATGAAGGTTTGAGTGGTTAAACCATATTTATTAGTAGAGGCTAATATTAGGATGTTTAAGCATGTTGGACATCACATTACACTGAGCAAGTGATGGATGTAGTGGTTTTAAAAAGGGTAAGACCTATTTACAACAAGATTTATGATGCAGACCCAAATGACATGTTTGTTCTCTTGTGTGCTAACATGAAATTTGGTACACATGAGATCCATCTAGAATAATCAAAAACTAATTATTTTTAGTCAACCCCATTTTTCCACACCATTGATAGGATTTTAGGATATTATGTTTAGTTGCATTTGGTCATTTATCTTTTTCTTGTTTGGTGTTTTTAGACTAAAACTAATGTGTTTGTTTATAGCCACATCATAACCGATTATTTTATATTCTACTCTTTTATTTAAAGAGGTGTTATGCTAGTCATTTTACACCAAAATTGTGCCTTGTAATTTTTGATAAAACTTGTTTGTGTGTGTGTCAATTGACTGATATGGGTATTATTATGCTGCCCAAATCAAATATCAAGTTTGTGTCTTAGAGTATTTGAAACAAACACATTGATCACATCATTAGAGCACATTTACACTGTAACACTGATCAAATTGTTTCAACCTTTATTTAAAATTGTATCTAAACCATTATTTAAAACCATTTCATATATGCCATTTGGACCTTATTCATGCACCATCATGTTGTCTAATCTTATCTATCTTATTTGGACAATTCCTAGTCTTCAATGTTGACTTTTTAATTAACCTTATCAAGTTTGGATCCAAACATTGATTGATTTCTATTTAAGCCTCATTTTTCAGGGGATGATATACATATATTTCTTTTCTGGGTTGCATAACTTTGGTTAATTGATTACCCAAATTTGAAGAATATTGATTGTTTGCTTATTTATAGAGCCTATCCTCATCATTGTTTGTGATTTTATTGGGGAGAACATATATTTTCTCTAAAATCCTTTTGCCTTACAGATTATACCAATTGATCATGTTTATGTTTGATTTCATGTGCTAGGTTTATGTCAAAGTTGTTTCCAAACTTGTTAGATTATATCAAATCACATCATGCCTTTGTTTCAATCCTAGCTTTTGACATCATTTGGCAAAAAGTCCTAGCAGAACCTGCTTATACGTAGATTTTGACTTTGCATTTGGACATAAGACATAGGGAATCTTTTCCATTTCTTAGTTTAGACCTAATTTGGAACACTTTGGCCTAGACCTTTGACATGCCTGTTTATATTCAAACATTTGACCTTTTATGTGTATGATATTTGATGTTATACATTTGAATTTAGACTATTTTATGCCAAGTCTTAGCACAAACCATTTTAGAGATACAAATCCACATTCATATCATTGTTTGGAGATATAGCTCTACCCCTTTATAAAAAATTAAACCAATTTTGAACCCTTTATCCTTTGAACATTGATTTTTTAGAGTTTGAAAAAACTCTAAGCCTTTTTATTTTGGAGATTTATTCATTCATGTAGATATGTATAGATACACTTACAATGGAGTTATGTAAAATCCAAGTTATGATTGAAATGCCTCACAAAATCTGACTAGAAACCCCTATGGGGATAGATTTTGTAAAGAGTTTTATTATTGTCCCTATAATACTCCATATGGGGAACAAAGTCAAGAACTAGATTATAATCAAACTCAAAACCTTGACTGGGATGATATGGTTTATGAGGAGGACTTGTATGCTTTAGCTTATAAGAGTAACCAAGCTCCACAAAATCACACCATTTCCATACCAAGACATCATCCTTTGGCTTGTGTTGTCAATCACCCTCCACAATGCCCCAAAATTGTCCTTTTAAGACCTCATCCTTTAGATTTTATGAAATATCAAGCTCCACCATGCCCTATCATTTTCCAACCATAGGCCATTCCTCATCTAGTACCAGTCCTATCCAAGCCTCAACGAATCCAATCACTACCTATCCAATTAAGCCAATCATTCAAGGACTAATTTTTGTTCAAAATTGGTATTTTACAACTCAATGGAAACTAAGGCCAAGAGAACCAACCCATCCAAGATATTTTTGTTGAACCAACCATTTTTGATAAGTTAACCTATGATGAATCACATTTTAATTCTATACCTATTATTAAGGAGTCTCACTTTGATGAGCAAGTCTTTGTTGAGTCACTTTTTAATGATTATAACCACCTTTGGGAAAATCATTACCTTGACTATATGCCTATTTTTTAATATCATTATATTGATAAGATATTCTCTAAGTAGTTATCTCTTGGCCTTTTCCCCATCGTTGAGGAGTCCATCATAGATTGTTACTTGTCTGATACCAAACATTAAACAAAACTCCTAATATCTTATATGAGGATTTTAATACCTCATACCATGCCATATACCAATTTAACCATCACCCAACTAACCATTTAGCCTTAAAATAAGCCATTTAACACTAACCAAGAAAATAAGTTTGACATTGTAGAATAATTGCAAAAGATGCAAGCATAGATATCCATTTTTGATTTATTGGTTACGTCAACAATCCACAATTTTTTTTTGAATGAATTCCTTAGCCAATACACTATTTCAAATGATATATCCCATAAAAAATTCTAAGCTTTGGTTGGACACCTTGCTCCATCCCAACAAGTCACTTTCAACCAAAGTGATATGTCATCCTTTGGCCCACTACATAATAATCCATTGTACATTGAAGTTTACATAAAGCAACATAAAGTGAAATGTGTCCTTATAGATAATGGATTAGGTATAAACATAGTGTCTCTAAAAATCATCAAGATTATTGGGTACATGATTGTATATCTTCAAGAAAAAATGATAACCATCAAAGCTTATGAAAATGAAGAATGAGAATCATAAGGCACCATCTATTTACCAGTTATCCTTGGACCCTTGACCCATGATACACTTTTCCATGTGATAGATCTTGATTTGTTGTAAAATTTGATTTTGGGTAAACCTTGGTTACATGAAATTCATGAAATCCCATTGATGTTATACCAATGTATCAAGTTTTCCCATTTAAGGATAAAAATTTGTATACCAAGAGATTTGCATCTTTACGAGCACAACAAACACCCAGAGGCCAAGTTTAAAAGCTATAATTATCATTTTAGAATGAATACAATGGAAAAGAAAGAGAAGGGAAAATTAATAATCCTTTATTTATGAAAATATAATTACATTGATCCTAATACCCTTGATTCCCTTTCCCACATGCTACATCCTGAGATATCCAATCATTTTACCATCTTGCCTAATGGCTTAGGAGAGTATGTGACCCATGATACCTTTCATACTAAAAACCTTCCATAAAAATAAAAATAATTTAGAAGGCTTAAATCCAAGCCACTTCATTGATTATGGCATTAAAAGGGCAAAGGTAAAAAGTATAGTCCAAAACCTATCACATTTATATCAGCATCTAGATTAGAATAGGACCCTCTTGAAAGGGATGAATCATGGTTTTATAATGAAAATAAGGCAAATTTTTATGAGAATTTAAAGTATCCTATTCCCAATAGGAGCATGAAGGATCAAGACTATGAACAAGGAGGCCTCAGACCAAATTAGAAAGGAACACTTTAGCTGATTTCTATAACTAGATATAAAGGGCCCTATGGAATTGGATTTAAACCACTTGGGGGTGATCGCATATACCTTAATCATGTTACATCACCATCAAATAATGATGAGGATGTTGATATGGAATTAGAGTCCAATCATAACCTTTTTGATGACCTAGCTGAGACCAACCTATTTAACCCTCATTCTGTTTATACCCTTAGACATGTTATCCATCATAACCCACTGCCATTATATTATCCCCAAATAATAGATTGGGACCAATAAGAATATAAAATTTATGATTGATTAATTTTAAAATGAGTAGGCTTTATGTGATTTTTTGGGGCTTAGAGATAATGTTCCATTGGGGGACCATAAATCAAGATTCTCAAACAAATTGGATCTTGAAGCCTATTTTGGAGAGAGGATGAACACCCTTAGCCAATAGAAAATAATTAAAACATTGAGGTCCCAAAGTGAAAACCTCTTTGAGGAACTTTATAGCCAGGTAAAAAGTAAATAAAAATCCTAGCCTAGTGGTGAAAACCTATTTCAAGCACCATTAGATGAGGGTGTTCAACCTTCTTCAAACATAGATCAAAAGAACACCAATGATGAAATTATCTTTAAGTCTAAGTTTAGTTTTGAAGAAAAATAGGATTTTGATAAAATCATTTAGGAGTCTATAATAGTATTTGTTACATGGCCATATCTCCCATTAGGGGATTATGATTAATCATGCATAGGAGAGCTCAAATAATAAGTCCTAATAGAGGAATCTAACATTGCCAATCCTTCAAATCATTGCCCACTATCCTTGAAGATGGTTAAACATTTATAATGGACACAATAGAGGTGAAAATTAGGTCCCTAGATGACCCAAAGTAGATCAAGCTAGGTGCTTCCCTTATTGAAGTCCTTATAACCTTTTTGAGGGAATTTATTGACATATTTACATGTGTATATTATGACATGTCAGGTTTAGACCCCACCTTGGTTATGTACCACCTTATGGTAAATATTGATTCCAACCCAATAAAACAAAATTTGCATATGATGCATCCTTGAATTTCTCTATTAATGAAGAATGAGTTATAAAAAATCTTATAAGCAAGATTTATTTAGTTGATTAACTATTCAGAGTGGATCTCTAATATTATGCCAGTTAGCAAAAAACCAACTAGAAAGAATTAGAATATGTACTAATTTCCATGATATAAACAAATCTTACCCTAAGGATGATTCTACATTGCCAAAAATTGACATGATAGTTGAATCCAAAGTGGGTTATGATATTATTTCATTAATAAACATATTTTTAGGGTACAACCAGATCAGGATATCACCAAAAGACCAACACAAAATAATGTTCACCACTTTATGGGGAATATTATGTTATCAAGTTATTTTATTTGTTCTTAAAAATTTAAGGGCCACTTAAAAAAGATCCATGACCTTCATCTTTCATGATATGATGCATGACATTATTGAAGACTATGTCGATGACATTCTTGGTAAATCAAAGACCAGGGCTGATCATCCAATAGTACTCCATAGAATATTTGAAAGACTATGTGAGTAAAAAGTTATAATTAATCCTAAGAAGTGTGTCTTTGGAGTCACACTGGGAAAATTTTTAAGCTTCATTATGTCTCATTGAGGTATTGAAGTCAATCTAGACAAAGTCCAAGAAATAACATAGTTGCCACCACTCATTAATTTAAAGTAGCTCCATAGTTTGTATGGTAAGATCCAATCTATCTGATGTTTCATATCATAGTTGTTTGACACATTCAATCCTTTTATGCATATTCTAAATAAAGGATTCATATTTCATTAGGATGATCACTGCCAGACATTTTTAATAACTAATAGACTATTTAGTGAATCCACCTATTTTATTGCCTCCTACGCTAGGAAATCCATTATTATTGTATTTATCAACTAATGAAAATGATTTGGGGGAAATTTTGGCTCAACATGATGATAATGGAAAAGATAATTCCATGTACTATTTAATTTGTACACTGGTTGCATATGAACATAATTATATGCCCATATAAAAACCTTGTTTAGCCATGGTCTTCATAACTCAAAAAATGTGCCATTAAATATTAAAAAATAAGACCATGGTTATTTAAAAAGTATATCCACTCAAGTATATACTATCTAAAAAATATATAAAAGGATTCATGGCCAAATGGATCATACTTCTCAATGAGCTTGACATTGAGTATGTCAACCAAAAAGCTAGTAAAGGGAAAATTCTTGCAGATCATCTTAATAAATCACACCTTGTTGATATAGAGCCACTCACATTCTAATTTTAGGATTAATCTATAATGACCATAATTGACACACCTATTGAAGAGCATCACTAGAAGCTATATTTTAATGAATCATTCACAACACATGGATCAAGGGTAGGCCTTTTATTTATTACACCATAAGGGGATCTAATCCCTAAATCATTTAGGATCAACTTTATTTGTACCAACAACATGGATAAATATGAAACACTTATTTAATGACCTTGACAAGTGATACAATGGAATGTATCTCATATCAATTTATATGGTGATTCTCAGTTAATTATCAATCAGGTTACAAACCACTTTCAGAACAAAAATGACAAGCTAGCTCCATATAGGGCCATGGTCGACACTCTTAAGTAGTAAATTACTAAAATTTAGTTTGAGCATATACCAAGGGAAATTAATATAACTACAAATTTTATGGCTAATATTGGATCTTTGATTTTAAAAATAGACATGGCTAAAGAGTATTAGTTTTTTGTCTATAATTTTCTAACCCCAACTCATGAACCTTCAACTATCATGATGATTTGTGATATCATTGGTCCTAGATATATGTAGCATTTATAAATTTATAACCACCTCCATGACGAAATTATACCACTCAACCTATCCTAAAATCAATCTAAAGCCTTCATCCCACAAACCACATTATACCTTACTTAGATCAACCTTTTACCACCATAGTTTTGATGGAACTCTACTTCATTATTTAACTTTGGTAGAATCTACACTAGAGTTATGGTAAGTTCATGAAGGATTATGTGGAGCCCATACCAATGGGGAAATATTATCCAAAAATATCTCATGTATTGGTTATTATTGGCCCATAATGGATGCAGATGTAGTTGCATATGTAAAGAAGTGCAACAAGTGTCAATGTCATGCCAATCTAATTCATGCCACAACTAATACTCTAAAACCAATGTTGACACCATGAATATTTATTACATGGGGCCTCAAACTCATTGGGAAGATCAATCCCACCTCTTATAATGGACATAAACATATCCTTACAACCACCAAATATTTCACTAAGTAGGTTAAAGCTATACCCCTCACTTACGTGACTGGAAAGCAGATTTTTAAATTCAATTTCAACCATCTCATTTGCCACTATGATATCCTTTATGATACTATATATGATAATGGAAGATCATTTAAGAATAAAGATGTCAAAAAGCTATGTACCAAATATAACATTACACAACACTTTTCTAAAACATATTACCCTCAAGGTAATGGTCAAACTAAAGCATCAAACAAAAATATTGTCGACATTTAAAAAAAGATTATCAATGATGCTGATCATGATTCACACTTTTAGATATTCCATGCCCTTTGGGCATACTATACAAATCATCATACACCCATAAGAGTCATTCTACATTCACTTATTTATGGTACTGAGGCCATTCTTCCCATTAAGGTTGAGTTGCCTTCTCTATGCATCTATTTCAAGCATGTCCTAGATGAAAATGAATATTAAGTAACTCACATACAAGAGCTAGAGTTACTTGATGATAAATTCATGGATACAGTGAATAATCTCCTAGCCTATCAAAATTAACTTTGAGGCCATTACAATCAATATGCGAGACATAAGAAATTTGAACTTGGTGATCTTATACTTTAAGAGAACCAAAAGAATACCACAGTCAAAAAGAATCATAAAGGCAAGATCAAACCAAATTATGTTGGTCCTTTCATCATTATGACAAATTATGGAATATGAGCATACATGCTTGCCACACCAGATGGAGAGGAACTTAATAAGCTGATCAAAATTATCCATCTCAAATGGTACTATGCTTGAGTGAATTTATGTATTTTCTATAAGGACCATTTCAAGTTGTATCATTTTATCACTCTTTTTATTTGTACTATACCATTTTACCATCCTATCATCCTCCCAACCTATCACTTTTTCCTATCACATATCTACTTTACCATACCTTCCCCATTAATTAAGTTGATTTCTCCCTACCCAATCCTATAACCTTAGTTATATTCCATTTGGTTCCATTTACATTTTTCAACAAAAGGATTCAGATTCAATTTTAGTAGTTCTTTCAAGCATTCTAGATAAAGGCGATATTTTGGAGTAGTAAGACAATAGTTTAGTAGCTACATCCTTTATTTCTTGTTTTGTTCTCTATATCAAGTGTGGCCATACTTTCCTTTGTGCCAAGCTATTTTAGAAGGAAAGTCTAAAGCAAATATGTTGGATAATTACACCATGGCAATGAATTTGTCAATTTGTTATCAAGAACATCAAGCACAATAACATCTTCTCAAAGAAAAAATGTTCTTTTATACTTACAACTTCAATGGTGATGACTGAACTATAGTTTCCCTCTTGAGGGAATGGTTGGAAAAGGAATCGACAAATGGTCACTCAAACTAAAGAAGAGAATATTTCAAACAAAAGAAAATGAAGGGGTGATAACACAATAATTTATCTAGATTTGGTCAAAATCACTGAGAATATAAGTGGGATGGTGTATAATGGTTTTCCCAAAAGTGGTTATAAGCATTATACCCTGATAGTGGTAACATGGTATGATAACATAATGATTTTCCCAAAGGTGGATATAATCATTGAGAAGATGGAGCTTCCATAATTAGGTCTAACAAACATGATAATAACATGCCTCTGTTGGGTAGAAGAAAGTAGATTGGTGATAACACAATGATTTTACCAAAGGTGGTGAGAATCATTGAGAGATGTAGGTGGGATGGTGTATATTTATTTTACCATAGGTGGTTATAATAACTAGACCCCAATTATGGAGAACATGATTTATTGGTTGATGATGATGATAACTTGAAATAGAGGGTAATGATGAATTGGAACAACCTGATAGGAGGGAGATGTTCATCTGAACTAACAAAGGTTGAATTTTTTTGTGATTAATTACTCTATTTTGGATATGATTGGGATGTTTATAATGTCAATGATGAGGATATGCTGATGCCACCATTTTTTAGTAGAATTATTGAATCTAAGTTTTGTTATAGCATTATACGATAGGCATCATGATAGAACACCATAAGGATTGGGTCAAAATATGCATAAGGACTGAGTCTCATAATCTAATATTCAATGAAAACAATGCACCAATGATAAAAACCATGATGAAAATGAAAACATATGAATATGGATGGATTAAAGTATAAGTGTGCTAGGAATCACCCAATGAATATATATAGACTAAATTGAGGTAATAGTGTTGAAAGCAAACAAACTAGCACATAAATAAAAAATAAATAAACAAGCAAAGAAATAAAAAATAAACATTAATAGTCCATCCTAATGTTAATATAAATAACTCAATGAACATTGGCCCTAAAAAAAAAGCAATAGCTTAACAAAAAAACAAGATAAGGGGAAAAGAATAAAATCACAGGGGTGGATGAGCTATCTCCATATGCACTAGGCAACTGGATGCTACCTATATAGTTCCATGGATGTAATATCTAAAAAAAACTTCAAGACAAATGTAGTTCTCCTAGTAAATAGGAAGAAAATGATAATTGGTGAAAAAGAAACATAATGGATGTGATAGAATTATAGAAATGGTCTTGCAAAATGACAAGTGCATGGGAAAAAAGGCCAAAAAGATGGGGAATCTAAGTGACAAGTGATTTTCTTGTGACTTAGGAAGGGTTCTCAGAATCCTTAAGACAAAGAAGTGGTTAATGTTTTTTCTTTTTCAAGATGATTTTACAAATGTTTTTGGAATTTTTGAATATCTCAACTCAATCAAGAATGATGAGATATTAAATGGTCCAAACTCAAAAAATGTGAGAGTGTTGCTTAGGTTTCTCACAAAATGGTGAGAGCATGGCTTAGGTTACTTATAAAATGATGAGAGTGTGGCTTAATTTACTCATAAAATGGCATGAGTGTGGCTTATGTGGCTCACAAAATGGTGATATCATGGCATAAGTTGCTCATAAAATGGTGAAAGTATGGATTAGGTTATTTGTAAAATGGTGAGAGCATGGATTAGGTGACTGAGATGACCTCGACAAGTATCAATAACTACCTACATAGTCCCAAAATGGGACCTCAAGTCACTGTAGTTCTACCTTATAGTGTAGGAATCTGACTAGTGTAGCAACCAATTCAAATAAAATAGGCATGGTTGGTATAAAGGCACAATATGACATAAGAATGGAAAGTTGGTAAATCAAGGTAAAATAAACAAGTGTTGTCCCTAGCTTTCCCATAGGCAGTTATAAATAAGATATAATGACATAATTCAATGATACTAATTTGCCCATAGACAGTTATAATTAGTAACAAGACTAATGAGACATGGATTTTCCCCTAGGTGGTTGTAATCAAACACACTTGATATAGAGAACATAACAAGAAATAAAGTATGCAAATGCTAAGTTGATGTCTTACTACTCCAAAATACTACCTCTATTTGGAATGATTAAAAGAACTACTAAAATTAAATTTGAATCCTTTTGCTAAAAAACATGAATGGAACCAAATGTAATAGAACCAAGGTCATAGGGCTAGGTAGGGAGGGAGAAATAAACTTGGTTGATGGAAAATGTATGGTAGAATGATATGTGATAGGATAATGATAGGTTAGGAGAATAATATGATGGTAAAATGGTATAGTAAAAAGAAAAAGAGTGATAAAATGATACAACTTAAAATGGTATGGTAAAATGGTATAGGTTAGGTGGTATAATTTGGTCATGAAGGTATTTATAAAGGTTTGAGTACCTGATACAGCTAGGATCAATAATATCACAAATCATCACTATGGTTAAAAGTTCATGAGTTGGTGCTAGTAAATTCTCAATGAGGAATTGATACTCTTTAGCCATGTTTGTTTGGTGAATTAGAGATTCAATAGTATCCATAGCATCTACAGTTTTGTTACTTGACCTTGGTATATGTTCAAATTGGACATCAACAAACTTCCATTTGAGAGTGTCGACCATGGCCTTATATGGATTTTTTTTTTCATATCTAGTATAAAAGTGGTCTGTAACCTAATTTATGATTAACTAAGAATCACCATAAACTTTGAGATGAGATGTGTTATATTATACTGCTTATAAAAATCCTATAGTGAGTGTTTCATATTCAACCATGTTTTTGGTACAAGGGGAAAAATAATTATTCCAACTATAAAAGAAAGTGTGGCTATGGGGTAATATTCCACCATAGTACATCAATCATCTAACATATTTACTTTAGACTGAATCAGGGGTATAATTATAATTAACATAATGGTCAATAGTACCTCAATCAGGGGTAGTTGTAAAGGTCTGAGTACCAGATAGAGCTAGGACCAATAATATCACAAATCATCATGATGGTTAAAGGTTCATGAGCTGGTGCTAGGAAATTCTCAATGAGGAATTGATACTCTTTAGTAGTGTCTATTTGGTAAATTAGAGATCCAATAGTAACCACAACATCTATGGTTTTTTAACTTTCCCTTGGTATATGTTTAAACTAGACATCAAAAATCTACCATTTGAAAGTGTCAACCATGGCCTTAAATGGCACCAATTTATCATCTTTGGTTTAAAATTTGTTTATAACCTAATTGATGATTAATTTAGAATCACCATAAACATTGAGATGAGATATGTTCCATTATACCACTTTTCAAAGTCCTGTAACAAGTGTTTCATATTCAACTATGTTGTTATTAAAAGGGGCAAAAGAATTATTCCAACTACAAAGGAAAGTGTAGCCATGAGGTAATATTCCATCATAGTACCTCAATCATCCAACATATTTACTTTGTAGACTAATTTAGTAATGGCCTCAAAGTTTATTTTGATAGTCTTGGAGATTGTTGAGTGCCACTATGTGTTTCTCATCAAGTAACTCTAGCTCTTTCAGACAATCTACTCGATAGTCATTGTCATCTAGGACATGATTGAAAGAGATGCATAGATAAGGTAACTTGACCTCAATGGGAAGAATGGCCTTAATGACATAAACAAGTGAATATGGAATGGTGCCTATGGGGGTATGATGATTAATATGGTATGCCTAAAGGGAATGGAATATCTGAAGGTGACAATTGTAGCCAATATCATTAACAATCTTTTTGAGAATGTTGATAATAGTTTTGTTTGATGTTTTGGCCTAGCCATTACCTTGAAGGTAATATTATTATAAAAAGTTTTGTGTGATGTTGTATTTGAAACATAAAATTTTGACATCCTTGTTCTTAAATGATATTTAATTATTAGATATAATGTTAGAAGGGATACTATAGTGATAAATGAGATGGTTGAAAATGAACTTGGAAATTTACTTATTAGTCATGTAAGTGAGGGGTATAGCTTTAACCCACTTAGTGAAATTTTTGATGGTGGTAAGGATATGTTTATGGCCATTAGATGATGTGGTATTGATCTTCCCAATGAGGTTAAATCCCCATATATAAAATGGCCATGGTGTTAGCATTGGTTTTAGAACCTTGGTTGGGGAATGAATTAGATTGGAATATCATTGACACTTGTCACACTTTTTACATATGTAACTACATTTGCATCCATCATGGGCTAGTAATAACGAGTATGCAAGATATTTTTGGATAAGACTTCCATTCTAGTGTGGGATCCACATAATCATTTGTGAACTTCCCATAATTCTAGTGTATATTCTATCAAAGTTAAAAAATGAAGGAGAGTTCCATCAAAACAACGGTGATAAAGGGTTGATTTGAGTGAGGTATAATGAGTAGTTCAATGGATGAAGGATTTGGATTGATTTCAAGATAGGTCAGGTGGTATAATTTGGTCATAGAGGTAGTTTTAAAGGTATGAGATAGAGATAGAGATAGGACCAATAATATCATAAATCATCATGACGGTTAAAGTTTCATGAGCTGGTACTAGCAAATTCTCAATGAGGAATTGATACTCTTTAGCCATGTCTATTTGGTAAATAAGAGATCCAATTGTAGACATAACATATGTAGTTTTATTAATTTACCTTAGTATATGTTCAAATTAGACATCAACAATCTACCATTTGAGAGTTTTGACCATGGCTTTATATGGCACCAATTTGTCATCTTTGGCCTAAAATTGGTCTGCAACCTGATTGATGATTAACTAAGAATCACCATAAACCTTGAGATGAGATATGTTCCATTTTATAGCTTGACAAAGCCCTAGAATAAGTGCTTCATATTTGGCCATGTTTTTAGTAAAAGGAAAATTGATCTTGAATGATTTAGGGATTAGGTCCCCTTATGGTGTCATAAATAAAAGGCCTATCCATGATCCATGTATTGTGAATGATCCATCAAAATATAGCTTCCAGTGCTTCTCCTCAAGAGGTGTATCAATGATAGTCATTATGGATTCATCAAAAAATTGAAATTTGAGTGGCTTTGTATCAATAAGGGGTTCTTTAGCAAGATGATCTATAAGAACTTTCCCCTTAATGGACTTTTGGTTGATGTACTCGATGTCAAACTCATTGAGAAGCATGACTCATTTGGACATATAACCTTGTAAATATATTTTAGATAGTAGATAATTGAGTGTATATACTTTTGAAATAACCATGGTCTTAATGTTTAACATGTAATGACATAGTTTCTAAGCTATGAAGACCATTGCTAAATAGGCTTTTTTATGAGTATATAATTATGTTCATATGTAACTAGTGTATGACTTAAGTAGTACATGACATATTCTTTGTCATTATCATCATGATGAGCCAAAAGTGCCCCTAGGGCATTGTTATTAGAGGATAGATACAATAAGAATGGATTTCTTAACATAGGAGGCAACATAATAGATGGATTTTCTAGATAGTCTTTTCCCTATTGCAAAGCTATCTATCAGTGATCATCTTAGTGAAATGTGACTCCCTTATTTAAAATATACATAAAAGGATGTCATTTATCAGCCAATTATGATATGAAGCATTAGATAGACTAGATATTACCTTGTAGACTATGGAGCTACTTCAAATTAGTTGATAGTAACATTTATTTTATGGATTAAACTTTTGTTGGATCAACTTCAATGCCTCGATGAGACATAATGAAGCCTAGTAATTTTCCTGATGTGACTCTAAAGACACACTTTTTAGGATTAAGTCTAAATTTTTACTCACATAGTCTTTCAAATATTTTTCATAGCACTATGGATGATCAACCTTGGTCTTTGATTTTTCAAGAATGTCATTGACATAGTCTTCAACAATGTCATACATCATATCATCAAATATGATGGTTATAACTCTTTGATAGGTGGCCTCTACATTTTTAAGACCAAACAACATAACCTAATAATATAATGTTCCCTATGGAGTGGTGAACACTATCTTATGATAGTCTTCTAGTGCTATCCTGATCTAGTTATACCTTGAAAATCTATCCATTAATGAAAACATTTCATAACCCATTATGGAATTGATGATCATGTCAAAGTTTGGCAATGGAATATCATCCTTAGGGAAAGATTTTTTTATATCAAATAAATTAGTATAGATTCTAATTATTTCTAGATTTTTGGTAACTAGCATAACATTGGAGATCCACTCTAAATAGTCAATCGATCAAATAAATCCTATTTCTAAGAGTTTTTCCAACTCTTTCTTCATTAATACAACAATACAAGGATGAATCATATGCAAATTTTGTTTTACTAAGTTGGAATTAGGATTTAACACAAGGTGGTGCATAACCAAGGTGGGGTCCAAACTTAGCATGTTAGAATATGCCCATTCAAATATGTCAATAAATTCCATCAAAAAGGTTGTAAGGACTTCACTCTCCTTATCAGTAAGGGACGTGCCTAGCTTGATCCACTTTGGGTCATCTAGGGACTCGATGTTCACCTCTATTGTATCTTCCATTATAGGGTTGAAACATCTTCAAAGATAGTGGGCAAAGATTTAATTTGATTTACAACATTATATTCTTCTATTAGGATTGGCTCTTTGAGTTCCCCTGGGCATGATGAATCAGAGTCCCCTAATGGGAGATTTAGACATGTAAAAAAAATATTGGAAACTGCTAAATGATTCGATCAAAAGCTTTTTTTTCTTCACAAATAAACTTAGACTCATAGATAAGTTCATCATTGGTAGTTCCTAATCTATGCTTGAATAAGTTTGAATAACCCCATATAATGGTGCCTAAAATAGGTTTTAACCACTAGACTAGCCTTTTTATTTACTTTTTCCCTAGTCATTAAGTGCCTCAAAGAGGCTTCCACTTTGGGACCTCAATATTTTATTTATTTTCTTTTGGCTAAGGGTGTTCATCCACTCTCTAAAATAGGCTTTATGATCCAACTTGATTGAGAACCCTAATTTATGGTCCCCCAACATAACATTATCTCTAAGGACTAGAAAATTATAGAAAGCCTCATCATTTTGAAACTCATCAATTGGCATGTTGGATTCTTGTTGGTCCCAATATAAAAATGAAGGATGATATAATGGTAGTGGGTTATGATGAATGGTTAGTCTAAAGGTACAAATAAAATTAGGGTTAAATAGGTTGGTCTTAGCTAGATCATCAAAAAGGCTATGATTAGACTTTGTTTTATTGTCGACATCATCATCACTAGTCGATGGCGATGGAAATTAACTCAAGTATTCCTTATTGATTTGGTCTGAGGCTTCCTCTTTCATAGGCTTAATTCTTCATGATCTTATTAAGAATATGATACTTTGCATTCTTGTAATAATCAACCTTCTTATCATTATACAACCATGATTCATCTCCTTCAAGAGGGTCTTGTTTTAGGCCAGATGTTGGTATAAATGTGATGGGTTCTAGAGTATACTTTTTACCTTTGCCCTTTATTTTCAGTCTAGATGAAATGGCTTGGCTTTAGGTCTTCCAAAGAACTTTGGGTTCTATGGAAGGTTTGCAATGTGAAAGGTATCATGAGTCAAATACTCTCTTGGGCCATTATCCAAGATGATATAATGATTGTATATTTTAAGAGGTGGCATGTGAGAAAGGGAATCAAGGGTGTTAGGATCAATGTAGTTGTTTGATGAGCCCATAAAATGGCTCATTATATCCATAAAATAACATCCTTTTTCTTGCATATGGAGTGGATCTAAATGTAGTTTTTGAACTTTTAGTTTATTTAGAATGAAATAGAAAGTATATATCATGGTTATGTCATTCAAATTCTTTTTTATCTATTATTTAGCTATTATTAATGATTATTGGGAAAAAATATGTCAATGAGTACATACACACTCCATTTTAATCTAAGAATGATTCAAAGTACAAAGATTAAATATTCAACAATAATGTTGGAGTAGTATTAAAATATTTTACAATAAGATGTAGTATTTGGGTCAAGTTATGGATTCCTACAAGTTTGTTACAAACTCCCACAATATCTATAGATTACAACATGCTTGTTATTATAGCTACGGATTACAAAAGGCTTGTTACAACACCTAAAAATTATAATAGGCTTGTTACAGACTAACTATAGATTATAATAGGCTTACTATAGATCAGATACATATTACATTAGACCAGCTAAAGACTAGCTATAGATTACATCATACCAGCTATGGATTACATCATTTAGTTATGGATTTCACCAATCTTGATATGGATTTCACTAGGCTTGTTATGGATTTCAATAGATTGCTATGGATTTCAATATAATTTCTAGGAACTTCAAAAAAACTACTGCATACATGTTTGAAAATTATTTCTATTCTAATGTTCCAACTATCACAAAGAATGATTTCTATTTTAATTATTTCTATGTATAGACTTTCCATTTTAGATTGTATTCAAATATATATTTATGTAATTTCATTTATAATAATTAGCTCTCTCCATATTTGGTGGAGATCAAGATTAGGCAATAATAGATTTCTTTATTAGAATAAATATCTCTCTCCATATTTTGTGAAGATTGAGATAGGATAGAGTAACTTGGTTGATACTCTCAAATAAGGTGTTAGTTATAATCATGAATTATAAATGCAACCTTCTGCACCTAAATGAAATAATAAATTAATCAATACATTTTTCCTTCCATCATTTTGAGTAGCCTATTTTGAAATTGATGTTATGAGTAAATCCTCTTCTGAGGAATGAGCTGACTACTCATTCCAAGGAAGATGGATCCATGTATTTTTATTTTATTTATTTATTCTATAATTATCATTCTATTATAAATTCTTATTTTATTTCTTTTTTGATGTAAATGTTTTTATTTTGTATATCTTGTTGTAAACCTATAGGTATTTTATGGGTTTGTCATTTATTTATTTTTAAATAGTTTACTTTCTACAAGTGTGATTTACTTTCAAAAAGTGTGGTTTTATTTTATCAAGTGTTATTTTCAATTATTTCAAGTGTAGAGTGTGATAGAATGAACCATTTTCCAAAGGTTCTTTCTCCTATTTCATTTAGTCTTCAAACACTAGTCCTGGATTGATTATATTAAATGAAGGGTATTGACGACACCCATCATTATCCTCTATAAAATCAAGGAGTATTGCCTTTCCTTTATCATGTTTGGCACTTGGATTCATATCAAAATGATAAATATATCTCTTAAACTCAATGTTTAGGTGTTTTCAATGATCGTATGGATGCAAATATCCTAGTATACAAACTTCCATTCCTAAGTGGGAGAACTTGATACATTAGTACAATATCAATGGGATAGAATGAATTTCATGTAACCAAGGTCTACCCAAAAGCATATTGTATGAAAAATAAATTTATAGCACATGACAAAGTGTATCATGGGTCAAGGGTCTAATGATAACTGGTAAATAGATGATGCCTTGTTATTCTCATTCTTCATTGTCATAGGATTTGGTAGTTATCATTTCTATTTGAAGATCTACTATTGTGTACCCAAAAATCTTGATGAGCTTTATAGACACTATATTTAGACCTAATCCATTATCTATAAGGACATGTTTTACTTTGTGCCTCTTTATAAAAACTTCAATGTATAATGGATTATTATGTAGTGGGCTAAGGGATGACATATCACTTTGGTTGAAAGTGACTTGTTGGGTTGGATCTAGGTGTCTAACCAAAGCTTAGAAGTTGTCAAGGGATATGTCACTTGAAATAATGGATTGGCTGAGGAATTCATTTAAAATGTTTTTGTGGATTGTTAACATATGTAGCAAATCTAAAATAGAGATCGATGATAGCATATTTTGTAATTTTTACATAATGTTAAACTTCTTTTCTTGGTCAGTGTTAAATGGCTTATTTTAAAGCTAAAAGACTAATTAGGTGATGGGTGAAGTGGTAGATGGTTATGGGCCTAAAATGGTAATCTTCAACCTCTGAGTTGTGATTACACAATCAAGATTAAATATAAGACCATGATTTCTAACAAATGATGGTGATGGTGTGTGACCAGATAGGATAAGTCTTGGTTATTGGTGCTCTTGTGTGTGGTCACAAGGAAATGATGAGTTATCAATATAGGGTCTAAAATTAAAAATATCTACTTATTGGTATGCCTATATGAGTCCTAGGTCAAGGAAGGATTATCAGTGTGAGTTGGTGGATTGGTATTGTTTAGTAAAGCTCTTGATTGATTGGTATTTTGTCTTGAATTGATGGAGATGGTGTTAACACAACCTCCTGCAATATAACCTACAACCTTGTTGTATTCATGTACAACTACATGGTAGGTCTTTTGGTTTTTACCATTTTGACCTTGGTTTTATCCATTATTTAAATGTTGTTGGTGATTTTATTAATTTGGCCATGGTTATTGAAACTATTGTTGTTGGTGTTGCATTGGCTGTGGTTATTATTATTCTTATTGTTGTGGTTAGTTATTATGCTATGGAAAAGGGTTTTAAAAGATTTCATGGTTTTATTGGAATTGGAAGCACCACCATCCAATGTTATCTCCATGTTCTCCAACATATTTTGAATCAAATGTTTAATTTTCACACAATGGAATAACTTATGTCCATTAGCTTGATGATATTCACAAAATTTATTTTGGTGGTACCAGTCAGGATAAGGAATGCCCTCAAGATAATGTTTTGGTATAGGATAGCTGATCAAATTAGTGATAGAGAGATTATGAAACATAGATTCAATAGGTTTTCCAAGGTCACTAAAAATATGATGAGTAGGCACTATTCTCCTTAGAGGAGGGGTTTGTAATGGCAAAGGCTAATACATTTTTTATGTGGGCCTATAATGAAAAGGTTATGGGTTAGGCATAATTTGCATATGTTGCATGGGTTGAGAAAATAGTGTTTGCACTATTTGGACATGAAACAACTTAATTACTCCATTTCTCACAACATTCTTGTTGTGGTTGAATTGCTTTGGTTTATCATTGTTATTGTTCTACGTCGATTGTGACACTTACACGTTGACTTGATCTTGCTTTTGTCTATTTCCTTGATTGGTACCTTGACTTTGATTTGATGAAGTAAAATTGATGATCCCTTTGTTAATAAGGGCTCTCCCAATCAACAAACTTTTGTCAATGATCTCTTTAAATATATGCACACACTATAGTTCTAGATAGGATATCTCACTAGACAAATTTTTAGTAAACACAGTGACTAATTATTAGTATGGTAAACTATGGGTGACTCAACTTATAAGGGCTCTCCATCACTGTAGATAACTTTTAAAAATTTTGTCAGCCTTTTGGTTTGCTTGCATTAAGTTGACCAATGAAATATCATGTTCAAGATTATAT
This sequence comes from Torreya grandis, assembly GCA_037957365.1. Classification (NCBI taxonomy): domain Eukaryota; kingdom Viridiplantae; phylum Streptophyta; class Pinopsida; order Cupressales; family Taxaceae; genus Torreya; species Torreya grandis. The sequence continues at coordinate 62,260 of JARHVA010007186.1, forward strand.
AAAAAGTGTTACACAAACTTATCTAAAATATCATCAAAATATGATTCAAAATTATTAACTTAAAAAAACCACTATAAGGCTTTTTTGCTAGACTCCTTATGAATTAAAAAGAAGGTATATGTTGCTATATGCCACTGGTTGGTATGCAAAAAAAAACTTGATCAAATGAGCCTTGGGGTCACCTTTTCCCTTATATTTGTCAAATTTCAGTGGTTTGTATCCTAGAGGAAATGATATCTACAAGTACTCCATGTTAAATAGATAAGAACACACATCATTCAACTTAAATTTTTTGGTTTGTTTCCCATCTTGAATGGCAACAGTCACATCCTTCATGTATTATAGTTCTTGGGATAGAAAACTAGAGGGAACATTGGTTTGAGGTGGAATATTATCCTGGGTAGATGATTGAGCAGTCACAAGTGAGACACATTGACCTGGGTATGATGGAGGTATTTATTGGGGTATATTGGTTTGGTTGGGGAATAGACCAGGAATAAACATGCATAGATTAAAATTAAATTATTGAAATTGCATTTATAGTTATCAAATATTCTAGTTAAGGCTAGATATGTAGACTTGATTTTAAGGATTTTGATGTTAGGATGGAAGGATATGGCTATATCATGCTTGTTGAGGTTGAATAGGGACATGTTGCTGACTAATTGAACCTTGTTGTTGAGGGGGTAATTATGAACCAAGACCCTATCTTTAAACTAGTGACACATTCTGCACAAAAGGCAAAGGTTACTTGATCATTACTTAAGGGAACATTGAAATGATTGCATGGCCACACTTTCCTTTGTAGAGGCATGATCTAGGGGTTTCCACCACATCTATGATAATTGATCACAAATAGCATGCCCAGTGGGACACGATTACTCACCCCACATATTTAAACAAAAATAGATATTAAAATAGATCTTATTTTTAATCCATTTATTATTTTTGATAGGTTTTTCTTACTAGTTTCATCCTAATTCTCTCAAAATTTCATTAAAATATGATTTGTATTTTAGAATTTATGACTCTTTTAGTGACTATAAATTTTTATTTTTTGGTAAAAATGGATAGTACAGAGCTAAAAACTATTTTATCATTAATTATTTTGACCTAAATTTTTTTAGAGAGGTGAACCTTAGAGTTATTGACAACCTGTAAAAATTTAGTGACAAACTAATATATATTTTAAAATTTATGGTTATAATATTAACTCTATATTTTTAAATTTTATGTGTTCAATTTTATTTGTTTTAAACTTATAACTTGTTGTTAGCATGTTTCATAGGTTTATTATTATTTTTTTGACATGTATTGATATTTTTTCTAACTATTACCTAACTTAATGTTATTATATTTTATGGTTTTGCCTTTGGGTTGACGGTCATCCAAACCCAAGAGCATACTTTTCTAAGTTACTTGTCTCATTCACAAAAGAGCTCCAAAGCTACTTGAAAAGTGTCAAATCATGCTTAATTAGATATTTCTAAAACTCTTTTTGGATATTAAAAAATAATTAGGAATCTTTCATTTGGTTCTTAAAGAAATTTTTAGGGTGTTTACTAGAATAGTTTTGTTGTTGTTATTTCAAAGTTTTATAGCTTAAAACCAAGGGACTAAATAACACCACCAAATATTTCATTTTAGTACTCTAAAATTGAACTCACTTATAAGTTTTTTGTTTTATGCAAGTTAATCATTTTTTTTAATTAGTTTTGTTTGAGCAAAGAGGAAGCTATACGTGTATGCTCTCCCCCCATCCCCTATAGGGAACTTGTGGGATCAAAACTACCATATTCATTGCAAATTGGCTTAGTCCAAAGGCATAAAAGAAATGTTATTAAGGATTTCCCCAAGACCCGCATGGATTGGGCGATCTATAAAAAACCATAAATCTCTTTTACTTAGTTTTTATTTCATTGCATCTTGGCTTGTGAGGGGGATTTCATTACCTCCCATAAGTTATATAAGGAAGCTTTGATGTGGGGTTTCATCTCTTGACATCATCTTAAACCCCTCTCCATGAGGGGTATTTAGGATCCCCTCATTGAAATGATGGTTTGAGTGGTTAAAACATCTCTGTTAGTAGAGATTAAGCCTGAGAAATTTGAGTATGTTGGACATCACACTACACTGAGCGATTGATAGATGTAGTGTTTGTAAAAAAGGCAAGACATTTTTAAAACAAGCCATATGATGCAGACCCAAATGACATGATGATTCTCTTGTGTGCTAATATGAAAGTTGGTACACATGGGATCAATCTAGAATGATTAAAAACTAATTAGTTTTAGTCAACCCCACATTGCCACACCCTTGATAGGATTTAAGATGTTATGTTTAGTTGTATTTAGTCACTTATCTTTTTTTTGTTTGCTGTTTTGAGATTAAAACTTCTATGTTTGTTTATAGCCATGTCAAAACCAATTTTTTTATATGTCACTCTTTTATCTCAAGAGGCATTATGCTGGCCATTTTACACCACATTTGTGCCTTACAATTTTTACTAAACTTGTTTGTGTGTCACTTGAATGAAATAGGTACCATTATGATGCCCAAATCATTATCAAGTTTATGCCTTTTGAGTCTTTAAAACAAAACATTGATCAAGTTATGTTGTTTAATTTGTTTCAAGACTTGTTTACCTTGTATCAAAAAACATTGTTTCAAAGCATGTCATGTATGCCATTTGGATCCTTAACTTGAGCCTTTATGCCATCTAATATTGTCTAGCTTATTTGGTTGATCAAAGTCTAGTTTTTAACATTGAGTTTTGAATTAACCTTGCCAAGTTTACATTCAAACATTAATTGATTTATGTTTAGGCCTCACTTTATAGGGGTTGATACACATATCATTCTCTTTTGGGTTGCGTAACATCGATTAATTGATTACCCAAATTTGAAAATTATTACTTGTTTGTTCAAAGAGCCTTGTTTCCATTGTTTGTTTATTTGTAGATCCTATCCTCATCATTATTTGTGCCTTAATTTGGAAAAACATAGTCTTTTATCTAAGTGCCTTTTGCCTTATGGCTTATACCAACTAATCATTTTTATGTTTGATTTCATGTTCTAGGTCAATGTCAAAGTTGTTTCCAATTTTTTTAGATTAAATCAAATCATATCATGCCTTTGTTTCAAGTCTAGCTTTCGACACTATTTGGCCAAAATTCCTAGAATATCTTATTTGATCCTATCTTTTGACTCCACGTTTGGACAAAAGGCCTATTGAATCTTTTCCCTTTCTTAGTTTAGACCTTGTTTGGAACACTTTGTCCTAGACTTTTGACATGCCAATTTTTATTTAAATGTTTTACCTTTTATGTGTATGACATTTGATGTTAGACTATTTATGCCAAGTCTTAGAACAAACCATTTTGGAGATATAACTCCATGATCAAATCATTGTTTGGAGATATAGCTCCACCCCTTTTGACCAAGTTAGACTAAGTTAAAACCATTTATATTTTGGACATAGTTTTTTAGAGTTTGCAAAACTCTAAGCCTTTTTATTTTTAAAGCTTTCTTAATTGATGTAGATATGTCTAGCTACATTTATGATGGATTCATGTACAATCCAAATTATGATATAATAACTACATAGAATGGCTTTGATTTTTAAGGTTTTATTCAAGACCCCTTTAATGATAACATGGTTTATGAGATGAAATTGTATCCACCTTGTACAAATCAAATCAAGGACCAAATTCAAGACCTCAACTAAGATGATATGGTTGGTAAGACAAAATTAGGCACAAACCTCTATAATGATAATGTTGTTTTGGAGATTGATCCATACCCTCCTTATAATAATCAATATAAGGAATAAAGGCAAGGACTAGATTAAAATCCAACTCAAGACCCTGAGTAGGATGATATAGTTTATGAGGAGGATTTGTATGCTTTGGCTTATATGAGCAATCAAGCCCCAAGATGCCCTATCATTTTTATTCTAGGACCACATCCTTTGTTTGTGTAAGTAATCAAGCTCCATGATGCACTACCATTTCTATTTCAAGACGTCATACTTAGGATTGTGCGATCAATCAAGCTCTATAGTGTCCACCCATTATCCAAGCACCATCCATTATTTGTCTAGCTACGATAATTCCCCATTTTATAAAATACCAACCTAGACCAGTAAAAGTATGACCTCAGCCAGTCCCATCAATACCTCAACTAAGCCAATCAATACCTCAACCAAGCCAATCAGTGCTTATCCAACCGAATCAATCACTCAATGACCAAGTTATGTTTAAAACTAGTATTTTCTAACTCATTGGAAACAAGGCTAAGAGAACCAACCAATCCAAGATGTTTTTGTTAAACCAACAATTTGTGATAAGTTAACCTATGATGAATTACCTTTAAATCCTATACCTTTTATCGAGGAGTCTCACTCTAACTTGCCATTCTTTACTGAGTCACTTCTTAATGATTATAAATGTCTTTAGGAAAATCATTACCTCAACCATATGCATGTTTTTTAATAACCTCCCTCTAACAAGCCAATATTTGAAGAGTGATCTTTTGACCTTTTCCTCACTGTTATGGAGTCTCACTTTGACAAACTAGTCTCTGTGGAGCCCATAATGCCATCACAAGCTATTACTTGTCCAATACCAAACATTCAATAAGACATCATTGCAACATAATACCCATCAAATGAAGAATCATAATTAGAGTAAGGTTATATTATTAGACTGACATCAAATTTAACATTAAAATTAGAATCAACATCACTCTTACCATTGGATTCAGAGTCCCTTTACTTAGAATCAGATTTAGAAGGAAAATACATAAGTAGTTGTTACAACATTGGTTATTGAAGCCCAATTTGAATACATTTGTGATCCTTCCATGGTTTTTGAATATGATTACTTGAACATCAACACAAGTTCTCCTTGTATTATCTACAAAGATTGTGTTGCCTACTCCCATGCCATTACCATCAACCAACATAGCCATATTACTAACATTCCATCTCCCACAAATGTTGATTAGGACTGATATAATCATACCTTGTTGAATTGCATCCATGGTGACATATCAAATGAGCAATAGTAAGGATGCCAAGACCAAATTCATGAAGAATAACCATCTCCTAGTGAAACCTTTTTGAAGAAATTAGGGGACAATTAAAGTTCAAACTCAACATCTTCTAGTGAAACCTTTTCAAAGGAACTAAAAGACAATAAAATTCAAAATTCAACGTTCCTTAGTGAAAATTTATTGAAGGTGTTATGGAATAATCAAGACAACTTCATTAGTGAAAATATCTTCAAGGCACCAATAACTAAGAACAAAAGTTCTTCATTTCTTAATTAAGACAAAATCAAAGATGAAATAAATATATCTTCCAATCTACAACCTAATCATATGGTAGCTACTCTTACACCTAAAAAATATAAGAATCTAGTTGTCTTATGGAGAGAATATTTAAAAATATTTATCCCCACCACATCTAAGGTTATTTTAAATCCAACATATACAAAATTTTTTGTGCCTAAAAATATTGATCTTTATTTGTTTCCCAACCATTATACATTCCATTATCATCCACCATTCCATTTCACAAATAGACCTATCAACCAACATTTATCCCTATTTACCACCCATGGCCATACTTTCCTTTTCATAGGCTACAAATTTACCTTGTTTTGACATTTGAAGGAAATAAAATAAATGACCAACAAAGATAATAACAACATCATTGACATCCAAATCTATAGCCAATTCTTGATAGAACAATTATTCAAACAAGGTATGGGATATAAATTAACATAATTAATTATTCTATTTATATCATTTTTTTATCAAGACGTGCATCTCCACTTCAGTAGGAATAAAAAAATCATATTTTATTTACCATAACCAAGCCAAACATAACACAAACCAACAACCATCATCAACTAAAAACATGTACCATGCCATTATTGCATATACATTTACCATTGCCATATCCATTTCCATTGTCACATATAATTCCATTCACCCCAACACTTGGGGACAACCCTCTTACCATTTTATCTAATCTATCAAAACCCATCATTATCCTAATCAAGGCCATACCATCCTATCATACCATTCCTATCTAGACCCAAGCCTATTTTAAGCCATCCTACTCAATCCTATTTTGATCTTTGTTACTTTGGTTCTTCCTAAACTTTTTGTGAGGGGATTTTGATCAAGTTTCAATAACCAATCAAATCTATGTTTATAATGACAATATATGAAAGTAGTGTGACAATTGATCTAGCAAGGTATACTTCATTTCCCATCCTATATCAAGTTTATTTATGTGTGCCTAATTATATCACCTCTTAGGGAAAATTAGTGTTCATTAGTCTTGCTACTAATTATAATCACCTATGCGAAAAGTAGTATCATTGATCTAATCCATTGTATACTAGTTATAACTACCTATGGGAAAACTTGGGGCAATATTTGTTTATCATGCATTACCACATCACCTTACCATTGTTGTTTCCATTTGACTAGCCATTTGACATATTTAAGAACTTGTTGGGACCTAGTCAAGTTTCTCCCTACCTTTTATATGGATGGAATTACTTTGACTTGAGGTCATCTCAAGACTATGTAGGTTGTGCTCAATTCATGTTGATGTTACCTCAGTCTCATTTTTCATGTGCTCTCATTATTTTGTAAGCAACTTAAGTCAACAATCTCACCATTTTATGAGTAGGTATCTTGTCATTCTCTAATGAGTTGAGATACCTCAAAATGTCAAAAAAATTTCAAATATTTCAAAAATCCAAAAACATTTTTCCTATATAAGCCTAGTCAATTAGCCTTGATTCGCCCTACCAGGGTATGGTCATTGTTAGGATGTTTTATTTTGATTTTATTTTTAGGATTTATGTTTGTTTATTTTGATTATTTGTGTGCTTTCTATTTTTTTGTTTATTTTTTCACTTTCTTATTTTTTTACTTTAAACACTTTTTACCTTAACTCAATTTATATGTATTCATTAGGTGATTCCTCGAGCATATTATTATTGAGTCTATCCATATTTAAATGTTAACATTGTAATCATGGTTTTTATCATTGATGCATTATTTTTAATTGTTTATTAGATCAGGAGTCAGTCCTTGTGCATATTTTAGCCAAGTTCTCATGGTGTTTTATATCATGAGGCATATTGACATGTGTTATACCAAAAATTAGCTCAGGAGGTCGTACAAGCAATATAACTACACAAGTTTCTCCTTTGTACCTTGGAAAATCCTTTCAACCATCTTAATAAAATAAATCCATTGACCATTATAGTTATATCAATACTAATAAGAATGAGCATCTCCTCATTGGTAGTTACAACTAAATATTTTATATTGATAAATCTTATTCTTCTATCCATATATTTCATCACTTTGCATCCTCGTATGCTTGGTTGTTTATGACTTCTATAGTCATTAGACCATCGCATCTATGTTTTTACCCACTCATATTTAATTTATGTAATAGGTTTTATCTTTGAGTTATGCTTACTAATCTACCCTAACTAGAGCACCACCATATCAAACATCATATTTAGCCAATCCAAGTCCTCTTAATGATTATAACCATGGTCCTTGAGTTATGATTTGTGATATTTTTGGTCCTTTCATCTTTAGCCATGCCTATTTAGTGAATCAAAGATCCAATAATATCTATATCATCTTTGGTTCTATTATTTTCCCTTGGTATATGTTCAAATTGGACATCAATAATCTATCCTTTGAGAGTGTCAACCATGACCATATATGGCACCAATTTGTCATCTTTGGTCTGAAAGTGGTCTGTAACCTTATTGATGATTAACTAATAATCACCATAAACCTTGAGATGAGATATGTTCCATTGTACCACTTGTCAAAGTCTTACAACAAGTGCTTCATATTCAACCATGTTGTTAGTATAAGGGGAAAAATAATTATTCCAACTATAAAGGAAATTGTGGCTACGGGGTAATATTACACCATAGTACCACCATTTTAGAATACTATGCCAAGATATTTTAGAGATATTTGTGGATGAGTTATCAATATAGGGTCCATGATGATTGGATATGAAGCCATTGATGGCCAATTTTAGGTGTCTATTGTTTAACTAGTCCACATTTTTGGTATGAGAAGAAAAAAAATTGGTCTAAAAGGGAAAAAGAAAGTAAATTTGCTGAAAACATAATGATTTGCCCAACGGTAGTTATAATCATTGAGAAATATAGATAGGATAGTGTATAATGATTTTTCCATAGGCAATTATAATTAGTGGAACTTGATTATGGCAAACATAATTGATAGGCTGATGATGATGATAACCTGACATAGAAGGTAATGATGAATTGGAACAACTTGTTAGTAAAGAGATGCATGTTTAAACCAACAAAGGTTGAAATTATTTCAAGGTTAATTAATATATTTAAGATATGACTATGATGTTTTTAATTCCAGTATCAAGGATATGTAGATGCTACCATTATTAAATAAAATTATTGAATCTAATTTTTATTATAGCACTGTACAATAGGCATCATGATAGAACACCATGAGGACTAGGCCAAAAAATTCATAAGGATTGATTCCCATAATCCACTACTTAATAGAAAATAATGCACTAGTGATAAAAACCATGATGACAAAGTATATGGATGAATATGAATGGATTCAAGTATAGATGCATAAGGAATCACCCAATGAATACACATAAACTAAATCAAGACAATAGTGCTTAAAGAAAATAAATAGGCACATAGATAAACAAACAAAACAAAAAAGAAACAAACAATAGTTAATCTTAATTTTAGTACAAACCACATGACTTAGACCAGACAAATATTTCCCCTAGAAAATAACTGACAACTTAACAAACAAACATGACTAGGGGAATAGAAGAAAAGGAAGGGGGTGGTCAAGCTATTTCCATATTCTCTAGGAAAGTGGATGCTACGTACATAGTTCCATGGACATAATATCTAACAAAAATTGTAGGCCAAATGTATTTCTCCTAGGAAATGGGAAGAAAATGATAATTGAGGAAAAACAAACAATAGATGTGATAGAAGAATAGAAATGGTCTTGCAAAATGGTAATTGCATGGGAGAAAAGGCCCAAAAGGATGGGGAAACTAAGTAACAAGTGATTTTCTTGTGACTTAGGAAGGGTTCCCAAAATCCTTAAGGCAAAGAAGTGGTCAATGTTTTTGTTTTTTCTAAATGATTTTACAAATGTTTTTAAATTTTTTGAATATCTCAACTTAGTCAAGAATGATGAGATATTAAATGGTCGAAGCTCACAAAATGGCAAGATCATTACTTAGGTTGCTCACAAAATAGTAAAAACATGGATTAGGTTGCTCATAAAATGGTGAGACTGTATCTTAAATTACACACAAAATATCATGAGGATGGTTTATATGGCTCATAAAATGGCAAGAGCATGGCTTAGGTTGCTCATAAAATGGTGAGAGAATGGCTTAGGTTGATCTCAAAATAGTAAGATCATGGCTTAGGATGATTGAGTTGACCTCAAAAAGTATCCACTGATACCTACATAGTCCTAATATGGGACCAAAATTCACTATATTTCTTCCTTACAGTGAAGGAATATGACTAGTGTAGTAACCAATTTAAATTATTTAATCATATAACTAGGTGTAATCATTAATGTTTCCACAGCTCATTAAATCCTTATTCCAATTCCTAGATCTTTTATTGCTTTAAAAAACACATCTAAGTTATACCAAGAATTTAATGATAAGGATAAACTTAATTTTTAAGCACACATATATCTATTATAAGCAATGACTATCTATTCCCAGATAAGCATTATTGATAATATAACCAACTTCCATTAATCAAGAGTTATTTAATAAACGTCTAAATCAATAGACTTGTAGAAAGCATGTCATATATCTAAATCACTATAACACCATTAATGGTATAATCCATAATCCATAATGTGGGTCCACATACAAAGATCATTAATCTAGCTTAATTCATTATTTAAGTAATATAAGTAAGATCACTAAAAATAATATTATAACCACTAACATTCATTGCCAAAATGTATAATAAAGCATATTTCTTGGATCACCAATGGACTATTTTCATAATCTATTTGACACAAATTATTTTCAGCCAAGGTTATAAACATGAAACCATGCACTCATAAAACATCATAATAAAAATAACCTCAACGAGTATGCATTTAATCACACAACAAGCTGTATACTTATTTATGGATATTAATTTAAGCCCAAGTCTTTCACATTATCAATTATGTTCCAAAATAATAATATATCTCATTTGAATTTGTTATCATCATGCTACTGTCATAAACAAATGGTAAGTCCACATACTAAATAGACATTCTATGCTATGAGAATGCCACCAAATAAATGTTCATCATGAAAACTATGTAAAAACATACATAATTCAATCTAGGAGATTTACAACCTCACACTATTTCCAACACATTACAAGAGAAAACCATTTTAATTTCATATAAATTCAAGGTTAAAAGCACTATAGTTTTAGCTTCTCTAATATCAACCCTTTTATAATTTCATGCCTACTTAACATCAACAAATAAATCACTAAGTCATGTACATAAAACAATATATAAAGATCAAGTATAATATGATGCATTATAATCACACTACTACTCATATGGTAAATAGAATCATGTATCAAAGGAGTAATTACAATTATTTAGATATATGAGCACCATACAAGTATCATCAAGACTGTCTCCAATATCTAAAACATAATCAATAATGTTCTTTTTCCAACATAACAATATTAAAACCTATATAAAGTAATAAGATGAACTCCCACATAAACTATTTAATCAATCATAATCTAGCATGCCAACATAATGCATCAATAGGCATAGAAAGAGGAAGCTTCCATATGTAATCTAGGTGCAAAAATGAAGGACAAACACTACAAGAGGGATACCCTTCAAACTAGATCTATGATCCTAGCCATCAATGGCTCTTACCACGCCAACCATCATCTTGGTAGAGGGTTTTGGTAACCAAGTACTTGGCAAGGTAAGAAGTATACACATAATACTGAGCCACTAAAAAAGACTTACAAAACCATCAATAAGGATAAAGGAAATAATGCAAAAAATGTGAAGCCATCACACTCAGCCAAACCATGAGCCTGAGTAATGCCCAAGGCATACGTTGGATTTTTACAAGGGATGATTTACATCATAATCTAGGGTCTAATATAACCAATCCATAAGATTAGTTAACATATGACTTCCAAGAATGCACCATATTTTTCCACAATGGCAACTGATGATTCAAGAAATCATCCAAGGTCCAAAAATCCATTAAAAGTTTGAGAATCAATAAAAGAGGATTCATGGGATCATCATGAGGTCTCATGAACTCATATGATCCCTGATTTTAAAATTTAGGTTAAAATTTTTTGTACGTGAACATAAACCTTTATAAACATTTAATTATGGGTCAACCTTGACCAGAAGATAATAAATCTCAATAGGGCTTCACCCATGAACCAACACATCATGAGTTATATATATATATATATATATATATATATATATATAATATTGGTTTAAAAATATTAAGGCCATAGTCAATTAAATGATTCAACCAAATCATTGAACAAAATAGAAAAATATTTTTTTATGGGAATAATAATAAACATAAATCAATTTTTATCTTCTATTTAAAAATCAAACCCACTATTCAATAAAATGACTCGAGCCTATTTTCAAACACCATAATTTACAACAAATACAAAAAGCATTTTAGAAGGGATAACAGGTTGAGAATCAAGTTTTTAAAGCAAGTATAAAGGGTAAATCCTCAACCCAAATTATTCTAAGTTTTTGGATAGTTCATTCTTTAAGTTAACATAACAAGTTAAATAATAATAAATATAGGGAATAAGAGGAATCTTCATTATCCAACTCATTTCAAATAGCCATTCAACAACTGGCAAATTTTCCCTATGTCTCCTATGGTAAAATAGGGTATGACAACTTGTTTTATTTCAAGGACCCAAAAATAACATTTTTCATAATAATGAGAATCCAAATAGATATTATTTCAAGTATAGGTAGAGGTAATTTATTTCTAAATATATTCAATGCTAATTTGAAATTTATCCAATCGAAATAAAACATAGTAGATATAATCCTTCCCAGGCAATGAGGTTTTTATTTCACTTGATAGATTATGGTTGAAATAAATAGCTAGATGCAAGAATGGACAGTGCCATGGGCTTTTTTGGTGCCCAAAACAAACTAGAATTCAATAACATCCTCCTTTACTACATTTTTTTTTGGTATTCTCTATCCCTTGCATGCCTTGCTTCTGCCATATGCTGTCTGCCCAACTTAGAATTTTGCATTGAATATGAAAACATAGTTTCCTTCGTACATTTACTATTTCTCTCCTAACTCAAGTATATAGAGCATTCTAATATTGACTGTGGATATAGAATGGGAAATACAATGTTTCTTTATTTTAATTTATTCCCAGTCATGGCATTTGAAGAGCCCCCTGATATATGAATTTTTTCCTTTCCCTTGTGTCTTACTCCATACCCAAAATTAGCATCCCTTCCTTTAGAATTTTTGAGCCCTACCATTCCTTCCTTAACCAACACCCCATTCTCCTTTTCTTCCTCCCTTTTCTCTACCCCCTATGCTTACCCCTGCATAGTCAATGCTCCTACAAACACTAAGAAAAATAAATAAATATATTAAAATCCTTCGTACTCCACATGACATACTTGGTATATAATCCCCCCAGTATATCCCCTAGATCAATCCATTCATGCATAAGATCAAGGGAATAAATAATAAAAAAATAAAAAAAAATATAAACAACCCTCAAAAGGAAAAATAAAGTAATAAAAATAAAAACTAGAAAACATTCTTCACCTAGCATGTAATTCAAGCCAAAGATGATTAAATTAAAACATATTATTTCCACCCCATTGGTCCATGCAATCCCTAATTAGATGCCATAATAAAATTGAAAAACCCCCATAATTCTCTCTCTTACATCAAAGCTTAACTGGCCCTTATGACAATGAAGTCATAAAATAATTGATAATAATAAAATCCGTTTAGCCGTAACTAAAAGTCCCAATCTTTAAATCAATCCCTTAATAATAAAATAATGAAATCATTAAATATATATATTAATCAATAAAACTATTAAATAACACATTGAAAAAAATCCATAGATTAGTTAAAAATAATAATAATGAAAATCTTAAATAAAAATTGATAATAGAATCATTAAAATAATTAATCAATAAAATCATAAAGTGATTAATATAATAAAAATAACAATAACAACAAAAATAATAATATAAAATCATAAATAAAATAATTGACCAAAATCAACAAACCATTAAAATGATAAGAATAACCATGAACTCAGTTAAGCTAATGATAATTAATAAAATCATCAAAATAATACTGATCATTAGAGTCACAATATCAACCCAAAATATAAAATTCAATGAATGAAAATAATCGATAAATCCCTTAATTTGATTAAAGCTCTTGGTAGTTAACATCCACAAAAGGAGGAGTTACTTACATGTTTACCGAAGTCAAGAGGCCTAATGTGATCTATCCAAGATAATAGTATAATAGGTTAAACATAAACCACTTCCTTATAGCTTATACATCCAATTTTCATGATACCTAGGAAGGATAAACAACATGAAGGTATGACTACAAGTACACAAAGATAGGCAAACAAAATGATGATGCCAAAACTTGATACTAAAATCAAGGAACAAAATAGAACCATACATGCATCAAGATAGGGAGAGGCTAATAAAGGATGAAAAGAGATAGCACAATAGAATATAATGATGGTGGATCAGTACCATATAATAAATTCTATACCTATTGGAGTGACATTCCAATCACTCAATCACCTGTGTGTATACTCAAGATGTCCAAACTTAACACCGAGCCTAGTTCATGGCCTGATGCTTGCACCCATAAAATAATACATAAATAACACATGAATGATGTCAATATAATAATATAATTCATAATGAATCAATAGATACAAAATTATAAATCAAGTATAATCATCTATAACTAAGAAGGGCAAGAGTTAGTCTTGATAACCTTGAACCTAAGCATGCCCTGTGAAGCACAATTAATAGCTAAAAAAGTGATCAATGTCAATCCACATTATTGAGACATGCTAAATCAACATCATACAATAATGTAACTAAGACAAAGAGACATATACATAAAATAAGATAGAATGAATCCCATGTAGGTAATATGCATATCAGAATACACTAAATACAATGTGAGTATTGATCATGACATAATGTATCACAATGGCTTGTTGATGCCTAAATATGTATCTCAAGGTGCTTAAAGTGTTTAAGAAACACTTTTCATTTAGAATTCAAATAATTCAAAGCATGAATTGCAGTTTATGATAATCTTGTTATCTATGGTGGAATAGAGGTAGAAAAAATAACTATTTCATAATATTTATATTAGTTGGTGGTTGGGAGCCACTGTGGCCTATAAATTTTTGAAAATAATAAGATAATCTATGTTAATTAAGGTGAATTACGCTCAATTATAATTTTAAAGATAAATTAAGATGGATATATACAATGAAGCTTTAATCTAAAGTGAATTGGTTAAAAAAGAAGAAAAAGGAAGGGTAAGGCAGAGAAAAAATATGTTGCTACTAATCTTCATTTTAGACATCAAGACAAATTTGAAATATTATCCTAGCATGTAATTAAAACCAATGTATGATATGAAAAAAATTAAGCTCAAATCCTACCACATATCAGCCAAACTTCTAAGGAATGTGAAAATAATGTACATAAGAACCAAACTTACTTTAAAGATTTACCCCTATAAGTAGATAGGTAATGCACATCTACAAATGTAGAGCAAATAAAATGAAGTAAACTAGAAAACCTTCAATTATCCTAGCATAAGCATAAGTTAAAAATTTTGCATTTAAAGGTACACACCAAGAGTCTACAAGAACTATTCAAATCTAGAATTCAGAATAAACAAGTGAGAGAGAAGCCATATAACAATTCACACAAATAAAATGAGAGAATCTTTTCATAATTATTTATTTCCATTATTTTCTCAAAGTTTACACTAGTTTTTAGCTCAAAAACTCCCTCATCTTTACAAATGAAAATGCTCCTTTAATAATAAACATGTTAGCATGTCATTTGGTCATATCTACTTACAAGTGTACAAGTGTAAGGACAACTGTCCTTTCTACCAAATTTATAGAATACACTAGACTTTCCAAAATGGACTGATCTAAAAGAAAATGTGCTTATAAGTTGCACATGATTTTACAAAGGAATATTATATTTTTAATATTAAAAATCTCTACGAAAGAATATTCCTAACTTTGTGGACCCTATGTTGATGAAGTCCCATGTTTCTACTGAGGAAATCTTACTGTATTCTAATGTTGTTCATCAATAATCTTCATATTAAATATAGGATCTAGTAAGAGCTCATCTTCTTGATTAGCTAGGTCTCTAAGGTCCCTATCATTCCTCTTCAAGGCTTCTTTAATGCTCCTTACCTTAAAAATATTTTCTTTTGTTGTTAAGATCATATCCATGATCTTGATGTTGTTAGTCCTAGACTTGCCTTGGATCTTGCTCCTTACTTCTTTCATGACCAAGGTGGTCCTAGTGCTTGAATTCCTTATCTATTATAGGGCCCATGGGGATGAGTGTTGTTTGTTCAAAAATCATGTTCTTAAGGAATCATTCTATCCTATCTAGTAGCACCTTGTCATCTCCAAGGAGTCTTTCAAAGATCTTGGACCATGTACTCAAACCCTTAATCTTATCTATGATCAATCCCATATCTATATTCAAGTGAGCTAAGCTGATGGTCTTGAACCCAGGGATTTGATCCTGTACCAAGATGTTGACCAATTCCTTTATTTTTTCCTTTGAATTCTACCATTGGGTGACTAAACCCTTGGCTTCTATATCTTGCTAGCCTAACACATTTTATCTTATCATTTTTGACTTTAGGGAGCCAAACATATCATATAAAGATGCTTCAAATGTCTTAATCATGGTATAAGGAATTGATGAAACAACTTGCCTTTCTAACTTCTCCTTATACCATTGTAGATTGTCCCTTTATTACTGCAGGCCTTTGGTGGCATTCTATAACTAATATGATTGTGTTTGAGCCAATTAAAGCACATTTTGTTCAAAGATGTAGTTTTCACCTGATCTCTACCATTCAACAAGAGTCAATCCAACAAATGGTTCCACTTTCTAAAAAGTGAATTCTTCTCCTCCAACCAACGCTTTCTTCTTATTGACTCTTTGAAATCTAGCTATTATTGGGTCAAACTTGATGCCAAATGATGATTGAGTTATTTTTATAGGCTCTAGGGTCTCTAATTATGTTGAATTTCCAAGAGTAACCATCTATCTTTCCTTCTCTTATTGTTATAATGCCACAATCTAGGGCTTAAGTTCATCATGGATAGTAATGTTGACTAAGTTAATAATGGCCCTTGAATGGTGCATAGTAGGAGATTTTTTAAAACTTTCCATATATGAAACATTCTAGAATGAAAAGGCCATAGATTGGGTTATCCTCACTAAAGAGGTTGATCTCACTCAAAGGATGAATGAAGGTCAACTCGGGCTTCTTACCACTTAATGGGACCAAGACTAGCTCAACTTTTCTTTTAGGTTGGGTTACAATAGGGACCAAGTCCAAAGCTACTTCCTTCCCCTTATCTTTCCCTATCTCTTCAGTTTAAGCCTCTTCTTCATCAAATTCATATGCACTAGATAGCATATTCAGAGCATCCTCCATTTCTCCTCAGGGTCTAATGATATTATGTCAATCTCTTCAATTGAGGGTCCTAGTTCTTTAGGATATGTTGAGGATGATGAAACCTCATCTAGACTTCTTTCCTCAGGCCTTTGTTCAACTTGTGATTTTATATCTTATGCTTCTATCTATGGTTTTGATGGAGGGAGTTTAGAGGATGGACCTGGTAGTAAATGGTACTACCTAGGCCCCATCTATAATATATCCTCAGTTGGTTTTTGCTCTCTCAACAACCTAACCTCTAGCTTAATGTTGAGTTTCTTGAATCTTGCTAACACTTATATGAATAAAGAAGCTCTAGTGTATAAGTGATCATAAGGAATAGGCAATAAATCATAGGTCAAGTTGATTCATTTTAACTTTAATTATTTCATAACTTCATCATTGGGGTCCCACTATCTCAATTCATCATGCTAGAATTTGAAAGAGCTCTTATGCTTGGAAGTAACTCCACATTGTTCCATTTATAGAACATGGAATGACCAATGGTTAAGGGGAAGGTTTGAAGTAAGCACCTTATCTTATTTCTATAGAGATCATCTACCCTATTACATATCTAGAATGAAACTTCTTGCTCAACTAACATGTTTGGTACATGGACTAGTAGCTTAAGTGGGGTGCATTGGGTTCCTTTAATCTTAATTATAGTACAATCTAGATATAACCAAATGTCTCCAATGAATTTAACACATTTTTTGATTAGAGGGATGACCCTCATCATAGAGATCCTTGTGATAGCCTCAATCAAATTTGGATAGACACAATAACATATGAGTTGCATATGGTCCCTATACTTGAAAATATGCAAATTGGAATAATACTAGGTGACTATTTGTTTTCCCTTAGGTGACCATTATTTGATGTTGGGAATCTTGGTGATGGCAAGTAGGGAATCTAACAAATATTAAATCATATAAAACTAACCTCTAGCCTTCTTTTTAATTCTAGAGAATTACCTACTCAAACAAGTGCTGATGACTTCACTAAGGGGAGGGGTTTTTCCCCTTTCAACCATGAAATAAACCAAAGGCACCCATATTTTATCCACATAAGTGGTGGTTAGGTTCCCACATAGTCTGTTCATCAGGATCATGATCATCTTGATCCTAGGTATAAATTGGTTGATTGAGATGTTGACAATGAGGTTAGAAACTACTTGGTTCCTAGAATATAACTAGGGAGTCAGGATGGTCTTCAAATCATTATTCTTGGCCCACTCATTGATTGTAGACATGTCTAATTTGGGATTTGGAAACTTATATTATTTTTCAAATTATATAGGAAAAATAAATACAACCTTCTTAAAGTTACATTCATGAACTATCATGCCTTTATCAAATTTTCATTATTTAAATATGAGATATATAACATCAAGGTAATGCAATACCTCTACTTTTGCTACAACAAAATGAAGACCAGTCATTTGGATGGCCACAATGTCATAATATCTCTTCTTTGTAGATAATTTCCACTCCTCTTCTTAGGAGATGACTAGTTTCTCTTGGATTTTCAAAAATAACTAGGACTAATTATTGTCTCATGTGGTCAAGGATACAACATAAATTTCTATGTTTTTAAAGGTTTTCCCCTTTTCATCTATAGGCAAATATAGTTCTATATCTTTCTTATGTTGTTTTTAGGCTACCATGACTATGAGTTTATTCAAATTAATCACTAGTGGTCTATAGTTCACCTCTAGATTAGTTTGTACTTGCTTAGATGGAAATTTAACTCTCTCAAGCTTGACTTTGGTGACTCTAAGATTGAATTAGGGATTTTGGATATGCTATAACTATTTTACAAGTCTTTTTGAGATTTAATGGTGATGGTTTTTTTAAATTGAGTGAATTTGTGCCTTAGATTTGAATTAGAATTTCATATTTAGACCTTCAAATTTATACCTTTACTTTTATGAGCCCATAAAATCTTTGGTTTTTCTCACTTTTTATCTATGTGGTGTCTATGTGGCATCTAGTTGGCACTTTCATGGCACTTTGTTCATTAATGTTCACAAACTGACTGTTGACTTTTGAAAAATATGCTTTGTCTCACTTTGTTGGATCATTATTCATAGATGAATGTAATTCATTTATCTAGATCTTGAGAGTTACACACCATTGGTCATAGTTTGTACTAGGCCCTAATGTTACACCACTTGGTAGTCCCATAGGCCTTCTGAGATCTGCACCTGTTAGCCTTTCCAGTCAATGCATTCTCACCACATGGTGATTCCACATTTTCTCAAGGCTCTATTGAAATTTTTACTTTGGCTATGCTCCATTGTATCAATTTCATCTAAGTTAATGCAAGTCATAGATCCTAAAAAGATGAACAATGTTTAAGTTAGGGTTAGGGTACATAAAGAACTTAGGTTAAAGACTTTAGACTATGGTTCTATTTTTTGTTAATAAGAATGAGATAAAATTTAGTATAAAATGTTTAATTTAAGCTTAGAAAATAGTAAAAGGGGACTCTAAGTAATAATAAAATGATTTAATGTAAGGTTTTTAACCTAAGGTTTTATTGTATTAATAAATACAACAAAAAATTAGGGTAAAATCTCTAAGTTAATTTTTATAACAATATGTCCTTGCATTCATTAGATCAAGCCAATATAATAGATGAGAAGATCATGGGACATAGATAGACCAAGCATAAGTTTTTAAACTAAGGTTTAGTCAAATGTTTAAAAACATGACTAAATCTTACAATAACATTTAAGCTAAGTCCATGGTGTTTACAATTGCCCCCATGTAAATTTAAACTTAATTAGAAGGGTCTCAGGTCGAGACATGGCTTTAAATAGATCCAATTAATCTATGGTAGGTCAAAAGCATTATAAAATATTGATTTTAACATTAAAGTAAAAAATCCTAAGCATGTTTATTTTATAAATGATATTTCATTGATCATGAAATATGGAGAACAAACATGTTCATTCGTTTAAGCTAGATTAGTTTTTGAGCTCAAATTTGATGACCTCACAGACATCAATGACAACTTCATGAACATCATTTGACGATTGTGAGGATGTCAAATTTAAGATCACATAATTAAACATAGGGGATAAAATTTTATGGTCTCATGGATGTCAATGATGACCTCATAGATGTCAACTAATAGTCTTGAGAATGTCAAATTTAAGCTCACATAATTAACCATAGGGGCTAAAATTTGATGGTCTCACAGATGTCAATGATAGGCTTATAAGTATCAAATTATGGGAATGAGAACATCAAATTTAAGTCCTATGGAATATAGTAGGTCCCATAAGAAATTTGAATTGATATTCATCATTTAATTGATCTCATTCAAATAAACATGGGTCGTTGATTATGATCTAGGCAGTCAAACATGGTTGGCTCCTCCAGTCATAAATGGATTAAATAAGCTTGGAAATATCAAATCCTTAGATTAATGTTTTATTTTATATTAATAAATATGAAAAAACTTTGGTTTAATGTTTAAGCTAAGTTTCAACATAAAGAGGACCCCATGCTTAGGAAAATATTAGTTTCTAGCTTAAGTTAGGAACATAATGAAAAAGGACTCCATGTATAATAAAGTCATATCATAAAATTTTATCCTAAGGTTTTATTGTATTACTAAATACAATCAAAACCGTAGGATAAATACTTAAGCTATGTCTATGTAATAAAAGGGGACCCTCTTATTTTCTCACTTCAAACTTGCTTCATTTGATATCTGACATTCTACTCAAATGTAGTTCATTGATTATGATCCACACAATTGAATGAGATTGGCTTCATGGATTAGGTCTTCAACTTATCAGGTCCTTACTCTGTTTGATCAACTTTTCTCGATTAAACATGGGTCATTGATCTTGCAAACAAGCACATGGTTTAAGCTAGGCTCAGAGACATATAACTTAGGATAAAGTCTTAAGACTAAGGTCTTGTTTATGTTAATAAACATGAATGGGGCCTTAGGACTAAGACCTTAGTCTAAGTTTGTAACAAGAGGGACCAAGCGAAAAATAAAGTTAGACCAAATTAGGAACATAATAAAAGGACCCTGCAAACATTAAAATTAGACCATGATAAAATAAAAAATAATGAGAGGCTCGAGACATAAAGGGACCAAGTACATAATTTTTAGGCTAAGGTTTGCTTATGTTTAAAACACACCCAAGCCTTAGTATAAAAATTAAACTTAAGTCCATGGCAATTTTAAAGTGTTCCTATGTAAATTGTTCCCACCAATTTTTGAATTTGGTTTAAAAAGAACCCGTGTTAGGGTTTCCTGAATGAGGGTTTCCAAAAGTTACAACTTGAAACAAGGATAAAAAATGTTAGCAAATTTAGACAAGTTCAAACTAGATCCATGAAAAAATAAACCAACCAAGTGAAGGTGTGGATGATCTTCAAATATAGATACTATGAAAACATATTAATGACACTATGATCAAGTGAATTTTAGTTTCAAGGTATAAATTGTATAATTTGACACAAGGGTCCCCAATTTTCAAAACTGGGGGTATGTTCACTTCGAAAAATGGGAAATTCTTGGCGAACATAGTAATATGTTAGAATTTGGAGACTATAGTTTAGACATATAACTAGATTACCTATTTTACTTAATACATGTCATTATCAAGATCAGTTCATGGTTAAAACAAACCTTGCATTTGAAAAATTAGTATCAAACATCAAAACATAGCCATGTTGTGTGTGTGTCTTGATTTAAATTAATTTTTTCCATGGGATTCAAGGGATAACTTCTATGTTTCATGTCTTCAATCATTGACATTAACTTATGACATGTTTAGATATTAATTAAGAACCATGCTTTAGCTCAGGGAGGGATATGGCATTGCTCTACTACTAGCCAGACATCCATAACCCTGATAAAGATGCCTTTGGATCAATTCAAGGTGTTGCTCCAATCCCATTCAGACATCCATAGCCTTGGTGGAGATTACCAAAACCATCTTTGCTTGGAAAACTTTTGATTTTACAATAAGATCTTATTTTTTGTATTTTTTAGCTTTTTAGGATTTGTAACAAAGGTTGGGAACCAAGTTAGATAGGTTTAAGGATTTGGTCAAATGTTTTATCTTTATACAATCACTTATGGTTGCAACTTCATCCCAGGTAAGGAAATTTTTTAAGTGCAAACATGACTATGCCTTAATAATTCAAGCTTTCATCCAACATGTGAAATTCTTCTTAAAACCAAGTTTAGATCAAAACAAGGTTATAATATTACGAAACAAAAAATGTATCCATTAGTCCTTAAAAACTTATCTAAATTATATCATCAAGCTCATATTTCAAACCCATGGTCAACATATGTTTAAGATTCATACCTACATTTTTGAACTATGGAGTTCCTAAGCAATCAAATGAACTTTGAGCTAAGAGTGATCCCAAAAGACTTATTGGAATCAAATAATAAATCATAAAAAACAAACACAAAATATAAAGCAAATAAATTTGAAAGAAAATGAAAATCAAATGAATATATACAAACACATGTAAAAACAAGGGATATGAAGGAAGGAACCAAAAGAAACTAATCTAGCTTACCTAATCTAGCTCTAACTATTCTTATAGTTTACTCTATGAAGACCCTAGGGAGAGCAATATAAAATTAATGCTTGAAATACTACCCATTGGTGGGCAATGTAAAGTCTGCTCTTGTAGGTCTTTTAGTTTGAAGGTGTTGTTTCCAAGTGTCTCAGTAATTTGATAGGGACCTATCTATAATGGTGTGAACCTCTTATGTTTACCCTTAGGATTAGATACCTTGTCCTAAAAAATAACCAAGTATCTTTTCCTAAACACCTTTATCTTTGATCACTTATCAAACCACCTTTTCACTATGGTTTAGTGCCTGCTAAAATTGGTAAAAGCCTCTTCTCTAGAATCTTCCATTTGAATAATGTCCATTAGCCTTGAATTTGTTAATTTATGATCATCCTCCATGTATTCTTACATGAAATGGTACATTGGTAGCTTGAGTGTAATGGGGAATATGTGTTCTTGTCCATATACTTGTAAGAAAGGTGATGATTTGAGAGCCTACTTGATTCTAACTCTATCTACCCAAAGGTAATATTTGAGAAGCTTGTCCATGTTCTAAGCTTATCTACTGTAGACTTCTTTATTACCTTCATCAAGTTATTATTATTCAACTCAAATACTCCATTACCTTGAGGATAATGGCTAGATGAGAACTTGAGAATGATTTTATTATCATATGCCCATTCATTCATTTAAATGGATATAAAATCTGATCTATTATCACATACTAGAGAGACTGGTGTCCCAAATATAGTGTATATGTTTTCTTCTAGAAAAGTGATCACTTATTTGATCTTGCATTGTTTAATAGCCACTACCTCAGCCCATCTAGTGTAGTTAGTAGTAGTTATAATGTATTTATGACCTTATGATGAATTGGGGTTGATTACCCCCATGAAATCTAGTATCCACTAAGTAAAAGGTTTATCTACCATAATTGGTTATAGTGACATGATTGATTTAGGCTCTTTTATGCTGAAGACTTGACATGAATGACATTGACTAACATGTTTATGGGCATTATTGAAGATTTTGGGCCAATAATAACCCTATATAAGGATTTTTTGAGCTATTATCCTTCCAAATAGATGTCCACTTCCTATTTTCTCATGAAAGTGCTCATGATCTCAACTGTTTCTTCTTTGCATACACATCTGAAGTAAATGACTTTGAAGTTTTTTAGTACAACACTCTATATTTAATCAGGTAGTGGGTTTACTTGAGTCTAAGGGCTCTTCTTTGCTCCTTGGTCATACCTATAGGACAAGTGTCATTGATTAGTAGATAGATAACATGATCATACCAATCATTAGACTAAAAACATTGATGTTCAACTTGCATGATACTTAACTTGGGGTTAATATTGGAAATCATTTAAATCAAACCTTGGTACCTTACCAATTTTGTAGTTTTCATTTCAATGTCATATTCATGTAACACATCCATCCACTTACCTCTCCTTTCTCCTAGCTTATTTTAACTTAGCATGAGCTTGGTGATAGGATCTAGTAAGATTGCATGCACCTTGCTCTGGAGAATGTAGTGCCTAAATTTATTCATTGCCTTAACTAATGCACATGCTTATTTTGTCAATTAAATAATAATTTAACTCAAAAATTTTAAAGTTTGTACTCATGAAATCAATTGGATGGTCACATCCATCAATTTTATGAGGTAAAACTATAGTAATAACATGGTTAAAAGTAAAAGAATAAAGGTAAAAATCTTTGGAGAAGTCTGGACTTATCAGAACTAGGGATTCTCTAATTGCCTCCTTGAAGTATTTAAAATCCCTCATGAATTATTTGTTCCAAGTGATTTTGACATCATTTTTTAGCATATCATTCAATGGTTTAACAAATTCTACAAAGCTAGAAATAAAATTTATTACAAAGTTAATTTTGCCAAAGAATGACTTAAATTCTTTCCAAATATTAGGAGGCTCTATTTTTGATATGGAATATACTCTATTTGGATCTATAGAGATTACCTCCATAGTAATTACATATCCTAAAAAAATTTCCTTAGTAACATAGAAAATACTTTTCTTTGGGTTGAGAGAAATCCCATACCTTCTACATCTTTCAAATACCTATTGTAAATGCATGATGTGGTCCTCCCTATTTTTAGAAAAAATAGTCAGATCATCCATGTATATAATAATGAATTTACCTACCAAACCTTGGAAAACATGATCCATGGCCCTTTACAATGTTTTCCCTATGTTTATCAGCCCAAATGACATTCTTTTGTAAGCAAAAATACCCCACTTGGTAGTAAAATTAATTTTCATCCTATCCTCTTGATTCACCAACACCTAGTTATACCCTGAAAATCCATCAAGAAAGGACATCATAGTTGAACCAGAAATGATTTTTATAACTTGGTTTAGAGAAAGCAAAGGATAGTTGTCATTTTTAGATGATTTATTTAGATTATTAAATTCAATACATAGTCTTATTTAACCATTATTTTTCCTAACTGGGACCAAATTGGTGACCTAGGTAGAGTACCTAATGGGAAATGCAATCTTGGCATCTATTTTTTTTTTAATTCCTTGAAAATCATAGGTTATAAAATAGGGTTGACAGGACTCTGCTTTTATTTGAAATTTTTTTAGTTTTCTTTCAAGGGTATGGTATGGGTGATGAATCTTGGATCAAAAATCTTCAAGTTATCATAGGACCATGCTATTACATCCTTATAGTTTATTAGTAAGTCTTTGTCCTTTTGATTTTCAATGCTTGTATATGTTGTCCTAATATTAACTAGCTGAGATTGATCTTGAGGTCCAAGGTCAATTGACTTGTAATCCTTCCCACTCACTTTGAGAATCCTAGTGTTTTCAGCTAGTTTATCCTGATCAAATAACCTCTTGAAGATAATCATGATTTTTGGAATTTTATTGTCATTTAGTTGAAATAATTTGTTATCAAAGGTGATTTCAATGATTTCATCATAAAGGAGACTAGCTTCATCAATAATGTGACCCTCTAATAGTCCTAAAATAGTCACAAACTCTATGATCTATTGATCATCATTGAAAACCTATAGATGGTTTATGTTATTTGGGACTGAAGGTATGGAACTAGCTCAATGCTAAAGTTTTAAGAATCATGGTTTGGCATAAGATTGGCTAAAACTAAGGAAATCTCATTAGTAAACTTTTTCTCTTCCCTAAGAAAGGAAATAATGTTTAAAGCATCAAAATATTCTAGTAAATCTTAGACTCTGAAATTATATCTCTTGAAATATGACAATTTACACTAGTATTTACTCCTCACCTAATTGACTATAAGTTCTGAGTCACCATGAACTAAGATTTATTTAACCTTATTATTAATGGAAAATTACAATCCTATAATCAAAGCTTCATATACTACAAGATTGTTTGTGTAAGGAAATTGAAGTCTATAAGCAGATTTTAGTTCTTTCCAAATAGGATTAGTCATAACAATTCCTACTCCAGATCCAAACTTACACCTAGAAACATCAAAATGTAATTTCCAAATTCTAGGCAAAGCGTGAGAAGGATTAGAACTATGTGCCTTACAACTCAAGAGTGTACACTCCTAATTTAGAATCCATCATGTTAATATCATTAGAGTCTAGCATGTTAACCATCTCATTCACAACATTACACTTTGTGATCATGTGTTTCATCTAAGGCTCTCTTTCCACTCTGATTTATTTTGGGATTCCTTTTCATGGTAGCAAAAAATGTGAACAGTCAATGGACATATATCCATTTAGGGCCTTTTTCCACTCTCTACTTAATAGAATCCCATAAGCATCAAGAATGTCCACCACATGGATGTCAATACATTTTTGGACCCTTGGCTCAGAGACAAGTTGCATATGAACATTTAATAATTACCCTATTAATTTGGCCCTAGAATTATCTAATTGAGTAATAACTTATCACATTTAATAGGATTCAAACCAATTTGTTTATAGATACTTGTTGGCATGATGTTTGTGTATGCACTAGAATATAATAAACAATTATGTAAATTATTACCAAACATTCTGATAATAAGTAGGAAAGGTGGGCATTTTGTCTTAGATTTATACATAGAAACATTAGTGTTGTTAGTTTTGGGTGGCCTACTAGGATTTTTAGATAAGGACTCCAACAACATGTCTCTTTGCTTAGTGATTTGCATCAACTCATGTAATGTAATGTTAGCCTTAATTTTCTTCATGTCTTCCATAATGTTATACCCAGCCCTATTGGAACAATTATATGTGTTAGTACAATATTTAGAAGTACTTCCCTTTGGAGGCTCTGGGTTATTATCTAAGGTAGTATCCAGAGGAGTGAAAAAGTTGTTTGGAGGTGTTGAAGTAGTTAGGGTTTGCTTTTGATCTCTATTCCTTAGAGGGTAGGTCTTTTACAAGAACTATTAAAAAGCATGGAATTTTTTAGGAATATCATTAGTTTCATTGTCTTCTTGGAAAGGGAAGTCAAGCATCTCCACCATGAAGGCTTGGTCAGTAGATTTAGATCCTAATGTACCTACACCATTATCTTTGTTAGGACCAATTTAAACATATCTAACTCTTCTTGAAAGGCTTCAAAATATTTACATAATGTAATGCAATCTATCTCACCATGTTTATAAGTGTAATGTACTCTACAATAATTAGGTAAAGCAATATCAATAAGATTTATATCCATTTTTTTCTTATCAACAAGAGACTCATTGTTATTATTTTTTTTGTAACTTTAATTATGGCATCTATTAATGGTTCTATTAAACCTTTATAAATAAAATTTCTTACATGAGCTCTCTCCAATACTACCAACTTGCTTCTACAACTAAAGAAAATTAGTTTTTAACTCTTGGACCATCTTTAAGATAGAGTCATTTTCATTTTTGGGTGCCTTAGAATTATGAACCTAATTGTTATTAGTACCAGTGGATGGTACCAAAGCCTTTGGTTCACTATGGTTAAATCCATTGGTAGTAGTGTTCAAGAATCCCAAATTCTGGGTAGGATGAGCATGACTTAAGGGTAATTGGTTCAAAGTTGGGATTTGGTTCAAAGTAGGTATTTTTTAATTTCTATTTGGGAAGACATTTAGGGTAGTAAAATGTGGGTTGACATTGGGAATAGAGTAAGCCATCTAACCTTGGGGCTACATCTAGTCATTAATAACCACAACCTCAACATAAGCTAAATCTAATGTGTTCATGGGTCCAAAAACTCTCTTTATAAGTATATAAATCATAGGATCTAAGGCATCCTTATAGATTTCCAAGGCTAAAGCCTCATCTAATCTATAAGGAGATATAGTACTAATAAACATATTTTGTAACCTAGCATTGAAAGCTCTTATTGGTTCCTTTACATCCCTTTTTACTATGGTGAATTGATGATATAAGACACAAAGATTGATAAGTTTACCAAACTGGTCAATGAAGAAGTAGTTAAAATCAATACAACTTATAATGTAATTTTTAGGGAGATTTAGACACCATTCATATGTAGTACATTTAAAAGTGAAAGGAAATATTATACATGCTACATCTTCATGAGTGAAATTTAACAATCTCAAAGTAACTTTGAATGAATTAATATGCTCCTTGACTATTATAATGCTATTAGGACTAAATATTGGCAAATATTTCTCAAGGTTATAGGGAAGGTTATGTACCACACCTAACACATTTATAGAAGATCCACCTAGCTAAGCCATACCTTGGTTGGGATTGAATACGTGAACACCTTGAATTGGTGAAGTTGACAAAGATTTTGAAATATTGCACTTACCTTTGTCCCACCTATCTCTTCTATGGACTTTTAATTTGATCAGAGGTTCCCTAGTCTCTGAACATGACCTTGTTCTAATTCTTGGTAATTCTAGCTTGAGAATTTTGAATCCTATTTGAAATATGATATGTCAATCTTATATTTATATAAAATAATGATTAGAAA
The DNA here is from genome assembly GCA_037957365.1 of Torreya grandis. Taxonomy (NCBI): domain Eukaryota; kingdom Viridiplantae; phylum Streptophyta; class Pinopsida; order Cupressales; family Taxaceae; genus Torreya; species Torreya grandis. Next base: position 90,644 of record JARHVA010007186.1, read on the forward strand.
TGCACATTAATAAAATTTTACAAAATTTCATAGAAAGGATGACAAAAGATGACAATCTTTAATCAATTTAGCTCAAAGATGTATCTAAATATGTAATAAAGATTGACATTTACACATTTTAAGCTAGAATAAACTAAATTGAGTAAAGGATCTAAGAATATTTGATCAAAATAACTATTACTTACCTAAAATCTATTGGGTTCATAATTATAAAGCTATCTTTACCATAATCCTACATATATTTTCAAAGAATGTCAATCTGTGTCTAAATAAGCACATATACTGATATAAAACTGTGAAGATCACCAAAATTTACATGATTATGCTAAAATAAACATAAATATGCAAAGAGTAAAGTGATATTTAAACCAAATTCACAAAAACTAGAAAAGATACTACAAATCTACAAAGAATTGGCCCTCCTTCTAGTGCCAATAAAGCTTGCCTTATTGATGCCTAAATATGTATCACAAGGTGCTCAGACTGTTTAAGAAACATTTCTCATTTTAGAATTCAAAGAATTTAGATCATGAGTTTGATTTTATGATAATCTTGTTATCTATGGTGGAATAGAGGTAGAATAAATGACTATTTCACAATATTTATATTAATTAGTTGTTGGAAGCCACTGTGGCTTGTAAATATTTACAAATAAAAAAATAATATATGATAATTAAGGTGAATTATGATCAATTCTAAGTCTAAATTTAAACTAAGATGGACATATACAATGAAGTTTTAATATAAAGTGAATTAGTTAAAAAAGAAGTAAAAGGAAGGGTAGGTCAAAGAGAAAAAATGTTGTTATTGATTTCATTTCAGACATCAAGACAAAGTTCAAATATTATCTAGGCATGTACTTAAAACCAATGTATGATACAAAAAAACTTAAGCTTAAATCTTACCACATATTAGGAAAACTTCTAAGGAATGTGAAAATAATACAAATAAGAACCATGATTACTTTAAATATTTACCCTTATAAGTAGATAGCTAATGCACATCCACAAATGTAGAGAAAATAAAATGAATTAAACTAGATAACCTTCAATTATCCTAGCCTAAACATAAGTTAACAATTCTGCATTCAAATGTACACACCAAGAGTCTACAAGAAATATTCAAATCTATAATTTAGAATAGATAAGTGAGAGAAAAGCCATATAAAAATTCAAACAAATAAAATGAGACAATCTTATTAGAATTCTCTACTTGCATTATTTGCTCAAAGCTTACACTAGTTTTTATCTCAAAAATTCCCTCCTCTTTACAAATAAAAATGCTCTTTTTATAATAAATAAGTTAGCATATTGTTTGATCATATCCAATTACAAGTGTATAAGTATAAGGATAGTTATCCTTTCTACCAAAGTTATAGAGTACACTAGACCTTCCAAAATGGACTGACCTAAAGGGAAATGTGCTTACAAGTTGCACATGACTTTACAAAAGAATATTCTATTTTTAATATTACAAATCTCTATGAAATTATATTCTTAACTAACTTTATGGACCTTATGTTAATGAAGTCCCTTATTTTCATTGAAGAAGTCTTACTACCTTCTAATGTTATTCATCAATAAGCTTCAAATTAACTATAAGATATAGGAAGAGCTCATCTTCTTGATCAACTAGGTCTCCAAGGTCCCTATCATTCCTCTTTAAGGCTTCTTTAATGATCCTTACCTTAGTAATATTTTCTTCTAATATTAGGAGCATATCCATGATCCTACTATTGTCAGTCCCAAACTTGCCTGGGCTCTTTCTCCTTACTTCCTACATGACTAAGGTGGTCTTATGATTGAATTCATTATTTATTATGAGGCCCATGGGGCTGAGTGTTGTTAGTTCAACAATCATGATCCCAAAGAATCATTATATCCTATCTAGTATCACCTTGTCATATCTAAGGAGTCTTTCCAAGCTCTTGGACCATGTACTCAAACCCTTGATCTTATCTATGATCAATCCCATAGCTATGTTCAAGTGAGATAAGTTGATGGTCTTGAATCTAAGGATTTGATCATGTACCAAGATGTTGACCAATTCCATTATTTTGTCCTTTGATTTTACCATTAGGTGACTAACCCCTTGAATATTGTATATTGATATCCCAATACATTTTATCTTGCCTTTATTGACTTTAGGTAGTCAAAAATATCATATAAAGATGCTTTAAACATCTTGATCATGGCATCAAGAATTGGCAAAATGAATTACCTTTCCAACTTTTCCTTCTATTGTTGTAGATTTTCCCTTTGCTATTACAAGCCTTTGGTGGCATCTTATAACTAATATGGTTGTGCTTGAACCAATTCAATCACATTTTTAGCAAAGATACATTTTTCACTCTATCTTTACCCTTCAACATGAGTCAAGCCAACAAATGGTTCCACTTTCTAAAAAATGAATTCTTCTTCTCCAACCAAAGCTTTCTTCTTAGTGACTCTTTGCAATCCAGGTGATGTTGGGTCAAACCTAATGCCAACTGATGACTAAGTTACTTTTGGAGGCTCTAGGCTTTTAAATTATATACCTAAATTTCTAGGAGCATCTATCTATTTTTCCTTCTCTTATTGTTGTAATTCCATAATTCAAGGCTTGAGTTCATCATGGAAAGTAATGTTGACTGATTTAGTAATGGCCCATGAATGTTGCAAAGTAGGAACTTTATAAAACTTGTCATATATGAAATAATCTAGAATATAAGGGCCATAGATTAGATTATACTCATTAAAGAGGTTTATCTCACTCAAAAGATGATTGAAGATCAACTTGGGCTTCTTACCACTTAATGTGACATGTTGAGGGCAATATACCCCATTCTTAAAAAATGAGGACCCTTGTGTTAAAATTGTACAAATTTATAATTTAAAATTAAAAATCCATTTGATCAAAACACCATTACCATGTTTTCACATTATTTGTATTTGAAGATCATCCACACCATGTTCTAGTTGGTCTAATTATTCATGGTTCTGGTTTAACCTTGTCTAAAGATTACTAACTTTGGATATTCTCATTTTAGGTAACAGGTTTAATAGATGTCCATTAGAGGCAGACAATGTTTGGGTTTCATAATTTTATTGATTTTATCTTAATCTAAACTTTTACTAACTTTTGGTCTGTTAAAATTCAAATTAAATCCATGTTTAAGCTTCCTAAAACTCTCATTCATAAACCCTAGCTTAGACCCCTCATTCAAATTCACATTTGTGGAGAATAAAATTACGCGAGAAATTTTTAATATACTATAGACTTAGTTAAATTTTTATTCTAAGGCTTGGTCATATTTTTCAACATGACCAAACCTTGGTCTAAAAATTATATGCTAGGTCTCTTTTATATCCCAAGCCCTTTATTTCCTTTTATTTTAATATGGTCTAACCTTTTATACATAAGGTCCTTTTCATATGCTATTAACTTAGATTAATGTCTTAGTCTTAAGGCCCCATTCATGTTTATTAACACAAATAAGACCTTAGTCTTAAGACTTTATCCTAAGTCTTATATGTCTTTGAGCCCTAACTTAAATTATGTACTTATTTGTAGGATCAATGGCCCACATTTAATTGGGCAAAGTTGATCAAATGGAGTGAGATGAGCCTAATATGCCTAATAATTTAACCCATGGGACCAATCCTGCTCGGCTCTATAGACCGAGATCGATGATTCACATTTATGTAGATGCTAAAATTTAATGAAGTGAGATAATCATGGATAGAAATGGGTCCCTTTTAATTATAATGTAGACTTAGCCTAAGTTTTACCCTAAGTTTTTAATTGTATTTATCAATATAATAAAACCTTGGGAAAAAACTTATGTTATGACTTTAATTATTCAAAGGGTCTTCATTTTATTATATTTTAAGGACATATGTTAAAGACTTATGTTATACTTTGATCTAAATTCTAAATGGTCCCAAACTAACTTAATCCCTTTATGACTATAGGAGCCAATGAGTCCAACTACCCAGATCGTAATCGGTGACCCACATTTACTTGGGTGAGATCAATCAAACAACATGTATTAAATCAAAGTTTATACGGAACCCATTGTGTTTCATGGGACTTAAATTTTAAATTTTCACACCCATAATTTGATGTTTGAGAGGTCATAATTAAATTATATGAGACCATCAAATTTTATTACCTATGGTTAATCATGAGAGATTAATTTTGACATTCGCATGAACATCATTGATGTTTACATGACCATCATTAACATCTGTGAGACCATCAAAATTCAAGCTCAAGAACTAATCTCCCTTAGATGAAGGAACATGTTTGTAATCATGTTATAAGAGCAATGGAATCTCATTTGGAAAATAAACATGCTTAATTTTTGTACCTCAATACTAAAATTTATCTTTCATCAACCTTTGACCTATCATAGACTAAGTAAAATTATGTGGGAACAATTATAAACACCATAGACTTAGCTTAAATGTTATCCTAAGATTGAGTCATGTTTTTAAACATTTGACCAAAACTTAGTCTAAAATATTATGTTTAGTCCCTATATATCCCATGATCTTTAGGTCTATTTTAGTGGCTCGATGTAACTAATACAGGGTCTTATTGTTATAAGACTTATCCTAGAGATTTTAACATAAATTTTTATTATGTTTATTAATATGATAAAACCTTAGGTTAAAAACCTTACATTAAGTCCCTTTTATTATTTGGGGTCCTCTTTTTACTATGATCCAAACCTAGCTTAAATATTTTATCCTAAAGTTCATTTCATGTCTATTAACATGAAATAAAACCATAGTCTAAAGTATTTAGGCTAAGTTCTTTATATGTCTTGATACTAACTTACAAGTTTTGCATCTTTTCAGGGTCCATGGATTGTGTTCACATGAATGAGATTGATTTGATGGAGTGAGGCTGAGTCAAGGTTTCAATAGAACCTCTAAGATGATAAAGAGGTGATAAGTTGCATGATCACAACCAAAGAATAACAAGTGTCCAATGGTGGTCCATCCCATGGATCATAATTGATGGCCCATGTTTAACTAGATGAATTTAATCCAATGGAGTGAGATGAGGAGATAATTTTCAATAAATCCCTAGAGATTTATGGTAATGAAGCTTTATATAACTATAAAAAACATAGTAAAAGCAACCAATAACATTCAAATTTTAGGATCAAGATTAATGAGCCACATTGATCCATCTAATAAGATCTAATGGTGTAAAATAAAAGGTAAATTTTAAATGGCAATGGCCATGTTTTCAAACATTAATGATTAATTTGCTATGAAAAGTGCCATGTAGATTCCATGCTGATGCCACATGGGAATTAATCAACAAAACTAGATATTTTGTGGGCTCAAAAAAGCAAAGGTATAAATGCCAAGGTCCAAATCAAATATAAGGAACAAAATCACTCAAGTGAAAAATATGTCACCATTAAATCTTGAGAAAAACTTGTAGAAGAACCCTAGGGTCTATAAAATCCCTAATTTGATCTCAAATTGACCATAGTCAAGCTTGAAAGGGATAAATTGTCACTTGAGCAAGTGAAAATTGATATAAAGGTGAATTGTATACCACTAGTTAACAATTTGAAAGAACTCATAGTCATGATGGCTAGAAAACAACATAGAGAGGATGCAAAACTCTATCTGACCATAGATTTAGAAGGGAGAGTCTTCAAAGATACCAAATTTGATGTTGTAGACTTGAACACAGGAGATAAAAATTGGTCCAAACTTTTTTAGACCATTGAGGAGATTTCATCCATTAGAAGAAAGGATGAAAATATTATATCAGTTATCTAGAGATACTATGACTTGGTCACCATTCAAATGGCAAGTCTTCACTATGTGATTTTACTATAATTAGGATAAAATAAACTATGAGCCAACCCATTAGGTTACCAGTCCATGTACCCATAAATTTGGTGGATAAAGAGGTAACATACCAATTATTCTATGACATACACAACATGTGTAAAATCAAAAGGAAAGGAATAATCCATTTCTTTCCTTTAACTATTATTAGGAATGTGTTCCAAAATTAAGACCATGTAGAGACTATCTCCAGGCATAGGTCTTCCTTTAATTTGTAAATTGATGAAATGAGATAATAGGACCCCTATGAAAGGGTTGAAAAAAATTTGAAGGCTAATCAAATTAGCATGAATTATAAACATCATCTTGGTGTCTATGATTTAATGTACATCTGATCTTCCTCCTTCATAGAAGTCTTGGCAAGATAAAAGAAGCATAACATTAAGTTTGAAGCTAGATTGATAAGAGATCAAAATGTAAGTGAGGATATATGGAAGATGGGGCCTAAGTAGTATCATTTATTACCAGGACCATATTTTAAACGTCCTCCTATATAGCCACATGCAAAGACACAACAACCCAAAGCACAAGGTCTAGATGAAAAGAGACCTGAGGAAAGGAGATCTAGTGAAGTAGCATCATCTTCAACACTTCTTGAAGAACTAGAGTCATAAGTTGAAGAGATTGACATAATTGCATTAGACCCCAAGGAGATAGTAGAAGATGCCCTGAGCGCACTGGATAGTGCCTACCAGTCAGATGATAAAGAAGTATAAATGGAAGAACCTCAGTCCTAAACTAAGGAGGAAGTAGAGGAAGAAAATGGGAAGGAAGTAGCTTTGGACTTAGTTCCTATTACAACGCAACCCAAAATAAAAGTTGACCTACCTCTAGTTCAATTAGGAGGCAAGAAGCCAAATTTGAATTTCACTCAACCTTGGAGTGAAATAATTTTTTTCAAAGATTATAGTCCAATTTATGGGCCCTCTATTCTAGAGTATTTCATATATGACAAGTTGCAAAAGATTCAAACCATGCACCACCATTGGGTTGTCATAAAATATGTTAACATCCATGTGCATGATGAAATAAAGCCCTATATTTTGGAATAACAATAAAAATAAAAATAAAAATGCATGGCTACCCTTGGAGAGTCAAGTGTAACACATATGGATGCTCTTGGAACTTCAAGTGGAGCACAAGTTGAGATCTCTACTCCTCAAGTGATAGAATCATTAGTGGGAATTTAGTTTAACCCATAGATGGCTAACATAAAGAGAGTAATTAAGAATAAATCCATGGTTGAAGGTGAATAGTTCACATTTCAAAAGATTGAAACTTTTTTTGGTCTAACTCCAGTGGTAGGTCAAAAGCTAGGATAAGACAAGATGTTTGAGGATAAGATCCTTGAAGTGGCCCAAACTCAAAATGATCAATTAAAAATAATGATCAAGGTTATATTGCAAGAAAAAAAAAATTTGAAAGAGTTTGTTGTCTTATCAATTCATGAGGATAAATTAAAGAATTTCAAGGACACCATGGTTGACCTATTCAACTCTTTAAAGGCATCAAGACTAGATAAAGAGAAATAGAGAAGCAAATATCTAAAGTAACATGACAAGTTGGCTAATGGAAAGTTTCAAGTCTTCAAGTGAAATACTTGATTAAGGCCTTATCCAAAAATATAGTCCCAAATTTTAGAACTATTAGTAAAGCACATTTGAATATGACCATGGCCATATTGGTTGATAATATTAAGGCCCTAAACAGCTAGTCCAAAATAATGGAAGACCTTTCCAAAGACTTTAAGTAGCTAGAAGATGGAATATATCATATCTTAGATATCATGATAAATGAAATCGCAACCCTTAGATCATTGGGTCTCATAACTTATTAAGAGTTCAAATACAAGACCTTTCAATTCATGTAAGAAGTAAGAAACCAGGGGCAAAATCAAACAACAGATGGTAACAGGAAAGCCATGGGATTACTCCTATCATCCAAGGAGAAAATGGGAGATGCCAGGGGCATCAAATAAGATATATATAAGAATTAAAATAACCTTAAATACCTAAAGGACATGGAAATTATATTTACCTAAAGCTAGTGGTGGATCTTCTATTTATCAATGAGTAACATTATAGATTGAAGATCCTTTAGTAGAAACAAGAGGAAACATCAACACATGGTCTAAAAAGTTGTAAATATTATTTTATATAACTTTTTAATATTTTAAAAATAAAATATTACTTTGTAAAGGCATGTATAATTTGTAAAAGTGCATTGCCTATAGGTCAGTTCATTTGGAAAAGTCTAGTGTATTCTAGAAACTTGTAGAAAGGGTAGTTTTCCTTACACTTGCACACTTCTAATTTGATATGACTAATCGGTATACTAAATTAGAATTATATGAAAGGGATTATTTAAATTTTCAAAATGAGGGGGGATTTTTTGAGCTAAAAACTAGTGTAAACTTTGAGAAATTAATGCAAGCAAAGAATTTTGAAAAGATTGTCTCATTTTATTTGGGTGGATTGTTATATGGCTTCTCTCTCACTTGTCTATTTTGAATTCTAGATTTGAATAGTTTAGGTAGATTCTTGGTGTGTACCTTTGAATTCATAATTATTAACTTGTGCTTATTCTAGGATAACTAAAGGTTCTGTAGTTTACTTCATTTTATTTGCTCTATATTTGTAGATGTGCATCAACTATCTACTTATAAGGGTAAATCTGTAAAGTAAGCTTGGTTATTATTTGCATTATCTTCACTTTCCTTATAAGTTTTCCTAATGTGTGGTAAGATTCAATATTAAGCTATTTTATATCATACATTGGTTTTAAGTACATGCCTAGATAATATTTGAACTTTGTCATGATGTTTGGAATGAAGATCAAATGTAACATATTTTCTCTCTACCCTACCCTTAATTCTGCTTCTTTTTTAACCAATTCACTTTAGATTAAAGATCCATTTTATATGTCTATACTAGTTTATATTTAGACTTATAATTGAGAATAAATAACTTTAATTAGCATAGATCACATTCTTATTTTCAAATATTTATAGGCCACGGTGGCTCCCAATCACTAACTAATATAAATATTATGAAAGTCATTTGTTTAGGCTCTATTCCATCATAGATAAAAAGATTATGACAAACTAAAACTCATGCTATAAATTATTTGAATTATAAAATGATAAGTGTTTCTTAAACACTTTGAGCACCTTGTGATACATATTCATACATCAACAAGGTAGGCTTTGTAAGGTGAGTTTTTGAGCTAAAAATTAGTGTAAACTTTGAGAAACTAATGAAAATAGAGAATTCTAAAAAGATTATCTCATTTTGTTTGTGTGAATTATTACATGTCTTCTCTCTCACTTTTATATTCTAAATTCTATATTTGAATAGTTTTGGTAGACTCTTGGTGTGTACCTTTTAATGCAGAATTGTTAACTTGTGCTTATGCTAGATAATTGAAGGTTATCTAGTTTACTTCATTTTATTTTATCTACATTTGTAGATGTGCATCAATTATCTGCTTATAAGGGAAAATATTTAAAGTAATCTTGGTTCATATTTACATTATCTTCACTTTCCTTGAAAGTTTACTTGATGTGTGGTAATATTCGAGCTTAAGATATTTCGTATCATGCATTGGTTTTAAGTACATGCCTGGATAATACTTGAACTTTGTTATGATGTCTAAAATAAATATCAACATATTTTATCTCTAACCTACCCTTCATTTTACTTATTTTTTAACCAATTCACTTTAAGTTAAAACTCCATTGTATATTTCTATTTTAGTTTAGCTTTAGACTTAGAATTGATCATAATTCACTTTAATTAACATAGATCATATTATTATTTGCAAATATTTATAGGACATGGTGGCTCCCAACCACCAATTAATATAAATATTGTGAAACAATCATTTGTTCTACCTCTATTCCACTATATGAAATAGGATTATCACAAACTATAACTCATGCTATGAATTCTTTGAATTATAAAATGAGAAGTTTTTATTAAATATTTTGAACACCTTTTAGTATATATTTAGGCATCAATAAGACCAAGGCTAGCTTAGATTTTATTTTGGGTTGGGTTATAATAAGGACCAAGTCTAAAGCTACTTCTTTCACCTTATCTTACCCTATCTCTTCAATTTGAGCCTCTTCTTCATCAGATTCATAGGCAATGGATAACATCTTTAGAGCATCTTCCAATGTCTACTCAAGGTCCAGTGCTATTATGTCAATCTCTTCAATTGAGGGTCTTAGTTTTTTAGGCTATGTTGAATATGATGCAACTTCAATTGGACTTATTTCCTTATCCCTTTGTTCAACTTATGCTTCTAGATCTTTTGCTTCTATATATGGTTCTAATGGAAGGGGTCTACAAGATGGACCTGGTAGTAAATGATATTTTATGGGCCACATCTACCCTATATCCTCAGTTAGTTTCTACTCTCTCAACAACCTAGACTCTAGATTAATGTTGATATTCATTAATCTTGCTAACACTTTAGTGAATGAATAAGCTCTAGTGTACAAGTGGTCATAAGGACCAGGTAGGTGCTCATAGGTCAAGTTGATTCTTCTTGAATTCAAGTGTTTCATAAATTTATCATTGGGGTCCCACTATCTCAATTCATCATGTTAGAATCTAAAAGAGATCCTATGCTTAGAATTAGCTTCCACATTATCCCATTGATGGAACATAGTTTGACCAATGGTTAAGGGGAAGGTGTGAATTAATCCCTTTCTCTTAGTTCTACAGAGACCATCTATCCCATTGCATATCTAGAATGCAATTTCTTGATCAATGAACTTGTCTAGTACATGGACTAGTAGCCTGAGTGGGGTGCACTGGGTTCCTTCAATATTAATTACAGTGAAATCTAGATGTAACCAAATTTATCCAATGAATTCAACATATTTTTTGATTAGAGAGATAACCCTCATCATGGGGATCCCTATGATAGCTTCAACCAAAGCTAGATAGACACAATCACATATGAATTGCATATGGTCCCTATATTTGAAAATATGCAATTCAAAATAATAGTGGGTGAGTATTTATTTTCACTTAGGTGACCATTATTTGATGCTAGGAATCTTGGAGGTAGAAATTAGGGAATCTAGCAAATATGACATCATATAAAACTAACCCCTAGTCTTGTTTTTAATTCTAGAGAATTGCTTGCTCAAACAAGTGTTGATGGCTTCACTAAGGGGAGGGTTTTTCTCCCTTTCAACCATGAAATAAACCAAATACACCCAAATTTTATCCACATAAGTAGTGGTGGGGTTCCCATATAGGATGTTCATTAGAGTCATGATCATCCTAATCCCAAGTCTAAATTAGATGATTGGGATGTTTCCACTAAGGTTAGAAACTACTTAGTTCCTAAAATACAACTAGGGAGTCAAGATGGTCTCCAAATCATTATTCTTGGCCCACTCATTGATTATAGACATGTCTACTTGGGGCTTTAGTAACTTTATCAATTTTACAGTCTTCATATATGGGAGAAATAACATCAAGGCAATGCAATGCCTCTAGGTTGGATATAGTAAAATGAATAATAATCATTTAGGTGAAGATAATGTCATAATATCTCCTCTTTGTAGACAAGTTCCCCTCCTCTTCTTTAGAGATGAATGGTTGCTCTTGGATTATCTAAAATAACTGGGACTAGTTATTGTCTCCTATGCTCAAAGCTACAACATCAAATTATGTCTTTGAAGTCTCCCCTCTACATCTGTAGTTAAATACATTTATGTATCTTCCCTAGGTTTTTTTCAGGCTACCATGATCATGAGTTTATTAAAATTAATCACTAGTGGTCTATAGTTCACCTATGGATTAGTTTGCACTTACTTTTTGTTGAACTTGAGTGATTTTGTGCCTTATATTTGATTTGGACCTTCACATTTATACCTTTACTTTTTTGAGCCCACAAAATCTTTGGTTTTGTCATTTTCTACCTATGTGGCATCTAGTTGGCACTTTTTTGGTATTTTATTCATTAATTTTCACAAACTAATTGAAAAATATGCTTTATCTCACTCTATTAGATCATTTTGCATGGATCAATGTAACTTGTTGATCTTGATCCCAAGAGTTACATGCCATTGGTCATGGTTTGTACTAGGACTTGAGGTTATGCCACTTGGAAATCCTATGGGCCTTTTAAGCTCTACAAGTTGTCATCCTTATGAGTTAATTTATTCTTTCCATATGGTGATTCTACATTTTTTTAGGGCTCTATTTAAATTTTGAATTTGGCTACACTTGTTAAATCAATCCCATCTAAGTGAACGTGAGTCATAGATCCTAAAAATATGCATAATGTTTAATTTAGGTTCAAGATACATAAATAAATTAGGTTAAAGAATTTAGACTATGGTTCTATTTTATGTTAATAAATACAAGATAAACTCTATGCTAAAATGTTTAAGATAAGATTAGAACATAGTAAAAAAGTGACTCTAAATAATAATAAAAGGACTTAACATAAGGTTTTTAACCTAAGGTTTTATGGTATTAATAAATATGACAAAACTTTAGGGTAAAATCTCTAAGCTAAGTTTTATAAAAATAGGTCCTTGCATTCATTAGATCAAGCTAATAAAATAGACCATAAGATCATGGGACATATATGGACCAAACATAAGATTTTAGATTAAGGTTTGTTCAAATGTTTAAAAACATGACTAAATCTTATGGCAATATTTAAGCTAAGTACATGGTGTTTAAAATTACTCCCATGCAAATTTAAACTTAATTAGAAGGGTCTCAGGTCGAAACATGGATTCAAATAGATCCTATTAATCTATGGTAGTTCAAAAGATAATAAAAGATCAATTCTAACATTAAAGTACATAATCCTAAGAATGTTTATTTTCCAAATTAGATTCCATTAATTCTATAACATAGATAAAAAACATGTTCATTCATTCAAGTGAGATTGGTTTTTGAGTTCAAATTTGATGATCTCATGGACATCAATGATGACCTCATGAACATTATGTGATAATTATGAGGACTTCAAATTTAATCTCACATAATTAACCATAGGGGATAAAATTTTATGGTCTCACAGATATCAATGATGATCTCATGGATGTCAATTGATGGTCATGCAAACATCAAATTTAAGCTCGCATAATTAACCATAGTGGTTAAAATTTAATGGTCTCACATATGTCAATAATGGCCTCATGGGTGTCAGATGATGGGCATGAAAAAGTCAAATTTAAGTCCCATAGAATACAGTAGGTCCTATAGGAAATTTTAATCGATATGCATGATTTGATGATCTTACCTGAGTAAATGTGGGTCATTGATTATGATTTGAGAAGTTGAACATAGTTAGCTCTTGTAGTCATAAACAAATAAAATAAGCTTGGGACTATCAAATCCTTAGACTAATGTTTTATTTTATATTAATGAATATGGGAAAACTTTAGTCTAAGGTTTTAAGTTAAGTTACAACATAAAGAGGACCCCATTCTTAGGAAAATATTAGTTTCCACCCTAAGTTAGGAACATAATGAAAAAGGACCTCACGTATAATAAATTCATAGCATAAAATTATATCCTAGGATTTTATTGTATTTATAGATACAATCAAAACCTTATGATAAAGACTTAAGCTAAGTCTATGTAATAAAAAGTGACCCTCTTATTTTCTCACTTTGATCTCACTCCATTCTATCTTTGACATCCATTCAAATGCAAGTTGTTGATTACAATCTAAGTAATTGAATGAAATTGGCTCCATGGATTAGGTTTTCAACTTATTGGGTCCTCCTCGCTCCATTTGATCAACTTTTCCTAATTAAACGTGGGTCATTGATCTTGAAAACAAGCACATGATTTAAATTTTGGCTCAGAGACATATAAAACTTAGGATAAAGTCTTAAGAATAAGATCTTGTTTATGTTAATAAACATGAATGGGGCCTTAGGACTAAGACATTAGTCTAAGTTTGTAACAAGAGGGACCATGTGAATAATAAACTTGCACCAAGATAAGAACATAATAAAAGGACCCTAAAAACATTAAAATTATACCATGCTAAAATAAAAAATAATGAGAGGCTCAGGACTCAAAGGGACCAAGTACATGATTTTTAGGCTAAGGTTTGGCTATGTTTAAAACACACCTAGGCCTTAGTGTAAAAATTAAACTTAAGTCTATGGCAATTTTAAAGTGTTCCCACATAAATTTTTCATGTCAATTTTTGAATTTGGTCCAAAATAACCTATGCTAGGGTTTCCTAAATAAGGGTTTCTAGGTTGTAACTTCAAATAAGGATAACAAATGTTAGCAAATTTAGACAAGGCCAAACAAGAGCCATGAAAAAGTAAGCCAACCAAGTGAAGGTGTGGATGATATTTAAATACAAATAATGTGCAAACATATTAATGACACTCCAATCAAGTAAATTTTAATTTTAAGATACAAATTGCATAATTTGACACAAGGGTCCCCAATTTTTAGAAATGGGGGTATGTTGACCTCAACACAGATACCCAAGGTATCTTGCATCACAACCATTAGAAAATAGAACAAAAATCAATATTAATTAGTCCAAGTGCTATCAAAACATGTTAAATTAGGATATTGTCCAATATCTAAAGGGGCAAAAGGTTGGTTTGTGACATAAAATCCATGAAATTTGAGAAAACCACCTTAAAAAACTAGGCCCATTCAAATGGGTATTTTTGGGTAAGACAAATAGTAAATTATAATGTTAAACACTTAAATAATTTTATCATTATGTATTTTTATTTATAATACCATATTTCATATTTTAGGATCTTGATATTGAAGAGAAGGATGAGGATGATCATGATTCTAATTACACTGATGATGAGAAAAAGAAACCATGATAGTGGATGAGGATTAGGAAGATAATGAGGATAATGATGATGGCATGAATATTTCATTTGTTATATAATTTTTAATGGATGTTATATTACTCCCTTGACATTTAACCACTATATATGATTCTATAAATATTTTTATAATTTAAATATTTTCTTTTTTGATTATTTAATTATAATTTTTAATTAAATTTTTTATTTTAAAATAATTTATAAATGTATATATATTAAAAACAAAAAATACTAAATATAAAAATAAAATAATTAAATTATCCCATCTATCTTTCTTGGACCTTTCCAAAAGATATTTTACAGGCCTAGGAGTAATAGAAGACCCCATTCAGACATAGCATGCTCAAAAAAATTTGGACACTTATCTTCCTTCACACCCTCTAGAGAATTTGGAAGGCTTGGAATGTGATCATTTTAAAATATTTCAATAACTCCTACAAAAAATTAATAAAAGACATCTTTATTGATGCAAAATAAAATGTGCTTAAGTTCAAGCCTCCAAAAAATCAAATTCTCCCTAAAGATGAGGAGAAATTTCTTTCTAATTGGAATATCATTATAGATGATTTTCAAATAAAAAATCATTCTATTGATGGATCCATTATTCAGTAGATTCATCCTCCAACAAACTGGTACAAAATAAACTTTGATGGAACCTCTAAAGGAAATTCAAGAGTTGCAAGAGGAGGTGAGATCATCAAGGATCATTTAGGCAATCTTATTGCTTCCTATGATGGACCTATGGGCATACAATCTAACCATTATGTTGAGGCATTTATTATTATATGAGGGATTATGTTATTGAGATATTGCCATATCAAAAATATAATCATTTAAGGGTATTATTTGAATATCATTAATCACCTCAATGGTATTCAACCAACTAGTTAGACTATCAAAGACTTCATCCAGGAGGCTACTAACATATGTAGGGCCTTTTCTAATTACAAGATATGTCACACCTATAGAGAAGGTAACCATGTGGTAGACTCTTTTGCTACTATGGAGGTGATTAATAAACATCTTTAATTTTATTTTTATCATGACCAAATCCCTCAAAATACTAAGGATATCATTATTAATGAAGGGGAAATTGGATATGCTTAGCTATGGTATGGGGGATTGGATCATTCATATGAAAGAAAATCATTATTTGGAATTCACATGCCTTCTTCAGGATTGTTCCATTAGTATCCTTCATTAGACTTCTATAGTTTGTCTTTTTCTTAGGTACCAGACTATGTAAAGGTGGTGTGGGAATGGTCTGTTAGCTATTTATTATGTGCCCTTATGCTGAGAACTTGGTCCTAATGCCATGGGTGGCACTCCATTCCATGTTGAATTGATGTGTAATGTGAATTAGAAGGAAAATGAAGAAATTTGGAGGGATTTAAATGTGGGAGGCTTCATAAATTTCATGCAAAATATCAAGGGACATGATAATCACATTTTTATCACTTTTTCTAATAATTAGAAGAACAAGGTTGTTATTTATAGAGGTAAGAACTTATTTATCACTAAATATCTCATTACCTCTATCACTGGTCTAAGCATGGATGGTTTGAAGTTATTTAGAGACAAATTTTATAAGGATGTGGAGGATAAAAGGCTTTTAGAGGGTTCCATAGTTAATGCCTTGAATTTTGTAAAAGTTGGAATTGTGCATTCCTCTCTCCCTACTCCTTTTGATGAGGTGGCTTGTATGTTGGTGAGGTATGTGACTTTGGAGGGTAGGTATAAAACTTTTCCACTTCATAATATATTCCTTTTAAACCATTTTCATAAGGGCCCAAGGGTTAGTCTCCCTTATTATATCTTTTAATCTATTGAAGCTTCTATTCATGATTTTCAGTCATACAAATGTGCCTTGCCTCTTCATGAAGGGGTTATTTTTGTCTTACATTAGCACTACAACATTATCTCATTTAACATTCCAATTCACAATATTCTTCCCCCTCCTTTGTCTAAACTTCCTGATCAAAGAAGGGTTGACTAAGAATCCCATATCTCATGCCTCACCTTTTGCTCCTCTTAAGAGGGTGCTTAGAAGTAGTGATAAAGGCAAAGGTTTAGATCCTAGCTTCTACACAGGTAAGGAAATTTCCATTATAGAGAGTCTCCTTAACATGAGAAATACTAATTTGGATTTTGGTCCCTCCCATCATAATCTTAAAGAACCTAGACTTAAAGCCTAATTTATGCAGCTGGAAGAAAGAACCAATGAACTTAAGAAGGAGGTCGCATAGCTCAATAAGATTATTGATAAGGGTATGAAGGTGGTTAAATATTATCATTATAAGACTAATATGGAAGACATTTACAAAATAATGAAAGCCTTGGAAGACACTATGGATCATATTAGGAGCAGATAGATTGATCATATGGCCATACACTGAGCCATTCTAGAGTTCCTTGAGTTTCAAGTTAGCTAAGTTTGCACCCTTACCAACTTACATCTAGGCATGTGGAAGGGTGGCATTGAGAAGACTTATGATCTAACCACCATTGACATGATATACCCATCTCAAACTACTACTCTCAATATTTTTAATGCATTGGAGGGACTCAAGAATAGCTTCAACAAGCTGATAAAGTGAAGCTTCCTTTTTTTAATGCTGTGAAGTTGCTGTTGATTTATTATTTTGGTGTTGTTATCTATTAGGTTTCTCCCTGTTGTTTCTCTCTCTTGTATTTTCTAGTTTTTGTTATTTTTTTAAGTTGGGGGGTAGACCCCACTCATCAAAAAACCACTTTTGTACTTATGTATTTTTTGGTCTTTGGGCCTTTTTGGTTATGGGTTTCCTTGTTCTATCTAGCTTTTGAGCCTTTTTGTATTGTGTATGGTCCCTTTCAAAACCATTTACCAATAATAAAAAAATATAATAATTGAATTATGTATATAATAATATAATATATATTATTATTTAGGATAATATTAAAATATATTATATTATATTTTATTTTATTTTAAAAACTCTAAATTCATGTCTAATATTTTTATATATAAATAATTAAAAATAAGTAACATATATACTTGTAATTAGAGAAAATAATTTATAATTATAAATAATTGCATTATATTTTTTTAAAAATATTTTAAAAATTTAATTTTGTTTCATATTTAAAAATAAAATGTATTTTTATTAGTGCATATGTGATGCTAGCTTGGCAAAACCCTAAAATGTAATGTATTTTTATGTGGCAAAAACATGGAGCAAAAGTGGCACAACTATTTTTTTAATAATTTATAGATATATAAACATGAAAAGAAAGATTAAATTATTATTTATTTTAAATCCAAGTCATGTACCATTAACGATTTGGAGGAAATGAATAGTTTCAAGATTCATAACAATATTTTCTAAGAATGAAGTTGGACATATTTTCTCAATGTATAAATTATTGTTTAAGAAACCAAATTATACATAAAATCATGCCAAATTGAAGTGAGTAAACCTCAAATATCTATTTATAAATTTGAATTAAAGGTTTTAAATTCACTATTTTTAAATCCTCTTTGTTGTTGTTCAAAACTACGAAGAAGGTGCACTCATATCTCCCAATGGCATTTAAAGAAAAATTCAATTACTTAAATGTATTAATTATATTTAATACTATTATAGTTAATAATAATAATAATATTTGGTTATAAAATATTTATAATTAAATAATTTAATTTGTATTAAATTAATTTTTTAATATTAAATTATAATTAAATATTATTATTTTTTAATATTAAATTATAATTAAATATTATTATTTTATAATATTATAATTATATATCATTATAATTATTTATTTTATATAATATTATATAAAACATGTAATATCATAGTGTTTTGAAGTATATCATCAATATTTTTCAAGGTTTCATTATTATCATTATGTATTTATTAAGAATAAATACTCTGGAAAATTTCATCTAAAAGGATAAATTTCCAATTGCCTCGTATCATTCCTCTATGGAAGTTATTTTCATGGAGAGACATTGTAGATTGTGGAAGAGAATTGAGAACATTCCAAAAATCAAGGTCATTGGGATTAAGATGTAAAGAGACTCTAGTTCCATGATGAAAAGATAATGAAAATGCATTAAAGGCCCTTTAATCTTGAAAGGATCTACGTTGGTAATTATTCTAAGTAGGGGTTTCAATATTTTTTCATTGACCTCCTCTACCCCAAAAATTTCTATTTGTATTATAATAACCTTAGCTCCATATGAAAATGCTTTCTATATTTTAAAATGAATTTCGTATAAGACACTTGTATTAAATTCTCTCAAATTTATTTCATACTACTACATAGTTATGACTTTATACCAAAAATGACAAACTTATTTTATATTTCATTTTAAAAATTGAAGCCATTTATTGCATTCCAAATAATTTGAACAAGAATAAATTAACTAAAATATTTAAGATATAACATCATAAATTTAAATTTTAGTGTATGTAGGCTCATACTTCAAACACGATATTTCTACCCAAGTATCAATATTGAAACCATAATACCAAATTTTTAGTTTGCTTGAATGAAATTTTCACCAAAGTATCACAAAAATCTTATTTGAAAGATTCAAAATATCATATACAAATGTATGCATTTTCTTGAAAATTATACACATTTTCACCAAACCCTAATAAAAAATTATTTCATTAAAATTATTTTAAAAAATTATTTCATTAAAATTATTTAAAAAAATTATTTCATTAAAATTATTTTAAAAAATTATTCACATACTTGTTTTAAATATGTGTTTGGTTTTAAATTCAAAATAAAACCAAAATCCAACTTATATCATAATAATGTAATTCT
Source organism: Torreya grandis (assembly GCA_037957365.1). NCBI lineage: Eukaryota > Viridiplantae > Streptophyta > Pinopsida > Cupressales > Taxaceae > Torreya > Torreya grandis. The sequence continues at coordinate 110,180 of JARHVA010007186.1, forward strand.
AAACTAAATGAAAACTAGGTTTTCAAAATGATGCAACTAGTGAAGCTAATATACTTCCATCTCCTTGAAACTATATAATAATATTTCAAAATCATTTCTAGATATATTTTTTTCTTCAAACCCTAATCCATATTAAACACATACATTCATTCAACTAGAAAACAATTTCATTTTTTTAGTCTTGAAATCTAAAAAATAGAATTTTAATATTCCTATTCAAACTTTCAAATAAAATAATGAAAACATACCAAACGATGAACCATTATGTACATCTTCAATAGAATTCCACTTTTTAACCACCATCATTTTAATGCACACACTTTCAAATAATATCAAAACAAAACCTAAAATATCATGCCAACCACTTCTAGGACCCATTAAAATATATTACACCAAGTTTCTAAGATAAAAATCTCAAAATTTGTCCAAAAATACAAACTAAGATAATCATGAAAAAAGTCTAAATGTAACTATGTCAAAAAAAAGTAGAAAACCAAACTACTTTTCTATACAACTACCATTTTAAAATACCAAATACAAAGATACATTATTATCAAGGAGATCATTCTAAAACTATATTATTTCATTATATTACCAAATTACATTTCATAGGTTTTTGAACTCAAGAGTAAACTACAAACCAAAATAATTGAAGATCTCAACCATGTAGTTGTATATTATTATTACTTCATAAGATTTAGAGCCTCATAAAAAATGCATTAAACAATTACCAAATACATTAATCAATGTAAATTTTCTTGGTAATGAAACTAAATATATATTTTTTATCATCAAACTAGAGCTTTATAAAATGCATTCAATCAAATAAAGACTCTCAAGATTCATCTCCAAACACCTTTGAACATAAAAGTTTCCTTTTTTGAATCATGAAAAAACTATAACATAATTGAAATCAATTATTCAAGCTTAAAAAATGCTCTAAAACCAAATCTCCATAGAACGAACAAATTGAGAGATTTTCTATTCATGATTAGATAGTGAGATTATAATAAAATAAATAAACATGAGATTATCAAATATTTTAATCCATGTGATGCTTTCAAGTGGTATGATAAATGGAAACTTTTGAAACTATTTTGAGTTCAACCCCAAATTCAAGCACCACAATCAATACTAGTGATGCCAAATATGCAACATTAATTTCACTGCCCTCCACATTCTCTACCAGCTTTGGCGGTTGGTTAATTTAAAAAAAAATTAGTGATATAAATTTTTAATAATTCCACATCAATAATATCTACCAAATTAAAGATGAGATAAAAAAATTATGGGTTATTTTGAACTATGCTAGTTTAGAAAATATGCCAACTTTTCTGAATTTCTTGAAAAACTATTCAACCTATTTTATTTTCATGAATTTATTATAGATGTGATTGAGTATAAATATACACCTCATAAGATACAATGTATATTTGATGAAAATTAAAGTACACACACACACACAAAATGCAAACTAAGTCAAAGTAACATGTTCAATGTCATTTAAACAAGGCTCATAATATTAGCATATTCAGGCCATACTCAAAGTGAATAAATAATTTCATATTACATTTAAATATATAATTTTAAATGACCAAGGGTGTCATCTCATGAACATAGGGCTTCTCAAACCATTGAAAGGTTTGAACTAGTCTAAGTCTTAGGGTTTATTTTAGTTTAGGATTAATATTAAGAAAGAATATATATAACTATAATAGTAACCAATGAAAACCATGTGAAAACCAAAATATCAAGAATATAATGATATTTCAAGACAACAAAACAACACCATTTTATCCAATTTTTATTTTCTATTGAGAATTCAAGATATTGATCACTATTTCCCAATAAAAGGTGACAAGTTGAAATTGAAGGAAACATTACCATTTGTCATTTTTTAATGAGTATTTATCATTCATCACTTATTAATTGTGACTTATGAGATCCTAGACTATGATTTTATCGACCACTACAAAAATAAATGTTATTTTATTGGATATTTAATAAATTGATTTCTAGACAAATGTGGCATATGAAGTTGATTGTAGTGCCTTTTCAAGGATTATGCATGTTTATCACTAATTTTAAGTGAAAATACAAAATCAAAATCATTTATACATAATAATACATAACTTTTAATCACATTCAAATGAGAAAATGTCAGTTAAGTGTTTAAATCAATTTGGTCCTTGCTTTATTTTAGAGAATATTGTACAATCAACCTTTATATAACAGATATTTAATGTTTAAAAGTTTTAAATTGAGGTATTAAAATTTATGCTAATAGATAGGTCCACGCAAAGGCAGTGATTTATATCCCTACACTATTTCATTTTTTTACTTAGTATATTAGACATTGCTTTGTTTATTGCATTGTAGATGTATGTGTGTGTATATTTCTTCTTTATACCAAATAAGTTGATGTATATATAGATTTTTTAGGCTTTCCATTACTAAATTTAGGTTGCATAGACCCCTATTTAGTTTAAAATTACATCTTACCCCTTTAAAACCATCTAACCCATATTTTACTTTAGTTTGTACTCCGTTACAAGCATTTTATTTACTTACATATTTATAACCATAGTTACAAATAATTACTTTTGTTGAGGTCTAGTGATATATATATATATATATATATATATATATATATATATATATATATATATATATATATATATATATATATATATATATATATATATATACTTGTGTCATAGGATTAATATTTGGAACCCTCCCCTTGAAATTTTAGTATTAGGTTACCCTCTACTAGATCTATAGATACAATTAATCCTTAACTCATCATCCAAACATATGCATGCTCTATTTAATTGAACTTATTTGAGTCCTAGTCCAATGAGATAATGAGGATAATTGTAGGTCATCTTAGACTATGAATATAGGTATTACTCCTCTTTTAATTTATATACCTTCAACCATAAAACCATTATCCCTCTACATACCTTCCATAAACTTGGGAAGTGGCCCTACCCTTCAATGAGGGAAAAAATATTAGAGAATATGAGAGAGATTTTAGTATGTAAAAATATTACTATTAATTAATGTAATTCACACACATATCAAGGCAAAAATTATTTTGAAAAAAGTTGATTAAGTAATGTTCCAATAATTCTAAAAATGAGGAAATCAAGAATAAAATAGTAGACTCAAAATTTGACTTCTCTTTGAATGGGCATAAAATTCAATAATAATATTTTTCCTTTCTAAATATAAGGGATGATAAATTATAAAATTCATTTAACATTTAAATAAAAGGATAGAATCATTATAAAAATAAAATAAAATTCAAAAACATTATCAAAATTATTAAAAAAAATAAAGAAAAATATAAAATATCCAAAAACATTGCTTTATATATGTATTTAGGTTATGTTAATGTAATACTTATGAAAAGGTTACACCCTTTATCTTAAATATTAATGTAAGGATAAAACTATAATAAACCCTAATTCTATGAATGTATATGTCAGAAACTTAGTGGAATGATCCTGATTCATGGGAATAAGATTACAAATTGTTAAGAATTGGTTATTATTGGCCTAAATGAAACATGAATGCCATGAATATGAAAAAATATTTTATTAATTTAAAATATATAATAATATTAGCTATGATCTAGATCGATAATTGAAACCTATTGTTTATATACAAAAATCTCAATCAATAGAAAATGGAAGTTAAGGGTGAATTCAAGAAATAAGTGCAAATAGGTAGGCCAAGTGAAAAAATATCTAATAAATAGGCCAATGGGTGTATTAAAATAAAAATAATATGAGTTTTATTGCATTTATTTGGTTATAGTGGCTCTAGCATGTATGTTTTAGTAGAATGTGATATGGAGGAGGATGTTGAGGAGGATTATTAGTCACTTCAATACTCTTATATGAGTGGACATCTTCAACCTCTACTTCAACATACCAACCACTGGGATATAAATTTATAGTTTGTTTTTTAATTTGAAATTATTTTTCTCATTCAAAATTTATAATACAACTTAATTATGATAAATATACTACTTATAAGGATTTATAGGAAGTTGACATATAGTAGCATGTTTGGCCAAGTGGATATCCCTCAACCTTTTATCCTATGGACCCACCATGGAATTATATATTTATACTTTATATTTTATAACATATTTATTCTCATTGAAAAATTATAATACAACTTGATTATGACAATTATACTTCTCATATAGACATATAGGAGGATGAGGGTATCAAGAGGAGAAAAAACCTTTCATTTGCTGCCAAAGACTTGAAATGGAGGTGTAAATTTATATTTTATTATTTAAATTTTAATTATATCAATTAAGTTATAATTTCATCTAATTTCATTTTAGGTCCACATTAGGAATAACACATTCCCATCCTACTAGTTAGCCTCAATGACATAATCCCTGTAGGATCAATGGGGGTACATTTGGATTCCTCCCTAGTGTCCTAAAATGGAAAAACCTTTCATCTAACTTGTGATTTTCATAGACATTGAGTGAAAGGAACACTCAAAATGAATCTCTATATAAATGAAAACATGAAAATATTGATGGATGCTTAGGGAAAGTAAGTAGTATAATGTTTTATTTGACTATTATAATATATTGTATTTCATATTTTTATGTTACTATTTTTTTATATTTTAAATCATTTTATTTGTCAATTTATAATGTTTAAATAAAGTATAATATATTTGATATTCAATATTTTTTGGTCTCAAGAACATCAAGAAAATAATAGTAGTTGATAGAGTCTAAAAAAATTTTATGAAATTTTCCATCTAAGATGGTATAAAATATTGGTTGAGTTTCACATAAAATTGGTCATCATAATTCAAGGAGATTTTATCAAAACCCATTACAAGTCAAGTCTAGTTAAAAAATATGCTATATGGGCTTAGGATAATAAAGAGGCATATGAAGGTAATTATGCTATGTAAATAAAGAATTTTTTTAATAATTTTTATGTTATCTTAATAAATTTTAATATATATTATTTTTAGGTTCAATACTTAGGAAATGCTGACTTAAAGTGGATAAGTCTTCAAAATCTAAGAGTATAAAAAGATACTTGGAATAAGTTGTGAAAAAATGGCTACAATAGGACAATGATGGGTTTTCAAGTTAGTTAGCCAAATTAATGATATGTAAAAATATATTTTTTCTTTTAGGAATTAAATATTTTAAAAATATTGTAATTAATACATGGAGATAGATAGTAACCAATAAAATGATTACAAAGTGATAGTGATAAAAGGGATCATGGTGACTCATCACTTGGGGAAAATAGGTGAAGATGAGTTTGCTATAATATATATATATATATATATATATATATATATATATATATATATATATATATATATATATATATATATATATATATATATATATATATATATATATAAGTTATTATTTTATATGTTTATATAAGTTATTTTGTATGCATTATTAATATACCTAAGTTTATCATATATTTTGTTTTAAAGAAGAGTGCTATGAAATGAAGGAAAATAAATAAGTTTGTGAAAACTTAAAATCCATGGAATTTGAGACAACCACCTTAAAAAACTAGGCCCATTCAAATGGGTATGTGTGGGTAAGACAAATAGTAAATTATAATGTTAAGCACTTAAATAATTTTATCATTACGTATTTTTAGCTAGAATACCATATTTCATAGTTTAGGATCTTGATATTAAAGAGAAGGATGAGGATGATCTTGATTTTGATTACGTCGATGAGGAGAAAAAGAAACCATGATAGTGAATGAGGGTGAGGAAGATAATGAGGATAATGATGATGACAAGAATATTTCATTTATTTTATAAAATTTAAGGGATGTTATATTACTCTCTTGACATTTAACTACTATACATGATTCTATAAATAGTTTTATAATTTGAATTTTTTCTTCTTTGATTATTCAATTATAATTTAATTTTTTTCTTTTAAAATAATTTATAATTTTATATATATTCAAAATAAAAAATACTAAATATAAAAAAATAATAATTAAATTGTGTATATAATAATATAATATATATAATTATTTAGGATAATATTAAAATGGATTATATTATATTTTATTTTACAAACTCTAAATTCATGTCGAATATTTTTATATATAAATTATTAAAAATAAGTAACATATATACTTTTAATTACATAAAATAATTTATAATTATAAATAATTGCATTATATTTATTTTTTAAATATTTTAAAATTTTATTTGCAGTGCATATTTAAAAATTAAATGTATTTTTAGTGGTGCAAACTTGGCACAACCCTAAAATGTAATATATTTGTATGTGGTGAACACATGGTGCAAAAGTGGCACAAATAAAAATGTTTTAATTTATAGATATATAAACATGAAAATAAAGATTAAATTATTATTGATTTCAAATCCAAGTCATGTACCATTAGCAATTTGGAGGAAATGAATAATTTTAAGATTCATAACAATATTTTTTAAGAATGAAGTTGGACATATTTTATCAATGTATAATTATTGTTTAAGAAACCAAATTATATATCAAATCATGTCAAGTTGAAGTGAGTAGACCTCAAATATCTATTTATAAATTTAAATTAAAGGTTTTAATTTGACTATTTTGAAATCCTTGTTGTTGTTCAAAACTACAAAGAAGGTGCACTCATAGCTCCCAATGGCATTTAAAGAAAAATTCATTTACTCAAATGTATTAATTATATTTAATAATATTAAATTTAATAATAATAATAATATTTATAATTAAATAATTTAATTTATATTAAATTAGTTTTTTAATATTAAATCATAATTAAATATTATTATTTTATAATATCATAATTATATATCATGATAATTATATATTTTATATAATATTATATAAAATATGTAATATCATAGAGTATAATCCCTCTTTAATGAGTAAAAGGTAATCAAGGATACTTCTCATACTCACATTATAGCCTCCTGGACTCCTCCCCCTATGGTATTTTTTAAGTTGAATTTCAATGACACCACTAGAGCGAATCCAAGAGCATATGGAAATGGATTCATTATTAAGGATCACTCATGATATCTCATCAAGTATTTTTTGTCAAAAATACAAGAGAAAATGAAAAATGAGGTAGAAGCTCAAGTAGTGGTCTTGGGTATTCAATTGGCTCATCAGAGTGGGATTGAGAACTTGGTAATTGATAGGGACTCTAAATTGTAGAATCCATTCATAATCATCAAGAAAAGTCTTGGAGGTTGAACAACACCCTTAGTATGACATGGCTAAGTTTGGATGAATTATCATCTTGGACTATCAACCATTGCTATAAGGAAGTTAATCATCACCTTGATTTTATAACAAATTAGGGTGTTGATCAGAGGAGGGTCATATCATGGATAATCAATTAAAAATGTTTCTAAGACTTAATTAATGTATAAAATATAATCACCAATTATATTATTCATTTAATATCAATTTTGATGTTAGGTGTTAGGATTACCATCATAGTTATGCATCTACTCCTAATGGGTTTGATTTTATATACAAGATTTGAGTAATTTGAGTTAAATTAGGAATTTGAGATGGGAAGAAGATTTTTTTTCAATCTATTGATAAGGCTCTAGAAAATGTCATTGGTTGAAAAATGAAAATTTATATGGAAAATGTGGCCTTAATTGAATATATGCTCTCTCTACAAGATGAAAATTGCAAGAAGGATTTCAAGGTTGGTGTTTCTAATCATAGGATATATTTGATCTTATGGTAACTAAGTATGTATTATTTAGATGAGGTGAAAATAATAAAAAACCTAGATTATGTATAACCTATATGAAGGAATAAAATTCATGCAGACGTAGAATTGATCTTCACAAGTAAAATACTTTGCACTATCAAATATGGGAATACCTCACACAAAGTGGTGGATACCTTGGTTTTTCTTAGGCTAAGGGGTGGGACATGTGATTAGATATATATGTTTTTTTATGAATTATGGATCCTCACTTCTATTTAAGGTTTTCAGTGTATGGGTTTGATTCCCTTCACTATATTTAGATATTTAGAAACTAGGTATGTTAAATTGCATGATTTTTGGTTGAATGTGTGAGAGGGCATGCATGTGTCTTGGATATGGGTTATTCCCTAGATGATTTATTGGATCCTATGAGATATTTGGAGATAATTTTGGGATAATTTGAGTCGAATAAGTTGGTACTAGTAGTACATTTTTTAGTATACTTCTATGATGATAGAGACATGGAGGCAACAATGCATGATGTGAATGACAAAAGAGTTGGAGGGGCATTCTTATTCAAAACTAGTCACCTATATTATGGTATTTATCCACATGCAAAGGAAATTACAATCTAAAATGGATATTTTAGGATGCAGTGGAGTATTTACCTTAAGAAAAATGAATTAGGAAGAAGGTGGGATATCATCAATGGGTAGAGGTCCAACTCTTAATTAAATGGCTAGGAAAAGTTTTTCCCACATTCTAGCTTAGGGTGGTGCAGGCTTGGTAGTAGTGAGATAATTAGATGTAGTCAAGTTTTTTCTTCTAGGTAGATGCATGGGGTAGATAATGATGAGGTGGGTGCCATATTAATAATAGGGGTTTGACCCTTTTCTATGTTGTTAATTCCATCTATTATGTATAGCTAATATCTTATCTAAAAGGGTTAGGGATTTATTTTTTGGTGTCTTTTTGGTGTTGTTCCATCTCGAGTGGTCCTTCATATTTTGTTTTTTGGTATCCTAATTGGGTTTGTTACCTAGTATTTATAGGCTACCCTTTTCTTTGGGGTAAGTTTTTTTATGGAAGTGATTAGTATGTACTCATAATATTCCTCTTTTCTTGAACTTTATATATGTATAGGTGAGAGGCCCTTATTAACCCTCATATAAATCCAAAAAAGTATCATAGAATATAATTACATAATAGTTTTTTTAGGTTTGATGAAAATTTAGACTAAATTTTATCAGGTTTACATCATAATAACCCCTAATTTTAAAACATAAATTATGGTAGCCCAAAATCCCTCTAGCTTTAATTATTTTTTATCAAAACTTCCTCAAAGAGAGAAAGGAAGAAAATTGATAGATATAAGAGAGAATAAGGGAAAATAATAGAAAAGGAGGTGAGAGAGGAAAAATGGATGATAAGAGGTGAGAGGATAAAGGGAGGAAAAAGGAACACCAACATTAATTTTACAATGGAATATCGACAAATTTATGGATAAAAAGTAAGATCAAGAGCATGTAGAGCATCTCCAAAATCAAAGATCAGATGTATGTGGATTTTTTTAACTAAAATTTATGTAGAAAATTTGAATAAAACCTATAACATAAACTATAGAAAAAATTATAGTTAAAAATCCCTATAAGCAATTATAAGAAGCAAACACGAGGAAAAAATGATACAAGTAAACCCTAGACTCAAATGCATCATTTTTTAAACTCTAAATATATGAAATCTTAAATAATTGATAAATATTGTTGTTATTTATCCCATTGAAAATTAAAAATTCCTAGTTAACATAACTTAAATATTTCACTATTTGATATATGTCCTTACTTGTTCCAAGGCTCCCATTTTTTTCTCAAGATAAATAGATGCGGGATTTATTAGTAATTTTTTTTAATAATTTAAATTCTTTCCCTCAAACCCATTTTTGAAAATTTTTAAACCATATAATTCCATGAGTGGAAATTTGGATATGAATATTTCATTGGAAAGGATTATAATTTTCCACAAACCTATTTTATATATACCCTAATATGAATACATTTTAGAAGATGATTTTTTTTCAAATAGTTATCTTGTATAGTAATAAATTTATTTTGTAAAACATATAATTTTAATTTTGTATAATTCCAGATTTTTCATTCATCTTTATCAATGAGTTTAAAATATAAAATTTCACCCAAAAAATTATTAATATTACTAAAATTAAATTTACATATATATCCTTGTAAAGTTTAGAAACACCCTATTTGACACATGTTGGAAAGAATCTAACAAGAGTATAAGCATCAATTATAAATTATATAATATACATGAACCACTACCACCTAAATTATAAAACACATTTCTATAGAAACCTAATATTGATTGGACATGTTAAAATTTAAATAATTTTCATGATATTAATCCAAGAGTAAAACATAAAGTATTAGACATAGTTTAATATTATGAAAACTTTTTAAGTCTTATAAATGTTTTTATATAAGTGAATATACTTTTTTAATTAATTATATTAATAGTTTATTCAATGATAAGACATAATGGAGGTGAATAATTATTATTTAATGTGGCCAGATAAAAATATTTCTTTGTGGAAAACATTTACAATAGAAGGGTCATTTGTTGCTTCATAGTTACAATTCCTACTATTGAACATGCTAACCAAGAAAGTTCAAATCAATAATTTGGTCCAAGTGAAATTGGATTATTTTGAAAATATATAAAAGATAATAAAACTTTATTAAATAAGTTTTTAAGTTTTCATATTTAAGTGTGCATGGTAGCCTTTCATTGATAATAGATATTTTAAATGGGCATTGATAGTGGCCTTTATTCAGTTTAATTTAGTGAAAAATTACATGAGGGGTAAGGGACTTATGTGTTTCCACAATATTTTGATAAATTTCAATTTTTTGAAAATTTTCATATGCATGCTTGCAAATTTCTCATGTACACATTTTCATATATGTTTTATTTTTCACATGTGAATTTTTATATGAATATCTATATCGGGTCTTAACCTTTATTGTAACTATGTTTATGTAGCTCTTATTCTAAATTTATATAGATAATCAAAGTAATTGGAAAAATTGTGTTATTTATGTAGCTTTTATTCTAAATTGATATAGATAATCAAAGTAATTGGAAAATTTGTGTTGCATTATAATCCAAGGATGAGACATTTTTTTATGATAACAATATTTCAATTTGACTATCATGGGGAAGGAGTAATGTTGCAAACATAAATTATAAAAATGAATTCAATGACAAAGATGCCCTTAAAATATATTGATCAAGATACCAAAGTTGAGATGATGATGATAAAATCAGTAAAATTGAATATGAATATCATGAAGTTGATGAATTTAATTTTATGAAATTGGAATGCCTCAAAATAAAAAAGAGGATTATGAATGGAATAACATATATATATATATATATATATATATATATATATATATAGATAATTAATAGGATGTTCAAATTGCTAAATATTTAGACATGGTGTTCAACCCTAAATTTATAAATTTGGGGTTAGGGTTAAGAATATATAATTCATTATAAAACAAGGGTGATAAACTAATCTATAGTAGGTAAATAAATATAAAAATATAGATAAATAATATTTTGAATTTATACAACTGAGTTAGTTAAAAATAATAAATTACAACTATTAAAAGATATTATAATAAATAAGAAACAATGGTACTTGGTTTAATGTCCAAAATTATATATTTAATGGTAATAGTTATAAAATATGTAAGATCATTAGTTTGTATCAATTATTAGATTATATAAATTACACTTATATGTCTACAAACACTACCATCAAATATGGACACTAACATCGATGCTAGTGTCTGACTATGATATAAGTGTCCAATATGAAATAATGTCTATATCTAGATGTAACAAAATTTACTACCATGGGTTTTATGTCACCTTTATACTAGTGTATTTAGATATGGGATATAATTTGTCTATCTTCATTGGTTAATCACACCCTAGCTCTCCATACTTATTCACTCTTGGAATGAGTTTGCTGAAAAATGGGTTAGAGGGATCATGATGTTGAGGTTACTCAAATACCTTATGTCAATGGTCATTGCCTACATATAAAATACTTCAAGGATGAACTCATGATTATGTACTTGTCACCTATGTGTGGGAAAGCGTGTGCATAATTATGAAATATAATATATAAATATACATGTAGTAATATAACTTGTATTTTGACAAATGTCACACATGGGTTATTATTTAAATGTTGTAGACTTATAATATGAATATGCCTATGATTGATATGAAAATAGGGATGAATAGAGTGTTTATGCAATTTGATTTAATTAGTTTTTGTAGGTGTTTTATTGATATTTTATATGAGGAATGAGAAGGCTTATACTTTTATCTATACCTCACTTTTTGAAAATATTTCAAATTAGGGTTCAATAAGAAACATAACTCAACACTTAGGTTTAAAATTATTTAAAAATTGGATGAATTTTGGATGGTGAACATTAGATAAATATCTAGACACTACCATCAGTGGGAGTGTTCCTTTGTGATGTTCGTGTCCATAAGGCTAGAGAATAGGTATAGATATAAAAATAATAGTGAAGGATGTTTATCAAATTTAAGATTTTTGTGAAATATAAGAGACTTGGATCATCATAATTATATGAATCAGATTAAGAGATAAGTATTTAGTCATAGTGAGATGGTGAATGCAAGCCTTTTGATAGCAGGAAGGTTTATAATTTAAGGGTAGAGTCTTGATTGATATTTATTAAATGTAAAAGACTAATATACTATAAATATTCAAATTTAGTATTTAAATTCCCCTTGATCTAGTAATGTATAAGGATGAAATTACTAGGTTAAAGGAAAGAAATACGTACCTGGGTATGTATAACACATCTTGCCTTTAGTTAAGCCCACTTTGAGTGCTTTGATAGTGTTTAAACCGTATAAAAGAGAATTAATAGTATAAATTCATGCATTAAATCAAAAATTTGAAATAATTTAAATGTTTGAAAAGAAAAAGAATAAGGAAGTAGTACATCTATGTGTTGATGTAACCATGTTACCTCTTGATGATTTAAATTGTTAAATTATGAAGAACTAGAGATGGACAAATGTTTAGACCTAAACCTTGGAGGTTTGAATAGGGATATTCAACTATGCCCCCAATTTAGTGCAATGATGAGTTGTGACATGACCATTGATATCATTATATCTCAATCACACAACTCAAGTGTGATTATATAATCTAGTGAGGATGAGTTATTTAATCAACTCATCCTATAAATATAGTGATATTGGATGATTTAATCACTCTAATACTTAAATATATTTATGTTTAATTATTTAATCACTCTAACCTATAAAATGAACCAAACTGCAATAAAAAGACTTGATAATAATAAAGTTTGGTGAAATCAATGTGTTAGAATGAGTAGTATAATTGGTAAGTTTTGAAATTTTTGGTGAAATATCATGGAATGTGCACGTCTAATATGTATGATCTAGAGTATATTTTCATAAATATGAAAACAAAATTTCAAATTTATGTAAAAATTATGAAATTTATACGATTTTGACCCAAGTGTATATCTGAATCATGGAATTGAATTGGATATTTGTGTAAGTGTGGAGGTCATGTCTTTGTGAAATGCCCCCATTGAAATATGGAAATACTGAGTAAGTGTGAAAATGTGTAGGTCATGATTTTATGACATGCCCCTAATGAAGTCTAGAGATACTAAGTGTGAAAGTGTGGAGGTCATGTTTTTATAACATGCCCCCACTAGAATCTAGAAATTATGAAAATGTGGAGGTCATGCTTCTATGAAATTTCCCCATTTTGAGGTAAAGGAAACTATAATTAGGAAGGTACCTCACCTCAAAAATATTAGGTAGTTATATAATATGTGTATAAATCATGTAGCATATAGATAACATGTCAAAGTAGATATATCAATTAGGCTCATAATAGGTGATCAAATCAAGTCACAAATATGAATTATATAGATCATGGCAATGTCTAAAGAGTAACAATAAAATATCAAAAAATAATCAATCACACACATAAAATCAGTCAATATGATGAAAAGTAATGGTATAATAAAACCTCATACAAGGTGCATGTTTAGATGCCATAAAATTGAAAGGAATGGCATATTTAAATGTTTAATCAACATGTAATGACATATTCAAATACCCAATCAACATACAATTTCATAAGGGATAAAAAGAAAGAAAAACATTCATATTTTCCATAAGAAAAATAATTGTAATTAATGGAATACACTCAAAGAAGCAAAAAAATAGATAAATAATAAGCAACCAACGTAATCATATTATACTAGTCCCTGCATATGTCTTAGAAAAAACATTATGTATTATAGAAATATGAAGTACATTGTGAAATTTATGAGCATGGATAGAGACATGTGTAAGATTTAGCATATTATATTAAACATTATAATATAAATGATAATAAAATATATGTAACATATATCAAATGTGATCAAACAAGGTAGATTCCCCCAACATACTATATGATGTAGATAGAGGAAAGGTCCAACATATGGAAGTGCATAGAAAATGTGTTTGGTTATGTGTGCATCATATCAAAGATGTGTGAGACATGTGTATATAGGAATGAAATGATATGATATATACTAACATAAATAAAAAAAATATATACCAAGGAGATAATAAAATATGGGAATACTAAATATTTTTAAAAGATTTGAATGTTTTTGTATTTTTTAAAATATTTAATTTTTTGGATTTTTGGAATATTTTGAAATGTTTTGCTTAATGTGCATAGAATGGATAATGTTCATTAATATTAAAGTATTTTGAGTGAAAAAGTTTCTTATCATGATCATCTTCTCTCCTTAATTTTTTTGTATAATTACCATCACCATTTTGTGGTATGCGAACTAATATTCCCTTGTAGGAGAATGAAATGCCTTGTTGGTTTTGATCAATTTTAGCATCCATTTGGTATAGATAAAATGAACCCAATTTAAAGTTGTGTTGAGTTTTATGGGGCATGACCCATAATTTTTTTTGGAAAACACATGGCACACAATTAATTGGTAATATTATATATCCTAATGATTTTTTCCAACTTCCTTTATGATGTAAGTCTTTGATGGTGTTGAGGTCAACATACCCCCATTTTTGAAAAATTGGGACCCTTGTATAAAATAATGTAAATTTGTACCTTAAAATTAAAAAATCACTTAATCAAAGTTTCATTATCATGTTTACACATTATTTGTATTTGAAGATCATCCACACCATGATATGGTTGGCTTATTGGTTCATGGATCTATTTTAACCTTGCCTAAGTTTGCTAAAAATGGATCTTCTTATTTTAGGTTATAGGTCTAATGGAGTTCATTTAGAATAGTCAACAGTTGGGTTTCATAATTTGATGGTTTTATCTCAATTTGGTCTTTTACTATCCTTTGGTCTGCCAAAATTCAAATTAAATGCATTTTAATCATCTTGAAACCCTTGCTCAAAATACCCTAGCACAAGTTCCTTTGGACCAAATTCAATTTAGTGGGAACATTTTCATGGGAATAATTATCATGCCATGGACTTAATTTAATTTTTACCTTAAGGATTAGTCGTGTTCTTCAACACAACCAAACCTTAGTTTGAAAATTCTATGTTGGGTCCCTTTTCATCCCAAAACCCCCTTTTGTTCACTTTTATCTTAACATGGCCCAACTAATGTAGGGTCCCTTTTGTATACCCTAGACAAGTCATAAAGCTTTATCCTAAAGTTATAAACCCTAGGCTAAAACCTTATGACTTATCTCTTATTATTCATGGGGTCATTTTTATCATGTTCCTGACCTTGGTCCAAAATATTTATGTGAAGTCCCTTTTAATTTTTGAGGTCACTTTAAAATGTCTCAGACCTAGCTTAAGACTTTAACCTAAAGATTTATTCATATTTATTAATATAAATAAAAACCTTAGATTAAGGCCTTAGCTTAAGTCCTATATTATTCTCGAGCTAATTTAAATATTTTGATTTTTTGTAACATCAATGACCTACATTTGCTCAAATGAGAAGATCCAATGACATGTAATCTAGGTTGAAAAGTCAAGCCATAACAAAAGGGTTAAAACTCAAGCATGTCCCTAAGATCAATGGTATGCATTTGTTCACCTGAGGTTGATCGAATGGTATGATCTAAGTCAAGGTTCTAATGGAACTTAAATCAAATATGATGATGACATGCATCATAACTGCATTTGATAGAATAGTGAGCAGCCAATGATGACCCACCCATAAGATTGAGATATGATGATACGCGTTCATCTAGATAAAGTAAATCCAGAAGTGTGAGAGAGATATTGAATTTTTAAAAGGAACTCAAACCAAATAGGGGACCACCACATGGCAAAAGTACATCAACCTGATAGAAATTGATAATGTAAAGTACAGAAAGTCCATAGGATTTCCAAGTGGATTGGCCTTAGGTCTTCATGAAAATAAGGTCCAATTTAATGGTGCAATAAAAAATTGGGAAACTAAGCATAAGGTCCCTTTTATTGAGACGTAGACCTAGGCTTTAAAATTATACCATGTCTCTTATTATTCATGAGGTCACTTTAATATGTTTTAAGCCTAGCTCAAGACCTTAGATTAAAAGGTTTTATTTGCATGGAAACTATAATCTAAGACTTTGAATTAATCTTTACATGTTCCCCAAGCCCTAACTTCAATATTTCCTATTATTTTTAAGAACCAATCTCACTTAGATTAATGGACATATTTTTAGATGACCATGGTTTTATCCCTTTCAATGTTGCTAAAATTGGTTGCTTATGTTGTAGGATCAATGAAATATATTTTAGGAATGAACATGCTTAGGGTTTAGTGATTTGAATGTTAAAATGGACCTTTTATTAGCCTTTGGTTTGAAATTAATTAGATTTGTTTTAATCCATGATTAAAACCCTAGTCTAATGTTTTGACTTAGGTCCCTTTTAATTAAATTCAAATTTACATGGGAACAATTATAAGTGTCATATACTTAGCCTAATTTTTACCCTAAGGCTTAAGTTATGTTTTTTAATATGACCAAACCTTAGTATAAAAATCTTATGGTTGGTCACTTTGTATCCCATAAACACGTGGTCCCTTTGTATTATGATCTAAAATTAGCATAAGAAGACCTTAGTATTAATATTTTATCCTAATACCTATGCATTTACTTGAGCCTCACTTAAATAGTTTGCATCTTCATAATATTAATGACATGCATTTTCTCAGGTAGGTTTGATCTGATGGAGCATGGCTAGTCGAAATTTCAATGATGCCCCCAATATGGTGAGAAGGTGATAAGTGTCATGGTTACAACCAAGGAACAATGAAAAACCAATGATATCCCACCCCTCAAATCAAGATCTGATGATGCATGTTTACTCAATGAGGTGGATCGAATAGTGTGAGATGAGGGTGGAATTTTAAATGGATCTTTAAGAAAATGTAGGACTACCACATGGAAAGAATGCATTAATTGGTATAACTGATAGAATACAGTGCACAAAAGGCCCATGGGATTTCCAAGTGGCACAACCTTAGGGCTTAATATAAATTAAATCCTAAGCATATTTTAAAGATCAATAGTACATGTTGATTCACACTTATAGGATCCAATAGTGCAAGATCAATGTACACTTTTCAACAAATCTCAAAAGGCCCATGAGACTTCCAAGTGGCATAAGATCAAGGCTAAGTACAAATAGTGGCCAATGGAATTCAAATCTTAGAATTGAGATCAATGAATAATGTTGATCCATGTAAAATAATCTAATGATATGAGATAAAAATAGATTCTCAAAAGGCAACAGTTAGTTTTTGAACATTAATGAGCTAAGTGACGTGAAAATGCCACATAGGTAGAAAGTGACAAATCTAAAGATCTTATGGTCTCAAAAAGTTGAAGGTATGAATACATGATTTGAATAAAAATATAAATCATGTAGCTTACTTAAGTGAAAATAGCCACTACCATTAAAGCTATATAAAATCCCTAACATGTATAAAAAAACCTAATTTGACCCTGTATTGATAAAAAATCAATCCCAATAAAGTGAATAGTCATAAAAGCAAGTGTAATTTAATCTAGAGCTAAAGAGTAGTCCAATAGTGAGCAATTTGATCTATTTCAAACCATGGTATACCTAAAAGGCACTTCAAGGGGAGATACAAAGCTCTATTTGACCTAAGATGTAGAGGGTGTGATTTTTAAGGACACAAAGTTTAATGCCACAACTTTGAACATGGAAGACAATAATTGGTCCAAGATTTTTTAGATAATTAAGGAACTACTAGCCATCATAAGAGAAGATGAGAGGAACACATCGATCAAGAGGAGGTATTAAGACATAGTGGCTATTCATATGGTAGGTATCCATTTTGCCATAGCCAAACCAGAGGTACTAAATTGCATTGATATTCTTGCTCCTATCTTCAAAGATTGTAAAATTGATCAAGGCATGATAGTCCATGAGCATAGTTTTAGGAAAATTATATATATTTATCTCATTAAATTAGAGAACTAATATAAATTACCCAAGCCCTAAGTGTATGTAATGATAATCAATGAATGGTCCAAATATAATGACATAAATACCATCCTTACTCCTTAGCTATATTTAGGAAACTAAGTGTTATCTAACTTTAGTGGAAACATTCCAATCAGTGAATGTAGGGTCAGGATTAGGATGATTATGACATTAATGAATAGATTAGGTAGAAACCCCTCCAATACCTATGTTGAAAAACTCTGGGTCCCTTTTGTGTATTTCATGGTTGATAAAGAACTCACTCCCCCTTTTGGAGAGATGATTAGAACTTGCTAAAGGAGGCAATTCTCTATAATCAAGAAGAAAAATAGTAATAATTTATATATGATTTCTTACCTTTTAGATTCCTTATTGTCCACTACCAAGATCCCCACCTTGAGAGAATGGTCACTTGATGAGAAGAAAATAGTCTCCTAGTATTATTCGAAGTTGCATATTTTCAAATATAGGTACCATATTCAATTCACCTATGATTGTGTTTACCCAGCCTTAGTTGAGGCCATTATAAGGAGCCTAATGATGAGGGAAGCCCTCTAATAAATAAATATATTGAATCCATTAGAGACATTTGGTTATATCTAGATTGAACTTTAATAAAGATAGAAGGAAATTTGGACCAACCTATTAGATTACCCATTCATGGGCCCAATAAATTAGTACAATAAGAAGGGCATATTAACTATTCTATGGCATAGATGGTCTATATAGATCTAAGAGGAAAGGCCCCTTCCATACCTTAAAAATAACCATTTGGAGGACCATATTCAAATAATGGGAGAATGTTGAAGTAGCCTCTAAGCACATACACTCCTTTAGTTTGTAGGTTGATGAGTTGAGATAGTGGGATCCATCTAAAAATATTAAAAAACACCTAAAGGCCAAAGGGATCAATATGATCTATGACCACCAGTCTAGACCTTATGACACAATGTATATAAATGCTTCTTCATTAATCATGGTTTTGGAAATATTAAATAAGCACAACATCAAGACAGAGGCTAGATTACTAAGTGAACAAAATCTAAGTAATGATATATGGTATCTAGGGCTAAGGTAGTACCATTTACTAGGAGGTCCTTATTCTAGACCTCCTCCAACATAACCACCAATATTAGAGCCTAATCCTAGGGTAAAAGATACACAAAGAATAAATGAAAGGATAAATTATGAGGTAACATCATCCTCAACCTATCTTAAAGAAATAGGACTATAGGTTGAAGTAATTTACATAATAGCATTAGATCTTGAAGAGATAGTGGAAGATTCCCTAAAGGCACTAGCTAGTGCCTATGAATTTGATGAGGAAAAAGTATAAGTGGAATAACCTTAGTCTCAAGTTGGGGAAGTAGAAGAAAATAATTAGAAGGAAGTTGCATTGGATTTAGTCCATATTACCACACCTAACCCAAAGATAAAAGCTAAGCTAGAATTGGTTCTAGTAGGAAAAAAGAGGCCCAAGTTGACCTTCACTCACCCTTTGAGTGAGGTCAACCTTTTCAATGAGGAGAACCCTATTTAAGGTCCAATTATCTCTGAATGGTTTGTATATGACAAGTTGAAAAGGTTCTTACTCTGCATCATCCATGGGCCATTACTAAATTAGTCAACATCACTGTCCATGATGAACTCAAGCCATAGATAGTTACTCTACAAAAGGAATAAGAATGAAAAATGTCATCTCCAGGGGAACCAAGTGGAACTTATATTGAAACCCCTACTCCTCAAGTAAAAAATATTTAGTTGGTGTCAGGTTTGACCCAATAACAACTGGCTTATAAAGAGTTACCAAAAGGAAGGCCATCATAGGTAGAGAAGAGTTCAACTTTTAGAAAGTGGAACCATTCATTGGACTAACCCCTATTGAAGAACAAAGTCCAAGTGAAAACCCCATATTTAACAATAATTTTTATTGAATTGGACCAAGATCAACTAGCACAATTCTAAACTACCATTAAGGGCATACAACAACAAAGAGAGCATCTACAGAGGTAAAAGGAAAATTTAGAGATCCAAGCCATATTGTCAATTCTTGATGCTATGATTAATATGTTTGAAGCATCCTTGTATGACATGTTTAATTATCTAAAGCTAATGGGGTCTAGATAGAATGTATTGGGTCAATAGGGTGTAGTAGCTAAGGACTTAGTCACCCATTGGTAGAATTCAAGGGACAAAATGAAGGAATTGATCAATATCTTGGTAGAAGATCAAATCCCTAGTTTTAAAACCATCATCCTAGCTCACTTGAACACAGCCATAGGACTACTTGTGGACAAAATCAAGTGCTTGAACACATGGTCTAAAAATTTGGAAAGACTCCTTAAGGATGACAAAGAGCTATTATACAATATGGAACACTTCTTTGAGACCATGATCCTCAAACCAACTACACTAAGCTCCATGGGCCTCATCACAGATCAATAATTTAGGCATAAAACCACCCTAGTCATGTAGGAAGTAAGGAGTAGAATCTAAGGCAAATTTGGAACAAATAATAGTAGGGTCATGGATATGATTCTAAAAACAAAGGAAAAAATTTCTTAATCTAGGAGCATTAAAGAGGCCTTAGGAATAAATAATAGGGACTTTGGAGACCTATTTGATTAGGAGGATGAGCTCCTCATGGAAACTATTGCTAATTTGAAGTTGATTAATGAACAATACCAAACATTAATGAAGATACTACAACAACAAGGGCCTTCATTAGCCAAAAGAACCAACAGTCAAGTAAGTTGAATTAAGATATTCTTTTCTACAAAAGCATTGTAATATTTGAAAATAGAATATTCTTTTGTACAGGCATATGCAACTTGTAAAGCACATTGCCTATAGGTTAGTCCATAGGGAAAAGTTTAGTGTATTATAGAACTTTGTAAAAGGATAGTTTTCCTTGACACCTATACTTTTGTAATTAGATATTACTAACCATTATAATACCTTGGAATTCTATAAAAGGAGTACTACCATTTGTAAAAGAGGAGGGAATTTTGGATCTAAAAACTTGCATAAACTTTTGAGCAACTAATACAGGTGAGGAATTCTACAAATATTGTCCATATTCATTTGTGTCATTGGTTATTATGGTTTTTTTCTCACTTGTTTGTTCCTATTTATAAATTTAAATGGTTATTATGAATTCTTAGTGTGCATCCTTCAATTTTAGAGTAGTTAACTTGTGCCAATGCTAAGTTAATTGAAATATATTAGGTTCATTTCATTTCCTTTACTCTTCTTACATTCGGCCTAATGTTGTTTGTTTGTAGGGTAAATATTTGAAGTCAACTTAGTTCTTATTTGTAATTTTCTCATTCCATAGATGTTTTCTTGATGTGTGATAAGACTTGAGCTCATGGTATTTCATATTACACATTGGTTAAGTGCATACTTGGATAATATTTGAGCTCTATCATGATGTTTGGGATGAAAATCAACAAATCTTTCCTACCCTATCCTTCCTTTTGATTCCTTTTTAACTAGATCACTCTAGCTTAATTTCCATTATAAATATTAATTTTAGATTAGTATTTAAATTATAATTTGATCATAATTCACTAATATTAGCTCAGATTACTTCACTCTTTACAAACATAGATAGTTGGACATGGTGGCTTCCAACACCAAACTTTATAAATATTGTGAAACAGTCCTCTTACTTTGCCTCTATTCCATCGATAGATAATAGGATTATCACAACCTATAAATTATGAACTAAATTCCTTGAATTATAAAATAAGAAGTGTTATTTAAAAACTTTGAGTACCTATGATACATATTAAGGCATAAATAGGTAGAGCTTCACTGGTGCTAGAAGGAAGGCCCACTAGATCTTTATAGATTTAAAGTATGTTTTCTCTTTTTTTGTAAATTATGTTCAAATATTGGTGTAACCTTTACAAAATTGTGTCATTCTTGTCCAATTATGTAAAAATCATTGATCTTTATGGTCTTTGACCCATATTTGTGCTTCCTATAGAAAAATATTGACGTTCTTTGAAGGTATATGCTTAATTATGGTAAAGATGGATTAAAATTTGTCAATTCAACAAGTTTGAGGTTAGTAATATCTATTTTTATCAAACATTCATAGATCCATTGATATTTGAGTTCATTTGAGCTTAAACATGTAAAGATAAATCTAATTTAACTATTTTGATAATATTGGAGTTTTATTCCTATTTTAGTTAAAGGGTTTGGATTAAATAAATTAGTAAATAATATTATAATAATTATAGTCTTGATTTGTATAATTTATTTTTCTTTTTTACCTTTCTAAAAATATTAATAAATTAAGAAAAATATAACTTAGCTTAAAATAAGCTAAAATGGCTATTACAGGGTCTGAAACTGGTTGTGTAAGACTGGGACAATGTTATAAATCAAAATCTAGATTTCAATTGGTGAAAGGATAGGACCAATAAAATTAAGACACCCTAAGGTTTGGTGTTGTTGTCCACTCCTGCCACTATTGTCCAAACTACTCATAGAGACCTAATTTTTCTAGGTTCTTTGCATTGTTCCTATGTGAGCCTACTTGTGAAATTTCAAGTGTTGAATGTTGATGGAGATCATTATAGAGATATTTTAATATTAAAACCCCAACCCTCCATCATGCTTGATAAATATGATGTGAATACATTGAATAGGGGGGGTTAGTGTGTGTAAGATACACTAAATGTATGATCCATACCCCTTGTGTGGACATGATACCTACATACCAATACTTTGAAGAGGGATCAAGCCATATGTAGTTTTCCCACTTGATGTGATTTGTTCAATAGTGTGGTGTGGATGCAAAAGTGCTAAATTGAGAGTGCTTGAGGTGGCTAAAGATAGGTGTAAGAATTTGAATATGTTTGAAACTATGTTGGGTGACTATATGTATAGAATAGGAAAGTTTGATTTAGTGGTTTGTTTGTATTCTTGCTTGCTTTATAATATTTGTCACCTCCTCCTTCTATATTAAATTTGAATGGGATTTTATAGGTAACAATTGGTCATGGGTCAAATGTATTCATGTTATGCCAACATGATGAAGGATAGGAACTAGATGAAAATGACTATTTGGGCTCAAATTATGATTGGACAAGATCAACTTAAATGGGACACCCTAGGATTTGTCGCTATAGTCTAGGTATGACACTCCTATCCTAAAGGATTGGAACTTGGGGGGATAGGATTGGCTTGGGAAATAGAGTTTGGCTGAGATGGAATGACCATCAAGAAGGCTACAGATGACTAGTAATGATAAAAAGGTGTTTATAAGGGTCATAAGAGCATGTAAGAAGGACTTATGGATTGGGTGTCACAAGCCACACTCAAACTAATAATTTAGACATTTTATATGACTACATTTCCCCCCCTTTATTATAGTGATGCAACAAATTGAAATACTAGGATAAAGGAAAAGTAGAAAATGTACCTAAACTTACCTATAAGGGTGAAGCCCATGAAGCTATGTGATATTAAGTGTGCATAGAGAGAACACATTATGAAGTGTAAATATGTAATAGAAAATAAAGAGTAGATCAATTTTTACTAGACACACTATGTCTAAAATAAGAACATACAAAAGCTAGGTAAAATAAAGAGGAATAAAAAGGAATGAATACACCTCATTGGGTACATGAACTAATATAAAACATGTTATGATGTTGAATGATGTTGGGTATGTGTTATACCAAGATTAATATCATGAACAAATATGAGTGCTCAACTCTTTAAGAGTGTATCAAGAATGCAAAGGTTGGCCCTTTAGCTCCATCATCTCCCACTAAGTGAATCTATGTGATCATGCATATGATAATCGATGTTTTGACTATGTGTCCAATCCCTCTAAGTAGGTGGTTCATGAATACAAAGGCTAGCTAGTCATATGGATCCATCATTTCCCATTAAGTAAATCTATAAACTGATACTAGTATGAATGTGTGTTGTATGATATGGCTCTTGAAGTCCATGAATGCTCTATAATTTGATAATGTGGCTTGGATAACCAAATGTGTAATGAGAACTAGGCTAATCTTGGCCACTTTGAAATGTGGAGATTAGGCTTCTATTAAAGATACTCTAAAACTAAGAACTAGGCTTATATGAAAGCCATTCTAAAATTATGCCAACCACTTACAAATTAAATAAGGCATGAAACTACTAATAATACCTAGGTAATGTACCAAACTAAAAAAGAAAAGAAAGTAAATGTGTCGTGTACATTACCCCTGATTACTAGTGTCTATAACATGGATTCTGATCTAGAATTTATACTACCTAATTTGAAATTAGAAGAGAGAGCCATCAGGTCATTCATGATTCCACCTATATTTGGATTCTCTAATAATTTTTTTACTAAATCTACCTAATCTAAACTAAACTATTGCTGATAAAACTGTAACTAAACTTACCTTTCTACCTATTTCTAAAAAATCTAGGTTTTTTGTTATTTGGATAAGAGCACTAAAAATAGGACACCCTACTATCTGGTATTGTAGTAAAAGTATGGTAATCTTGTCATTTTCTATTTTTTATCATTGTTCTATGTTTTTCACTATTTTATTGGTCTATTCTACCTAGTTTGGGTTCTAGTTACTATTTTGAGTGTTTTGAAACTATTTTTTTTGACTAGTAGAGGCTTTGATCTCTGTGACAAAACCCCTATTTGTAAACCCCTATTTTAATGGTAGGAATTAAGACCCTTTAATGAATTACCTCAAAATAAATATCCCTATAAGTGTGTTATGGTGTGAGATACATGATATAATAATGATATTTGAAAATATGTCTCAAGATATAACATAGTTTGTATTGGAGATTATTAGATCAATAATGGTATGACCAGATAGATGTAAAAATGTAATAGCATGTATATTATACTAAATTGAAAATGGAAATGTTAGTTTTTAGTTTTTAAGGAGAGATAGAACATGATGTTCATCATGGCATCTAAGAAATATAGATAATGAATGATGTGGATCATGGAATTGCAAACAATGAGAGGCAAATAAGAACAAGCACACAAGGCAAGAAGCATACAAAAGTGGCTAAGGGGCCAAGAAAATAAGGGACATGGGCACATGCCACTCAAATTGGTAAAATATGCATACAAGGCATGTTTAAATTCCACATACACATATAATTAAAAACAAGCAAGGTTGGTATGAAGCGCATAAGCATATAGAAGAGTACAAACAAAGGACATTAGAAAATGTCCTAAGGCACACATAAGTGACAAAACAAGAAATGATACATGTAATCACATCTATATATGGAAAAAAAGAAAGAAAATCATGTAAATTATAGAAATACAATTGCATCTAACTAATCAAAGAAAGAAGTGAAAGTATGCAAGCCATGGAGTATAGGACTAGGTATATGCTAAGAAATACACAAATGTTATATAATAGTGAGTATCAATAGATTAATCTATGTAAGATAGTAAGTAATGTACATCAACATGATAACTAGAGTGTGTGGTGTGGGAATGACATAACCTAGATGGTGTAGTCATGTAGAAAATACCCCCAGTGGGTAGATATGTTGATGTATGTCACAAATGTAGAAGTAGGAGTCCCCCTCAATGGGTAGAGTGAAGCAATCAAGGATTTGAGTGTCAATGCACACACTCAAATAAGATCAATTGAAGCATGGTAATATAGATAAATTGACAAACAATAACATAAAATAGAAAAATGTAAGTCTAGTATGGCAGTAGAAATTTAAAGCATGGATAATGCATACAATTGAAATGTTTTTGGTGTTTTTGACTTATTTGAATGTTTTTGGTGTTTTTGAGTTATTTGAATGTTTTTGTATTTTTAAATGTTATATTGTTTTTGGTATTTTTGAAATAAGATTATGTATAATCAATAATAAGGAGACTATGTACAAGAATTGAAAAGAAGCTACATATAAGAAAAATTGAGAAGAAATGATACTAACTGATGAGTCTCATGAGAGAATCCTTATCATTATGCCTTGTATCAAGGAGAGGGATTGTGCATGATCATGAAGCACGATGGAAGGGCTAAGATTATGACTCTAGAAGCTGTGTATGCTATAAATTCTCTAAAATATCTATAGTGGAAACTGACTATGGGGTCCCCCTATAACACTAAGAAGTGGATGTAAATGTAGGGATCTTAGAGACCCATATGGTAGTATAAGAATATTTTTTAAAGTGTGATCTATGTGTAGAGTCATGAGATCTCAATAATATTTCCCTAATTTTGAATATGGTAAATAGAAACTATCTAGAGTTATAAAACTGTGGTTGCTCTAACAAATACCTCTATGGAAGTGTATGAACTCTCTATATTGGTGAGGAAGGCCTCAAATGTGTCTAAATTTGAATTTAAGGAATAAATTTAACTAGTGGAGAAGATAAAATTGGTGATTGTAGAGTAGTAAATGGATTTAAAGTGGGGAGTGGTAACTTATATAAAAATTCACCAACTATAATAACCTAATTAGCATGAATGAATTTCATTCATTTATGAACTATAGAAGGTACTACATGAAGTTTCTAAATCTATGGTCAACCAAGAAACATGTTGAAGACTCTTGCACTGGAAATAATAGTAAATGGTATGGACACATGTGTTAGACCAACCTAGAAAGGAATTAAAATCTCACCCAATGAAATTTTTATGTGCCCACTGAATCCACTAATAACTATGTCTATTGGGGTAATATCCCATTCTGAATATCCTAAATGCTACAATAATGTCATAGTGCACATGTTCACACTAGATCCATTATATATGAGAACCATATGAATGGGATGATGATTAATGTAAGATCTAATAAAGAGTGAATGGTAATCTAAATCATCCTCAACTATCTCCTAATTTGAGAAGGAGATGGAAGATCTAGATGGAACTCTAAAACTATACACACCGATCATATTAATCAAAGGATGTGACTCAACTAATGGTCCATAGTATGTAGATGGTGGAGGATGTGAAAGATATGCATGGTGAAAACCTGATGCAACCCCTATTTCTTATTTATAATACTATGGAAAAGGATTTGAGAAAAATTTCAAAGCCTTATCCTATGTTTGCTTTATGTGAGGAGGCTCAACTAGAGTGCCAATGTCAATAAGGTTACCATATATCATGTCTTTTATCTTATGTTTCAAATTGATGCATCTATTTGTTGTGTGGCCTAGTTCCCTATGAAAATTATAAAATACATTCTAATCATATCCCCTTGGAATAGGATTTGTTGTGTCAATTTATCAAATATTTGGGAGAGATATGATATTACATTCCAATAGTTGTTGTAAGATTTTGCCTAGATAAACTAGTAGATTGGTAAAGGCTCATTGAAAAGGCATGGATAAAACCACTTGCTGAGGGGGATCTGAAGCCACTTTAATTACAGATTGATTTTGACTTTTTCTATCATTAACCTTTAATTTGTATGGGATTTTACTATTGCTCTTGTTTGTTATTTCTAATATGCTTGTGTACTTGAGTTTTCCCATTGAAATTAATTTGACTTCCCTTTCCTTTAATGTATGACATAACTTAGTGAAGGAAGAGAAATTTTTAAACATTATTGACTCATGTAAAGTTGACAAAAGACTCTATTTGAAGAGATATTTTAATATTTTAATTGACCATGGGGCTAGTCATTTTATCCAAGATAGTCTTATATCAAAGAACATAATCTATGAGATGCTCATTATTATTTATGTTATGAAACTTGGGCATAAGAAACCTTATCACCTATGTTAATGTTGAAATGAACTAGGAACATGTTAGCTAAGGGATTGAATGAATTGATCGACTAATTTGGTAGACTATAGAACCATTATAGAGTATAATACTTTAAACTCTATGGAAATAATGTGGTTAGTAACCAGTCATTTGGCACATAGTCTAAGCATGCTATGTGAAAATCTCTCAAGTGTGTCTCTAGATCACCCTTGCCATCATATAGAGTGATCATGGGTTAAATAAAACCTAGTGGTAAGGATGTATAATCAATATGACATTCCAATGGTGTATAAAGTAGAACAAAAGAATCCAAGTCTTGTGTTGGTTTAGAGTCACCTTGCTCAAGATGTAGCACCTTGGATTGAAGATATTTTATCTCTTGCATAAGGTTAAACACATTAGGAGATAAAGATTTACTAACTATAATCAGTTGTGCCTCATAGGAAGGTTGGGATGCTATAGGGGTTTGTTGAGACATAGTTGCCCCTGTAGTGTCATTTGCAACTAGTTGTTTATCCATGGTATATGGTTGTGTTGAAGGAATCTAAGTGAATTTAGAAGGGTTACCATTAAGTCTTTCACTTCATCTCAAAGGAAGAGATACAAGGAGCTTAGGTGGTATAAGGAAAATAACTTGAATAATGAAATAAAATATTAAATAAATATAATCTAAACAAGGAATTAGAATATTCATAAAAATGATATGAATCTCACCAACATGTAAGGTGATACCTCAAAAGCATAGGATCTAGTATCTGCAACTAGGGTTTGAAATAAAATGGTAAATTGTAAAAATTAAATGGGGAATTCTGATTTAAACATGTAGGAAAAAAATTAGAAAACTACTAGAAAAATTAGCAAGGAATTTACCCTAGGGTTTCTAGTGTTTTTGTGCACAAACAAAGTAAGTCAAGTTCACCAAATGATTTAAATCAGATTCATTGACCACTTCATGATTTAACTGATGTTCCTAAAGAGATTCATGATTTTTATCAATTTTAAAAGAAGACTTATCCTTTGATAAATAGGGAGTAGAAGCAACCATTGACCACTTCAATTCCTCCAAATAAATTTAAGACTCCCCTTGATACTACTTTAGACAATAATTTAGAGCCTCCTAAGGGAAGTACTTTTAAACCTAGTGCTGATGCATCTAATTCTTCCAATAGGATAGGGTATAACATAGTAGAGGACATGAAGAAGATCAAGGCTAACATTACCTTGAATGATTTGACATAGATTACTAAATGGAGAGATCTGTTATTAGAATATTTATCCAAAAATCCTAGTAAGTCTCAAAAGTCTACACATGTTAATGTTGTAATACACAAAAGTAAAATAGATGTTCCTCCTTTCCTAATTATAGTTAGGATCTTTGGTACAAATTTACATAATTATTTATTAGATTTTGGTGCATTTATAAATATAATGCATATGGGTATTTATGAATAATAAGGTTTGAATCTTATTAAGTCTAATAGAGTCGTAACTTAGATAAATCAAGAGTCAAAGTGATTGGTGAATTATTGAATGTTCACATGTAAAATTGCCTTAGATCCAAGGATCCAATAGTTCATTGATATCTAACTGGTGGACATCCCTAATGCTTATGGGATGTTATTGAGTAGAGATTGGACTAGAAACTTGAATGGTTATATTTTAACATATTATTCACACATATGGTTGCTTTGGAAGGGAGTCCCCAACCAAATCAAGCTAGAAAGGGAGCCTAAAATGAAGCATAAGATCACTAAATACAATGCAATCAATGAGAGGGTCAACATGGTTAACTCATATCTTGGTATTTACAATCTTGACACCATAAAGGTATGTAATGCTAAAACTTCTTGTGCTTTTCTTGGATTATGGAAACTTTATTTTGATTGTGATAGATACAAATCAGGTTTTAGAGTAGGAGTGGTGTTAATCAATCCCATTGGAAAATAATATAATTCCTCTTACAAACTTTAGTTCCCATGCACCAATAATTTGGCTAAGTATGAAGCACTAATTTTTAGATTATAATTTGCAATTAAGCATCAGGCCAAGGAAATATTAGTTTTTGGTGATTTTAAACTAGTGGTTAATTAGGTCAAGAGTAAATATCTATGCAAATTATCCTATCTCAAGAAATATAAATTTAGAGTATGGGACTTAATTGAATGTTTTAATTCTTTTAACATTGTGCCAATCCCTAGGGAAGAAAACAAGGTCACTGATGAACTTGCTTTACATACATCCAACCTTATGCCCAATCATAGTTCCAAGTTTAAAAACCTTATACTTGATTTAATCTAATGTCCCTCAATGCTCGATAATGTCAACCACTTGTAAGTATTTAATGATGATCAATATATTATAGATTTCTTAACTAGTTTATGAGTATTTGAGGGTCATATTATTGATGAAGCCAATATCCTTGATGAGTTAAGTCATTGAAAGAAAAATTGAAGACAAAGTCATTCAATTGAATGACAATAAGATTCAAAAAGGCATGATAGCCTTGGAAAGACTCTTTGATTTTGATAAACTAGTTGAGGCTACCAAGAGTCCCAAAGTAAGTGGGAAGGATTACAACGCAATTGATCTTGGATTTCAAGGTCAACCTTAATTGGTTAATATTAGTACAACATGTAATAGTTTGAATAATAAAAGAGCCAAACAAATGTTGACCAAATATAAAGATATCATAGTATGGTCCTATGATGACCTAAATATCTTTGATCCAAAGGTCATAACTCACACCATACCTTTAAAATAAAACTAAAACTTAGTCTTAGAACCACTAATATATAGAGAGGTCAAGAAACTCTTAGATGATAATATTATGTTTCCCCATTAGGCATATCACTTGGGTTTCTAATTTACTCCCAATAAGGAAGAAGAATGGTGAAATTAGACTGTGCATTGATTTTATAAATCTAAATAGAGCATCTAAGAAAGATAATTACCCATCACCTTCTCTTAACCAAGTAATACAAAGCATTTTTGGTTTTACCATGATGTCCTTTCTTAATAGTTTTTTAGGGTATAACTAGGTGTTGGTAAATCAAGAGGATAGGATGAAAACTAATTTTACTACCAAGTGGGACATGTTTACCTATAAAATAATGTCATTTGGATTGATAAATGTGGCTTCAACCTTCTAAATAGTATGGATCATGATTTCTAAGGTATTGTAGGTAAGTATATTACTATATACATGGATGATCTGTCTATATTTTATAAGAACATGGAGGATCATAATATGCACTTATAGTAGTTATTTTAAAGATGCAAAAGGTATGGGATTTATCTCAACCCAAAGAAAGTATTTTCTACATTATTGAGGGAAAAATATTAGGACATGTCACTAAGTAGGGAATATATATATATATATATATATATATATATATATATATATACACCCTAAAAGAGTAAATGAAATATCTAATATATAGCCTCCTAATAGTATGAAGGAATTAAAGTCATTCTTTTGTAAAATAATTTATTTAAGAAAGTTTATTTATGGTTTTACAAAAATAGGGAAACCTTTGAATGGTATGCTAAAGAAAGAGGCTAATATCACTTGGAATAAAGAAATAAAGAAGGCTTTCAAAGATATTAAAGAGGCCATTAGACAATCCCCAGTCCATCTAAGTCTTGACTTTGCCAAGGAATTTTATCTTTACTCCTTTGCTTTAGATCATACAATAGCTATAGTTTTAACTCAAAAAATGGATGGATGTGAGAGTAAACTTGGAAAAAGGAGAGGTAAGTGGATGTTTTTACTCTAAGAGTATGAAATTGAGATGAAGACTACCAAACTAGTAAGGTGTCAGGTTTTAATTCAATTGGTTTCCAATACTAACCCCAAGCTAAGTGTTATGTAGGTAGAGTAACAAAGTTCTAGACCTAATGATTGGTATGATCCCATTTTCCACTTACTAATAAATGGTTATTATCTTTTATGGTTAAGTAAAGAAAAAAGGAGAGATATAAAGCTCAACGTAACTCACTTTTTGATCAAATCTGGAGTGTTGTATAAGAAAAACTTTAAAGGAATTTATCTTAGATGTGTGTCTAAGGAAGAAGAAACATATATCATGATCACTTTTCATTAGAAGCTAGGAAGTGGACATACATCCATAAGGACTATAACACATAAAATATTAATATCTAGTTACTATTAGCCTATAATCTTCAAATATGCTCACAAGCATTTGAGAAAATGCCATTCATGTTAGTTATTTAATACCAAGGAGCATAAGCCAACCATGATACTAAGACCAGTAATGGTTGATAAATCCTTTACCCAATAGGGGTTGGATGTTGTGGGGGTCATAAAACCTAATTCCTCAGATGGTCATAAGAACATTCTAACTGCTATCAACTATTTCACTAGATGGACTTAGGTAGTGGTAAATAAACAGTGTAGGACTAAAGAGGTGATAAATTTTTTCAAAGAAAACACATGCACTAGGCTTGGGACACTTGTATCTCTAGTCTATGATAATGGATCTACTTTTATATCCATAGAGATGATATAATGGGCATATGATAATAGTATCAATCTCAAGTTCTCATCTAACCATTATCCTCAAGGTAATGGAGTGTATGAATCAATAAATAAGAACTTGATGAAGGCAATAAAGATGTCTGCAATAGATAAGCCTAGAATATGGAATAAGCTACTCAAGTATTACCTATGGGTATATAGAAAAAGATTAAAGAAGACTTTTAAAACATCACTCTTGTTACTATTAATGGCCAAGAACCCATCTTCCCCATCATCTTCAAGCTACCAATGTATAGGTTAATGAAAGAATATATGGAGGAAAACCAAGAATTTTTAAATTCAATGTTGTTGGACTTCATACAAATGGAATATGTGAGAGAAGAGGCTTTTTCCAATTTTAGTATACACCAAACCAAAGTCAAGAGGTGGCTTGACAAATGATAAAAAATAAAGGTGTTCAGTGAAGGATACTTAGTTCTTCTTTGAGATAAGGCATCTAAGCCTAAAAGTAAACATGGGAAGTGCACATCTCTATGGATAGGCACATGCCAGATAGATAAGATACTTGGAGATAACACCTTTAAGCTAAAATACCTATAGGTAGAATATTTCACATTTCCCACTAATGGGAAATACCTAAAACACTACTTCTCTATTGTCCCACCTAGGGTCTTCATAGAATGATTGTAAGACTATTTAGAACTAATATAGGTAGGATAGATTATTTTCCTTCTATTCTTTCCTTCTTGTCGCTTATTTATACATATGTTTATGTGTGTGTGTGTGTGTGTGTATACATATATATATATATATATATATATATACATATACACATATATATACATACACACACACACATATGTATATGTATGTATGTATGTATGTATGTATATATATATATATATATATATATATATATATATATATATATATATATATATATATATATATATATATATATATTCACTT
This sequence comes from Torreya grandis, assembly GCA_037957365.1. NCBI lineage: Eukaryota > Viridiplantae > Streptophyta > Pinopsida > Cupressales > Taxaceae > Torreya > Torreya grandis. The sequence goes on from JARHVA010007186.1 coordinate 143,746, forward strand.
TTCCTTTGCTTTCTACTTTATTGCTTTTTTTTATGTGTGTGCTTTCTTTGCTCTATTTCTTACTTGTAATTAATCATTTTGGATAGCTCTCAACTCTAAGTTCACATAGTTACTCAAGAAATTCATGGTTTAGAAATGAATGTATGAATCTTAAGTTTACACTGACCATGGATTTAAAATATGAGCTTGATGTTATAGTATTAGAGAAACTAGTAAGGACTAATGGATAGGTTGGTTGTTTCATAAGGTTTTAAATCTTATTTTGATCTAAGCTTGGTTTTAATAAGGATTGCACATATGGGATGAAAGATTAAATTATTATGATATAATCATGATTTTAATTAACAAACATCCTTATCAGGGACAAATTTCACAACCATAGGTGATTGTTTGAAAATCAAACATTTTACCAAATCCCTAAACCTGGCTAACTTGGTTCTTAACCTTTGTTATAAAGCCAAAATGATCTAAAAAATACAAAATTAAAAGCATATTAAAAAATCAAAGTATTTCTAAGCAAAGGTGATTTTGTTAATCTCCATTAGGGCTATAGATGCCTAGCTAGCAGTGGAGCAAGACTTTGACTGGAGTTAAAGGCATCTCTATTAGGGCTATAGATGCCTAGCTAGTAGTAGAGAAATGCCTAAACCTTCCCTGAGCTAATGCATGGTTCTTAATAGATTGAAAAACATGATATAAGTCAATTTTAATGATTAAATGCATGAAATATAGAAGTTTTTACCTAAATCCCATAGTAAATAGTAAAAGGAATCAAATAACACATATAATATGACTAGGTTTTGATGTTTGATCCTAATTCTATAAGTGCAAAACTTGTTTTAACCATGAACTGATTTTGATAATGATACTAATCAAGTGGAGTAGGTAATATAGTTATTTGTCTAAACTAGAGTCTCTGAATTCTAACATATTTCTATGTTCCCCCATAAGTCACCATTTGTTAAGGTCAACATACCCCCATTTATAAAAAAATGGGGACCCTTATGTCAAATTGTGCAAATATGTAACATAAAATTGAAAATTCACTTAATCAGAGTGTTGCTAGCTATTTTTCACATTATTTGTATTTAAAGATCATTCACACCATGATATGGTTGGATTATTGGTTCATGTATGTAATTTAACCTTGCCTAAGTTTGTTAACAATGGATCTTCTTGTTTTAGGTCTAATGGAGTTCATTTGGAACAGTCAATAGCTGGGTTTCATAATTTTATGGTTTTATCTCAATTTGGTATTTTACTAGATTTTGGTGTACCAAAAGCCAAATTGAATGCATTTTGATCATCTTGAAACCCTTGCTCAAAATACCCTAGAACATGTTCCTTTGGACCAAATTCAAATTCAACGAGAAATTTTTTATGGGAATAATTATCATGCCATGGACTTAATTTAATTTTTACCCTAATTCTTAGTTGTGTTCTTCAACACAACCAAGCCTTAGTCTAAAAATTCTATGTTGGGTCCCTTTACATCTAAAAAAACCCCTTTGTTCTATTTTATCTTAATAGGGTCTAATTAATATAGGGTCCCTTTTGTATACCCTAGACAAGTCATCAAGCTTTATCCTAAAGTTCTAAACCCTAGGATAAAACCTCATGACTTATATCTTATTATTCATAGGGTCCTTTTTATCGTGTTCCTGACCTTGGTCCCAAATCTTTATTTGAAGTCCCTTTTAATTTTTGAGGTCACTTAAATATGTATCAAACCTAGCTTAAAGATTTAAGCTAAAGCTCTATTCATATTTATTAATACAAATAAAAACCTTAGATTAAGGCCTTATATTAAGTCATATATTATTCTTGAGATAACTTAAATATTTTGCTACTTTGCAGGATCAATGACCCATATTTGATTCAATGAGAAGATCCAATAATGCAGAATCCAGGTTGAAAAGTCAAGCCATGATGAAAGATTTAAAGCCTAAGCATGTCCCTAAGATTAATGGTATGTGTTTGATATCCCATGGTTAATCAAATGGTGCAAGCTAAGTCAAGGTTTTAGTGAAACCCAAAATAAACATGGTGATGACACACATCATAACTACATTTAATAGAATAGTGAGCAGCCAATGGTGGTCCATCCCTCAAATCAAGATCTAATAATATGAATTAATTTAGATAAAGTAAATATAATGGTTTGAGAGAGATGTTGACATTTAAAAAGGAACTCAGACCAAATTCAAGACTACCACATGGCAAAAGTATGTCAACCTGACAAAAATTGATAATACAAAGTATAGAAAGCCCATAAGATTACCAAATGGATAGACCTCAAGGCTTAATATATATATAGGAGCCAATCTCACTCAACCCCATGGATCATGATATAATGGTGTGTGTTTATTCAAATAGGATCTAATGGTGTGAGATCAAATTGGGAAACTAAGCACGTGATCCCTTTTATTGAAACATAGACCTAGGATTAAACATTATACCATGTCTCTTATTATTCACAAGGTCACTTTAATATGTTTTAAGCATAACTCAAGACATTAGATTAAAATGTTTTATTTTCATGGAAACTTTAATCTAATAATTTTAATTAATCTTTACAATGTTCCCTGAGCCCTTTAATATTTCCTATTGTTTGCAGGAACTAATCTTGCTTGGATTAATGTACATATTTTTAGATGACCATAGTTTTATCCCTTCTAATGTTGCTAAAATTATTTGTTTGTATTGCAAGATCAATGGAATCTCATTTAGGAATGAACATTATTAGGGTTTGGTACTTTTAATGTTAAAATGGACATTTTATTAGCCTTTGATCTAAAATTAGATAGATCTACTTTAAACCATATTGATACCCTAGTCTAATGTTTTGACCTAGGTCCTTTCTAATTAAATTCAAAGTTATGTGGGAACAATTATAAATATTATAGACTTAGCCTAATTTTTACTCTAAGGCTTAAGTCATGTTTTTCAATATGACCAAACCTTAGTATAAAAATCTTATAGTTGGTCCCTTTGTATCCCATAAATGCATGGTCCCTTTATATCTAATAAACACATGGTCCCTTTGTTTTATGCTCTAAAATTAACATAAAATATTGATCCTAAGGTTCATGTTTTTGTTTATTCACATAAATAAAATACTTTAGTCTTAAGATTTTATCCTAATACCTATGAATTTACCTGATCCTGACTTAAATAGTTTGCATCTTTACAAGATCAATGGCACACATTTACTCAAGTAGGTTTGATTTGATAGAGTGTGGCTAGTCAAAATTTCATCAATGCCCCTAAGATGTAAATAATGTGACAAGTGTCATGGTTGTATCCAAGGAAAAACAAACATCCAATGATGCACATTCACTTGGTGAGATGGATCAAATGATACAAGATGAGGGTGGACCTTTCAATGGAGCTTTGAGAAAATGAAATACCACCACATGGAAAGAGTGCTTGAAATGGTATAAATTATAGAATGTAGAGCTTAGAAGGCTTGTGAGATTGATGAGTGGCATAATCTTGGGGCTTATTATACATTAAATCCCAAACATATTTTAAAGATCAATGGTATGCATTGATTCAGACCCACAAGATATAATGGTGCAAGATCAATATATAATTTTTAATAAATCTTAGAAGGCCCATTAGACTACCAAGTGGCATGACCTTGGGGTCAAGTATAAATATCAATCAATGACATTCAATTCTTAGGATCAAAATCGATGAACAACATTGATCTATGTAAAATAATTTGATAGTGTGAGATAAAAATAGATTTTTAAAAGGAAATAGTTAGTTTTTGAACTTTAACGAGCTAAGTACCGTGAAAATTCCACATATATGCCATGATGATGCCACATAGGTAGAAAGTGAAAAATCTAAAGATCTTGTGGGATCAGAAAGGTGAAAGTATAAATACATGATCTAAATAAAAATCTAAGGCATGAAGCTCACTTAAGTGTAAATAGTTATCACCATTAAATCTATATAAAAGTCCCTAATGTGTAAAAAAAACCTAATTTGACCTTGTATTGATCATAAATCAAGTCCAATATATTTAATTGTCATTGAAGTAAATGATATTTAATCTAGAGCTGAAGAGCAATCCAATAGTGAATAATTTGATCTATTTCAGACCATAGCAGCCCAAAAAGGCACTTTAAGGGGAGATACATAGCTTTATTTTACCTCATATGTAGAGGGTAGGATTTTTAAGGACATGAAGTTTAATTCCATGACTTTGAACATGAGAGACAATAATTAGTCCAAGTTTTTCTAGATAACTAAGGAACTACCAACCATTACAAGAGAAGATGAGAGGAATGCATCAATCAAGAAGAGGTATTATGACATGTTGGATATTTAGATGACAGGTCTCCATTTCATCATAGTCAGACTAGAGGTACTACATTGTATTGATGTTATTACTCCTATCTTCAAAGATTGTAAAATTGATCAAGGCATGATAGTCCATGAGCCTAGTTTTAGGAAAATTGCATATATTTCTCCTATTACTTTTGATAACTATTAAAAATTTACCAAACCCAAAGTGGATGTAACCACAATTAATGAATGGCCCAAATATAATGAGCTAAAGAACATCCTTACTCCTTGGCTATATTCAGGAAACCAAGTGTTCTTTGACTTTAGTGGCAACATTCTAATAAACTAATTTAGGGTCAATATTAGGATGATTATGACATTAATGAATAGACTATGTGGAAACCCCTACACCACATATGTTGACAAAATTTGGGCCTTTTTTGTGTATTTTATGGTTTAGAAAGAACTCACTCCCCCTTGGGAAAAATGATTAACACTTGTTTGAGGAGGCAATTCTATGCAATCGAGAAGAAAACTAGCAATAATTTATATATGATGTCTTACCTTTTGGACACCTTATTTTCCACTACCAAGATCCCCTCAGAGTATGGTCACCTAATGGGAAGAAACTAGTCTCCCATTATTATTCAAAGTTGCATATTTTCAAACATAGGGACCATATTTAATTCATCTATGATTGTGTTTACATAGCCTTAGTTGAGGCCATTACCTAGCCTTAGTTGAGCCCTCTAATAAAGAAATATGTTGAATCCATTGGATAAATTTGGTTATATCTATATTTCACTATAATAATGATAGAAATAACTTTAGACCAACCTCTCAAATTGCACATTCATGTGCCCAACAAATTGGTAAAACAAGAAGTGGCATATCAACTATTCCATGGAATAGATGGTTAATGTAGATCTAAGAGGAAAGACCCCTTCCATATCCTCCTAATAACAATTTTGAGGACCATATTCAAACAATGGGACAATTTTGAAACAACCTCTAAACATAAAACCTCATTTAGTTTATAGGTTGATGAGCTGAGATAGTGGGATCCATCTGGAAAGATTGATAAATACCTAAAGGATAAAGGGATAAATATGACCTATGAGTACTAGCCTGGACCTTATGACCTAATGTATATAAATTATTCTTCATTTACCAAGGTCTTGGAAAGATTAAAGAATCACAATATCAAGCTAGAGGTTATATTATTGAGGGATCAAAATCTAAGTGATGACATATGGAAACTAGGCTCAAGGTAGTACCATTTATTAGGAGGTCCATCTTCTAGACCTCATCCAACATAGCCACTATTAGTAAAGCCTAAGCCTAGGTCACATTTTATATAAATGATAGAGGAAAGGAGACCTTATGAGGTAGCATCATCCTTAGCCCAGCCTAAGGAACCAATACCATAGGTTGAAGTAATTTACATAATAGCATTAGATCCTAAAGAGACAGTGAAAGATGCCTTAAAGGCAATAAATAGTGCCTATCAATATAATTAGGAAGAAGTATAGGTGGAAGAACCTCAATTTCAAGTTATGGAAGCAAAACAAAACAAGGGAAAGGAAGTTGCATTAGATTTAGTCTTTATTACCACACCTACCCCAAAGAGAAAAGCTGAGCTAACATTGGTTCCAATATGAAATAAGAGGCCCAAGTTGACCTTCACTCACCCTTTTAGTGAGGTAAACATTTTTATCAAGGAGAACCATATCTAAATTCCAATTATCCCTAATTGGTTTATATATGGAAAGTTACATCAGGTTCATACTCTGCATCATCCCTAGTTCATTACTGAATTAGTCAACATCACTGTCCATGATGAACTCAAGCCATAGATAGTTACTCTACATAAGGAAGAAGAATGAAGGATGTCATATCCAGGGGAACCAAGTGGAACTTAGATTGAAACCCCTACTCCTCAAGTGACATAAAATTTAGTTGTGTCAAGTTTGACCCAACAATAGTTGAGTTACAAAGGGTTACTAAAAAGAAGGCCATGATAGGTGGAGAAGAGTTCACTTTATATAAATTGGAACCATTCATTGGAATAACTCTTTTTGAAGTAAAAAGGCCAAGTTAAAACCCCATATTTAAGGAGAATGTTCTTGAATTGTCCCAAACTCAATCAACACAATTACAAGCTACCATTAAGGGCATGTAACAATAAAGAGAAAATCTATAGAGGTAAAAGGAAAATTTAGAGATCCAAGAAATATTATCATTTATTGATGTTATGATTAGTATGTTTTAAGCATACTTGTATGACATGTTTAATTATCTAAATTTAATGAGGTATATATATAATGTATTGGGTCAATAAGGTGCAGTAGCCAAGGACTTAGTCACCCATTAGCATAATTCAAGGGATAAAATGAAGGAATTGATCAACATCCTGGTATAAGATCAAATTATTGATTTTAAAACCATTATCCTAGCTCATTTAAACACAACCATAAGAATAATTGTGGATAAAATTAGGATCTTGAACACATGGTCTAAAAATTTGGAAAGATTCCTTAAGGATGAAAAGGAGATGCTAGACAAGATGGAACAATTCCTTGGGACCATGATCATCAAACCAACTATACTTGGATCCATGGGCCTCATCATAGATCAATAATTTAGGCACATAACCAACCTAGTCATGTAGGAAGTAAGGAGTAAAATCCAAGGCAAATATGGAACATACAACAATAGGGTCATGGATATGATCCTGATAGTAGAGGAAAATATTTATAAAGCTAAGAGCATTAAAGAGGCCTTGGGAATAAATAATAGGGAATTTAGAGACTTGGATGATTAGTAGTATGAGCTCTTCATAGAACCTATTTTTAATTTGAAGCTAATTTATGAACAATACCAGAGAGCAATGAATATAATACAAAAACAATATGGGACTTCATCAACCCAAAGACCCCAAAGTCAAGTAAATTAACTTAATATATTTTTTTATACAAAAGCATTGTAATATTTTAAAATAGAATATTCTTTTGTAAATACATGTGCAAATTTTAAATCACATTGCCTATATGTCAGTCCATAGGGAAATGTCTAGTGTATTCTATAACTTTGTAAAAGGATAGTTGTCCTTGACACCTATAATTTTTTAATTGGATATGAGTAACCGGTATATTACCTTGGAATTATATAAAAGGAGTGTTACCATATGTAAAAGAGGATGGATTTTTTGAGCCAAAAAATTGTGTAAACTTGAGCAATTAATGCAAGCAAGGAATTCTACAAAGATTGTCCATTTTCGTTTGTGTCATTGGTTATTATAGTTTATTTCTCACTTGCTTGTTCCTATTTATAAATTTGAATGGTTCTGATGAATTATTAGTGTGAATATTTTAATTTTATAGTTGTGAACTTGTGCCAATACTAATTTGATTGAAATATCTTAGGTTCATTTCATTTCCTTTAGTCTTCTTGCATTTGGGCTAATGTTGTTTGTTTGCAAGGTGAATATTTAAAGTGAACTTAGTTATTATTTATAATTTTTCATTCCTCAAATGTTTTCCTAATGCATGATAAGACTTTAGTTCATTAAATTTCATATTACACATTGGTTAAGTGCATAATTTGATGATATTTGAACTCTGTCATGATGTTTGGGATGAAAATTAGTAAAACTCTTTTCTACCCTACCCTTCCTTTTGTTCCCTTTTTAACTAGATCACTCTAGCTTAATTTAGTTTTTAAATATTCATTTTAGATTAGTCTTTAAATTAGAATTTTATCATAATTCACTAATATTAGATCAAATTACTTCACTCTTTACAAAAATAGCTAGATAGCCATGGTGACTCCCAACCACCAAACTTTATAAATATTATGAAATAATCCACTTGCTTTTCCTCTATTCCATCGATTGATAATAGGATTATCACAACCTTTAACTCATGCACTAAATTATTTGAATTCTAAAATGATTAGTGTTCTTTAAAAACTCTGCGCACCTGTGATACACACTAAGGTATCAACAAATGGTATAACCAAGTTGTTGTAAACATCTTTCATTATAAAATGTTTCTTTATCTATAGGATCAATATAGTTATGGTGACAATAATCTCAACTCAAAATAATCTAATGGTTAAATCCTTTTGGTGAGGATGCTTATTTTTGGTGAATTTGGAAGTGTTTTCAAATTATGTCTATTTGGTATTGGTCCCATATTGATTAAATTTTGTGAATGTTTCATATCAATATTTGGGATGTTACATGTTTGTTAATTATATTTACTTTGTAATTCATTCCCATAATATTTATAATGAAAAAAGAATTTTCACCTTATAGGAGATAAATTTGGTTATTTATTATACTTGAGTAGGAAATAAGCATATATATGCATAACCATGTATAGGTGGGTAAATGAGGTATAATGTTGATGTAATTCCTTTTTATTTAGTGGATAAGTGAGACCTTTACTAAATTAAAATTATAGTTCCAAATCTAAATGTTGATATGCTAAGGGATATGACGAGTTTTTAAATCAAATAGCATAATCTTGAATAAATTGATCATCATATTGTTTAAAGTTTGACAAGTGTTTCAATGTAATTTTTGGCATATTTTATATATTAAAATATGATAAGAAAACATCTTATAATTTTTTGAATCTAGATTAGGAACCATTTAACAAACTATAGAACCAGTCACAAGCTTTATCTATACGAATAATATCAAATGTTTATAACAACATTTGTTCATATTTAGCCCAATTTTTAAAATAATGTATAAAGTGAAGTATATTTTGGGAAGGATATTCATGCCCAAAATATGAAGGAAATATTTTCATGATAAATTATTATGGATAAGGATATTCAAATACACATTTTGTAATATGTTGGTTCTAGATAATGTTATTACTAGTAGTAGTATTGTAAGATGACATTTGTACTTTGAGAATTTAAACTTGTATTTAGATCTCTCCTATTGTAATCATCATAGACATAAGATAAGTAGTTGGAATTGTGTAAGTTTAAAAAGATGTAATCATTGTGTGAAATTTATAATTTCTATGAAACTTAGGAACAATATATATCTCATCATTATGAGCATTTTATTTGTTATTTTCATCACTTATATCATTTTAATTTTTTTGGTATTTTATCTTCATTTGAAAGTTTTTGAAATTGTAGAGATGGTGTATATTTTTGAAATTTAGGAACCTTTTGTAAAGGTTTGTCAAATATATTTTTTGGAATGCTTGGTAATGGTACCTCATTTGAAAACTTTGGTAGCAGTATATCATATATGAGTTTTGGAACCTTTGTTAAGTATTCATCATTTGAATATTTTGAAACCTTTGATAGTTTCACATTATTTGTAAATATGATAAATTTTGGTAATTGTGAATTTGTTTGGATTTCCAAGGAAGAAATGATATCTTTGTGACTATTGTGCAAGTTTTCAAGATAAAAATATGGAAAATTTGAGCTCTTATCATGAACTATGATTTCATTATTTTGAAATTTAGGAACATTTGGTAATTGTATTTTGTTTATGGAAGAATATTTTTATAATTTGTTGTTTGAAAAGAAGAAATTATATCCTTGTGAACCTTTCAAAAAAATAATGATTAAATAAAGGAATAATTTACCCATTTGTATCCATATTTTTTTGATAGGGGCAGGAACATATTGAACATGATTTTATGATATACCATTTTTTTTTATTAATAACATGGACCATGAAACCAAAAAAAGGTTATGAGTGAGTGATGGGAGTGTGATGGTGACTATTACAATTTGCAGGGGTGTGTTTCTAAATAAAATGGGTCAAACATGTCTTATTTTGATCACTTTGTAAGATTTGAATTTTATTGATCCTAATATGTTTGGCTTTATAAACATATACCTCTTCTTAATTGATATTAAAAACACCATTCATTTTATTTTTGGTAAAATAGAGAATGAGATAACTCAAAAATAAAATATAAAACCCTAGGAAGTTGCACAACACTAGAACAAATAATGGTTATATACAAAGACTTAAGGGTTGGGTTCACCAAATTTTTAACCCTAAGTTTATAAGTGTGAGATTAGGTTTAATAATATATAATTATTTATAAATAAAGAGTAATAAACTATTATATATTATGTAAATTAATAAAAAAAGATAAATAATATTATGAATTTATACAACTAAGGTTGCTAAAAATAGTAAAGTACAACTATTGAAAGATATTGAAATAAATAAAAAATAATGGTACTTAATTGGTTAATATTTGAAATAATATATAAACTATCATTGACACTAGTGTCTGACTTGAAAACTATCATTGACACTAGTGTCTGACTATGATGTAGGTTCCTAATACAGAATAATGATTGATATAGATGTAACCAAATTAAATATTTTGGTTTTTTATTTCCTTTATACTCATATATTTAGATCTAGGATATAGGCTATCACTCTATATTGATTGATCATACCCTAGTTTTATACCCTTCTTCACCCTTAGAATGAGTTTTAAAAAAAATGCTTAATGGGCTCATGGTGTTGAGCTACCCCAAAGACCCATATATTAATGTGTTTTTACTAAATACACAATACTCCAAGGAGGGCCTCAATATTTACGTAGTTCTCCCCTATGTTTGGGAAAGTGTGTAAACAAGGGTGAAATATACTAAAATTTGATGCATGTAGTGATCTAGCTTGTAATTTGACAAATACGACTCATGGGTTATTATTTGAATGATTTAGACCTATAATATGATTAATCCTATGCTTATGAAAATAGGGATGATTATGTTAGAATAAAGTGTTTTTAAAATTTATTTATTTATATTTTTAGGTGTTTTATTTGTATTTTCTAGATGATGAATGAGAAGGCTTATACTTGAATTTATACCACACATTTTGAAAATATCTCACAATATGGTTAAATAAGACAAATAGGCCAACCCATAGGTTTTGAATCATTTCAAAATTTGAAGAATTTTGTTTATTAGAAACTAGATAAGGATCTAGATACTATCCTTAGTGGTAATGTCCCTTTATGGTTATTAGTGTCCATTAGGCTATAAAATAAGAGTAGATCTAAAATTGATAATGAAGGATGTTTATTATGTTTTAAGATTTATGTGTAGTAAAAAATACCTAGGTCATCAAAATGATATGTATTAGACTAATATATAAGCATTTATGCACAACGAGATGATGAATGCTAGCCTTTTAGTAACAAGGAGGTATAAAACTGAAGGGTAGAACCCTAATTGGTATTTTTAGAAGGTATAATATTGAGATGCTATAAATATTATGATTTAATATATACACATAGAGATAAATATAATATTATTATTGACTAAAAATCCAAGTCACACAACCTTAAATACTTGGATGAAATGAATAATTTCAAAATGCACATTACTATATTTTGAAAATAAAGTTAGACATATTTTTATCAATGTAAAACTTATTATTTAAGAAACTATATAATGTATCAAATCATACCAAATTAAAGTGAATATATTTAAAAAATCTATATAGTAATTTTAATGTAAGGTTTAATTTTGACTATTTTGAACTCCTAATTTATTGTTTTCCAAAACCAAAAAGAAAATTCAATCTTATCTCCCAAAGTAATTTAGAAAACACTATAATTAGTTAAATGTAATAGTTATATTTATTGAAATTATAATTAATAATAATAATCTCATAAATAATATTGGTATTTGAAATAAAATATTGTGGGTGGGGAATTTATTTTGAGAGGAGGAAAGTGATGTTCCTAAATCAATTTCATCACATGTTTCTTTACCCTACATCTAATATTCTAAATAGAACCCCATATTTGAGAAGGAGGAATATATGTTAAGGGAAGTTCTGATAGAAGAGGATGACTTTGAGGCTATTATGATTATTTTTAGATTTTAAAATTTATTGCCTTCATTGATTGACTTATATTCCTAGATATCGCTTCAAAGGAAACCTTTATTTCCTAATGATATTTTCATCTACCATTATGTGAGGGATATTTCATTATGAATTTTAAAAAGGAGGAGGATATAGATAAATTTTTTAATTTGGGTCCTTGGTATTTAGGTTTGATTTAATTTTGAATAAATATTTAGTTTTCATACTTCAACCCTTCAAATCCTTTATTAGTGGCATCCATATGTGTTAGGTTTCCTAATCTTTCAATGCATTAATGTATATTATATTTACTTTGTGAAAATGGAAATTCATTAGGAAAATTCCTCCCTATTTATTAGGAAACACATAAATGGTCCCAACCCATTTTTTTTTATGTATTTGTGTGGAAATAGATCTATCTGCAAGGTTTCTTGAAGGTGTTTAGATTAACACTAGTCACTACATATAAAAGTATAAATTGGAATCCAAATGAGTGGAATTGAAATTCATATCATGTTATGTTGTGGGATATTTATCAAAGGTTTTTAAAAATCATAAGATCTAATCTATAAACATTTCCATGAAAAAAGGTAGGTAAGCTACTTGGTGGAAGGGGATGATTTTATTCACCAGTAGGTGTGAAGATGCAATGGAAAAATATATAGAAGAGGCTAAGGTATAGTTTAGGGAAGAGAATGTGGTTTAATATTTTGATGTACTTATGAATAAGATGGGTAAGAATATGTGGTATAGGTTACAATATTGGTTGTGAAAGAAGCTAGGAAGAGACTACGAAAGAATCTAAGATTAAATATTCAAATAAGGTTCCATAAGAGGATCATTGTAAATATATTCCTTTTTTTCCTTTCTTCCATCCCTCTTCTCTTTTTAAATATTTTATTAATATATTAGGTTTAGGCTCTATTGTAGGTTTAATTGAGTCATTTTTTCTAGTGACTGGAAGCTCTTTCTTAGTGGTAGGTATTATTTTTGGTATTCTATTTTGTAATATTTTTAAGGTTGGAAAAAAATTACAAAATGTGATATCTTCATCGAATTTTAGGTCATCAATCATTGTGGTTTATAGACACCTAATTTTAAGATATTTTGAGAAGAAAGTAAATGTACTAAAAAATATTAAATGTTCATGTAAGGCCAAAAAATATTTCAGGTAGTGATACAAAAGTTTTTTAATAGTGTATTTGGAAGATATTAGGTTATAGAATGGTTGTGAAAGTATTTATGTAATGGATTTGGAAGATTATGGGTTGTGTCTATAAAAGATAAACATTTATATGGAGGATCTAGATTTTATATCTAAAAGACAATTTTATGAGGAGTTTTTTTATTTTGAAGATTATGCTTATTTATATTTCTAGATAAGAATACTATAGTTTCTCTTTTTTTTCTTATTTTAATTTGAGGCATTATTTAAAATTCTATGGAAGTCCTAGTTTAAGGTTATGGAAGTCTTTTTGTATGTTTTTAATAAATTGTTATTTTATGTATACTAGTGTGGAAAACTAGATCCAATTGTAATAACCTTGTTAGATATTATTGAGAAGATGAGGACCCCATAAACCCTCTATTTAATAATCAAATAATAATATACAATTAAAAATAATAATAATAATAAATAAATATATAATATTTAATTATAATTAAAATATTTTAACATGGTAAACAAATTTTGGAGCAATGAAATATGAGCAAGGGAATAAAAAACAAAAATCTCTCACTTTCATAGTAGGGATCAAGTGTAGACATTCAAACCCTAGTCAATGTATCATGAAATAATATTTTCTTACAGTGAAGAAATGGATTAGGTTTTCAATGGGTGCTAGATAAAAAGGTGTCGAAGATCATTTACAAGAGGGGCCTTGGGAGGTTTTAGAAGGATTTGAAAGAGAGTTTGAATTTTAGCATGGAGAAAATCTGAGATACGAGGTGAAGTCACAATCTCAAAAATTTAGATGTGAAGTTAAAGAGTTTGAAGTTATGACCATTGGGATTGAAGGTTTTAATAATCTAGATTCACGACCCTAAGAAATCCTAAATATTTATATAGATATGAAATTTATTTACAAATACACTGAACACTCAATCTATTTCACTCATGGAGAAAAGGGCTCTTATAGGAAAATTTGATGGGAAATGGCCAATAATTGACAAAATTAAATATTGGGTGGAGGAAATTTGGGGAAGGGATATTGAGATTATATTATTTTCAAAGGGTTTTTTCATAGCCATATTTTCTAATATCAATCTTAAGAATTAGGTTTTCAAATAATCCTTTTGTTCTTTGCATGGCATTGGCCTTTAGCTTCAAAACTAGAAACCTCATTTTGATGTTCTTTTGACTCAACTGAGTAGTTACCTTATCTGGGTCAAATTTATGGTCTTCTTATGGAATACTAGGGTTTTGATTGTCTATTATCTATGGGAAATATGATTGGGTCTTTTTTGGAATTAGACCTAGTTATTAAGGAATGGTTTTTGTCCTCCTATGCAAGAATTTAGGTTTTGATGGATTTGGATGCTACCATTCTAGAAAATATCCTAATGAGAACCCAAGGGCATTCATGGAAATAATTGATTGACATTGAAAATATCCATTTTAGGTGATTCAATTATAGGTGTACTAGTCATACTTATAAATTTTGTAAGAAAGCTTGGACAACTATAACTAACATCAAGGGGAAGACTTGAAAGGTTTGGAAACTAGTTATTGCATCTTCCAAGCCTTTTTGAAATCACAATATTGGGATTTTTTGGTCTAAGCAAGTGGGTATATTTTTGGATAGAAAAGGTAAGAGTTTGGTTTCAAATCAGTCTCTAGAATAACCCAATTCATCTCATTTGGGCTTCAATAAATATGATACTTCAAATACTCAATTCAGTTTGCATAAAACTCAAAATATTTCAAAGATGCCTTATATTAAAATCACAAAAATAAACACTCTACTTGACATATTAGGTAAAATTGATGACCTCTCTCCAAACATGATGATTAAAGGTTGTGAATTTATTTCATAACAATCATAAATTGTAAAATATATTATTTAGAATTCATATTTAAACCCTGATGTGAATGTTGATAGCTTAAAGGATGATCTAAATTTGTGAGAGGACAATCTTATGATTGAGGCTCTTGATAGAGATTTATCTATTGAAGAGTATGAATTAGAGGATGAACTAAATTTCAGAGAATTTTTTTCTATATCTCAATCACAAAGTGCCTTAAAAAATCCTAATTGTGGAAAACCTAAAATGAAAGGTAGAAAAACTATCAAGGAACTTGTTACATGGGAAATATCTATAGGTAAGCAAGACACTCTTTTTAAATATTTTCAACCTAAGAAGTAGGAGTTGGAAATCATCCATCAATCTTCATGAATATTATCTCATGTAATTTTATGGGCCTCAATGACCCTAACAAGAGATGCTTTGGTAAGCATCTATTCTCTTTAAAAAATCTTGATGTCATGTTGATTCAAGAAATAAAAATAAATCTAGTGGAAGCCTCTAATTTGATGTAGCTAGGTCAAGATAGATGGAATAGTTCTTTCATGAAAGCTAATGGGGCCTTAATAATATTGGCTATTGTATGAGTTCCTTACAAAGTTCAAGTGGAAATAATAGAAACTTGCAATTATTTGTAATTTTATTAACTCACTTGTCTCAGGACTGACTTGAGATTTGTCCTTTATAATGTTTATAGGCTTAATGATTCCAATAGTAAATTAATTTTATGGAATGATCTAGATAACCTTTTTCTCTCTTTGTGAATTCAAAGATTGTGATGGGTGGAAATTTTAATGCCATCTTATCTTCTTCAAAAAAATGTGGTGGTAAAACTTTAGGGACTTCAAGTAATCCTAATTTTATCTAATTTATTTCTAATATTAGGTTTCTAGATATTCATTCAAAGTAGGGAATGTTTATTTGGAATAATAAAATATGCGGGGAACATAATATTATGGAACATCTACACATATTTTGCTATGCCCTTAACCACTGTCATGCTTAGGGATATGTATAGCTGAATTGTGGCTTGTATAACCCTTTTGGATATTATTTTACATTTCTCTATGCACTCATATGCATAGTAGGTTAGCCTATGGGTTGTCCATGGCCTTCGTAGAATATAAATAGGAAGTAGGTTTAGTTATTCATCATCATATTAAAGTATTCAATTCTTAGTGCAAGCATTTGGGAGGTTTCCCCTCAAAGTGGCTTATCTACTATTCATATATTATACTGATATATTTCCATATAATTATGATATATTACTTTTATTCTACTTATTTTGATGAATTAATATAATTATAATTGGTATTATAACTTTGATTTGGGTCATAATCAGGTCAAAAACCCTAGATCTTAGAATTTGTATTTATCTCAAAAATGGTTACAAATTTAGCTTCACTATTTTTAAAAAAGGTGAAAAAACCTTCAAGTAATCTATCACTAAAATTTTAGCTCATTTAGATATGTTTCAAAATTTATATCCATTTTAGGGTTTGTCATAAATTCACTCCATAGCTTACAATTTGTAAAAATTTTCAAATTTATTTACAGTTTTGTAAATTTTGGAAAAAAAATATTTTGGGTCTATTATTTGATATTTATGATTTGAGGCTGACATATTTAAAAATATTTGTAGTCAAAGTTAGGTCAATGGGTAAAATAATGTTTACCATCAAGCCTTCTTATGGCTGGTCCTAACACTCATAGATGGGGGAAAGGGAAAGATACCCATAAGCCTCCTTTAGGGGATGAAATGGAGTCTAAAACATATGATATGATGTTTTCATAGATGATTTCTCAAATTTAGTTGAATTTACAAGGCCTAATGCAAAAGGACATGTAAGTCCAAATTCAAATGTTAGCAATGTAAAGGGAACTTAATGGTGTGAATAATTAGTTATAGTAAATCATGACACAACTAGATAATATTTCATCTCATTTTCCACCAACACTAATACTTTTTCCTTTTGGTCCTCCTGCTCTCAATAATAACACCACCAATACAGGGGTGAAACTGATGTTTCTAAAAGTTGACTTGTGCAAGTTTAATGGTAAGGATCCACTTAGTTGGATCACTCAAATTAAAAATCTATTTGATCTGTACCAAAATCCTAGATATAAAAAGTTGGTCAATGCATCTATGTATCTAGGACTTGATCCATTTATTTGGTATCATTGGTTGTGTGCTCAAAATAAGAAGACTAGTGCTCTTGTTACATGGTCAGTATTCTTTGATGAACTGATGTTTCACTATCAGGATAATGTTTCTAAAAAATAATTCATCTAGTTAGCCAAACTATTAAAAATAACAATAGTGAAAGATTATATTCATTAGTTTCATAATCTATCCTTATGTGTGGAGTACATCATTAAGGTAAATATGACTGATCTTTTTTTAGGTAGACTAAAAGATAGTATTCAATTAGTGGTTTGTATGTTTAACCCCATAATTGTATCTAAAGCTATACCAAGGCCAATCTCAGTAAAAGAAAAAGAGTTGATCAAACATCATCTTTTCGCTAATATCCAAGAATGCACCTTTCTAAATCCATCATTGGATCAACCTACTTGATCGACACCATAACAAATTGAGGATAAGCATGCCAAAGGGTTATGTTATGGTTATGAAAATAAATAGAGAAAAGTTCATTGATGTACTAAAAATAAGTTATTTTAGATCGAAGGGGTTGATGAGGATGAAGAAGATGAGGATGCATCTAGTGAGGGTTTTGAAGAAATTGAGGATGAAGCTATATATTCTCAACCAACTATCTCCTACCATGCCCTTGTAGGTATTTCTACTCAAACTCTTAAGGTAGTGGATTTACTTAATAAAAATAAGGTCACGGTGTTGATTGACTTAGGAAGTACACATAATTTCATTGATAGTAAGTTGGTTACTCATTTTAATTATTTCATCTACCCTGTACAAAAATTTCAAGTCATGATTGTAGATGGTGGTATAATTAATTGTTTTGGAAAATGCCATAATATTAAGTTATAAATGGGGGACTATTTTCTAGATTCTCATATGTTTGCTATTCTTATGGGCAAGATTGGCATTATTTTTAGAGTATAATAGCTCACCATATTGGGTACTATTGAGATGGATTTTCAAGAACCGTTGATGCACTTTCATTTTGAAGGTAAGATAGTAGAATTATGAAGATTAAGATTTAAATCTCCATAAGTGGTTAGTTCACATCATATGACCAAGATGTTGAAGGATTTTGGTGCACTTATTTTTCATTGATGTTCAACAAACTAAGGAGTCTACCCATCTTGATTTACAAGAAATATTAGATGAATATTTGGCTGTTTTGACCCCATGCCAAAAGGTCTTCCTCCTAGATGTACCCATGATCATGCCATCAGATTCATCCCTAAAAGTACACCACCCAACATCATATTGTATATATATCCTTATGCCCAAAAGGATAAAATTGAAATAATGGTACAAGAGTTGTTAGAGGTAAGAACTATTTTCCATAGCCAAAGTGAATATTCTTCTCTAGTAGTCATGATGTGAAAGAAAAATTAAACTTAGAGGACGCACCCAGATTATAGAGAGCTCAATAAGTTTAATATCAAAGATAAGTTTCTTATTCTTGTAATTTATGATTTGTTAAATGAATTACATGATGCTATTTATTTTTCCAAATTAGATCTTCACTCTAGGCATCATAAAATCCAAATCCATGAGGAGGACATTCCTAAAATAGCTTTTTGTACTCATGAAGGCCATTATGTATTTTTTGTCATGCCTTTTGGTCTCACCAATGAACCATCCACCTTTTAGTGTTTGATGAATATGGTTTTAGGCCATTTTTTATAATTTTTTTGCTTTTATTTTTTGATGACATCCTCATTTTTAGTAAAAATTAGGAATACCACTTGCATCATGTGAAATATGTACTCTCAGTTCTCAATCAACATTAGTTGCATGCTAAAAACCATCCAAATGTGATTTTGGAGTCTAGGAAGTGGAATATTTAAGTCATATTATATCACATGAGGGATTAAAATTTGTTCCTAAAAAAATCCAAGCCATCATGGAGAGGCAGATTCGCAAGACACTCAAGCAATTAAGGGGATTTCTGGGGATAGCTAGTTACTCTCATATGTTTGTAAAACACTATGGTAGTATTGTAAAACCACTCACTTCCTTGTTGAATAAAGACTCCTTTTAGTGGAATGATATAAATACCAATGCATTTGAATAGTTAAAAATGGCTCTATGCACCAATCTAGTATTGGCTACTCCAAATTTTTCTAAAATTTTTGTGGTTGAATGTGATGCATGTGGATATGGTATGGGTGTAATAATCATGAAAGAGGGTAGGACCATTTCATTTTAAATTCATAAATTAAAGGGTAAAAATTGGATCAAACCCATCTTTGATAAAAAGATGATGGATATTCTATATGTAGTTAAATAATGGAGACCTTATCTATTGGCTCATCATTTTTAGGTAAAGACTGATCATGATAGCCTTAAATATCTTTTGGAACAATGACTGTCCTTTGAAGAACAAAAAAAAATGGGTGAAAAAAATGTTAGGCTTTGATTTAGAAATAGTCTAAAATAAATGAAAATAAAATGTGGTGGCTTTTGCATTATCCAAGTGAGATGAACTAGTTGAGGTATTTTTATGTGCCATGACTATTTGGTAGGCAAACTAGCTCGAGGAAGCAAGGTTAGAATGGGAGAATGACAATTATACCATTTCATTAATTAATATTATGAAAAAAGGCTTAGATGGGATTGAAAAGTTTACATGGAATGGAAATGCATTATGATACAAAGATAGATTATATCTATGTCAAAATTTTCTTCTCAAATAGAAAATCCTTCAAGAAATTCATGCATCTCCACTTGGCGGTCACTTAAGTTTTTTTAAAAACTATCATAGAGTCATGAAGGATTTTTTTTAGGAAGGAATAATATGTTGCTAAATATATGGTATGTTATCAAAAATAAAGGTGAAACCATTAAAACCCCATGTCTTTTACAACCCTTATTTATCCATAGTCAATGATGGAAAGAGGTGTCTATGGATTTCATTAGTGGGTTACCACGATCTAAAGGTGGAAATTTTATCATGGTTATTATGGATATAATAAAAAAGTATGCTCATTTTAATTCTTTAACTTAACCATTAGTGGCCAATATAGTAGCTTCTACCTTTCTCAATATAGTTCATAAATTATATGGTACTCCCAAGATTATTGTCAATGATCGAGATCCAATATTCACTAGTAATTTTTGGATAGAATTATTTTCATGTTTGGGAACCCAATTGTCTCATATATCATCCTATCATCCTAAATCTGATGGATAAATTAAGGTATTTATCAAGTGTCTATATGGGTACCTTCATTACTTTAAGTCAGATAAATAGGATAAATGGGTTCAGTGGCTAACCCTAGTTGAATGGTGGTATAATAATTCAATGCATAGTTCATCTAAAATGTCTCCTTTTATGTAATTTTATGTTTTACATCTTTCATCCATCACTTCACCATTGAAGGCTATCCCCAAGGTGCGTGTAGTGGAGGAACACCTTCAACATCAATAAGAAGTCCTTGCTAGTTTTTGTGAAAATTTAGCTTTAGCTCAAAATTGCATGAAGCAAAAAGCAAATCAACATAGGAGTGAGAGGCATTTTGAAATTGGTAATTAGGTATTTTTTTCACTTCAAGATATATAAGAAGACATCCTTGAAGTAATAGGAAAATGATAACAAATTATCTCCCAAGTATTATGGCCCTTATCAAATCTTGTAGAAAATTGGTAG
This sequence comes from Torreya grandis, assembly GCA_037957365.1. NCBI lineage: Eukaryota > Viridiplantae > Streptophyta > Pinopsida > Cupressales > Taxaceae > Torreya > Torreya grandis. Next base: position 164,755 of record JARHVA010007186.1, read on the forward strand.
TGCAGCCTACAAGCTAGAATTTCCTCCATCCACTCATATTCATCCAATATTTAATGTATATTGATTTAATAAGGTCATTGGACATAAAGTTTCCACTTAAACTAAGTTACTATAATTAGATGAGGAAGGGAGAGTTATTCTCGATCTTGAAGCAGTCTTTCAAATACACACTAAGAAACTATAGTCTAGAATGATTATAAAGTATCTGATCAAATCGAATAATCTACCTTCTAAATATGCTACTTGGGAGGATAAATCTTTCATGCAATAACATCTAATTTTATTTCAAATTTTAGGACAACATTATTTTGAATGGGAGGGGCATGCTATGCCCTTAACCATTGGTGTGTCTAGGGATATGTGTAGATGATTTATGGCTTACATAACCTTTTTGCATATTATTTTACATTTATATATGCACTCATATACTTAGTAGGTCATCCTATCAGTTTTCCATGGCCTTAGTAGACTATATAAGAGGTAGGGTTAGTTGTTCATCATCATATTTGAGTATTCAATTCTTATTGCAAGCATTTAGGAGGTTGTCCCCTCAAAGTGGCTTACATATTACTCATATTTTATGTTATATTTCCATATCATTGTGATATATTGATTTTATTCTACTTATTTGGTGAAGTAATATCATTACGTATTTTTAGTATCTAATAACTGGATGTCATAAAACTAGTTTATAAAAAGATCCATTCTTCCTTTCACATATTCTGATCACTTTCTTATTGATTTATGTGTCAATATTGATCATAAACCCTTTTTCTGCCCTTTCAAATTTGAGAATATGTGGTTTTAGGACTGATATATCTAAGGAATCATGAAAATTTGGTGGAATAACTACCATATTCAGTCTTGCTCTCCAAAGTTTAGAATGGAAAAAAGCTTCAATTTATTAAAGGTTGTCTTAGACATTGAAACATTAATTATTTCAAAAACATCTTTCAGGAAGAAATTTATGTTGAAGATAAGTTGGATAATCTCAATCGAATGATATATCAGATAGGATTGGATCAAAACTCTTATGTTAAAGAAAATCTTTTGCTATTAGAGTATGTGGAACTACTTTAGAGAGACGAAATATTTTGGAAGCAAAAACCTAAAATAGATTGTTTAAAAGAAGGATGTAGAAACTATACTTTTTTTCACAACTCTATTAAGATTAGGTGAATTTTTTCTCCCATTTCTCAAATTATTTCTTCTAAAGGTGTTAATTTTATCACTCAACCTAAGATTCAAAATGAGTTAGCCAATATTTTTTAGTAATTTGCTAAATAGTGATAAGGCTTCAAAACTTGAAGCTCATAATCACAACCTCAGTTTTATTCATAAGTTGGTTTCCCCTGATCAAAATGTGAAACTATTGGCTCCCTTATTTTTGGAGTGAATTCAAGTAGTGGTATTTTCTATGGAAAAATATAAGGCCCCTAGGCCAGATGATTTTCTCACATATTTTTTTTAGAATTTTTGGGATCTAGTGGTGGAAGAGGTTTTACAATTGGTGGAAGAATCTAGAAGGAGAAGTAAGATTTTACCCAATCTCAATGTTACCTTTATTTTTATCATTTCGAAAGGGGATATTCAAGAAAGATTTAATTATTTTAGGCCTATTTCTATTTTTAATTCGATGTACAAAATAATCTCTAAGGCAATGGCAACAAGACTTAGGCCTATCTTGGATTCCTTGGTTTTAGAAGAATGAGCTAGTTTTATTCTAGGAAGGAATATCTAGGAGGGAATAATTATTTCCCATGAAATTTTTCACTCTTTATCTATTTATCATAATAAGGGTATGATGATCAAGATTGATATCAATAAAGCATATGACAAGGTTGATTGGCACTTTTTGATAAACTTTTTTGAAAAATTTGGGATTGATAAGAAGTGGTAGGATTGGGTTTCTAGTTATATATCAAAACCTAAATACTCTATCTTGGGCAATGGAAGTCCAACTAGTTTTTTTGAATCCTCAGGGGGAATTCAACAAGGAGATCCTCTTCCCCCTTTTCTTTTTATCTTATTGGACAAATCCTTGGAAAGGGTGGTGAAATATGCTAAGGAAACTTCTCTATTAAAGGGCATCTAGGATACATAAGGTATTAAAAATATTACTCATCAATAATTTTTTGATGACACTTTCCTTTGTGGCCAAGATTCTATGGGTGGAGCTCAAATATTTAATTCCATATTGAACAACTAGATGTGGCTTTTGGGAAAATGGTGAACATCATAAAGTCTATTTTTTTCATTAATTACTTAGAATAAGAACAATAGGCCATTTCTTGGTCCTTGGTTTTAATATTGGAAAGTTTCCTTCCAAGTATTTAGGTGTGCCAATTTTTTTTGGGTTGACCAAAACTATTCATTAGGAAAGACTAGTTAATTCTTCTAAATCTCATTTAGATTCATGGCAAGGTTGTTGGTTGTCATTGGCAGTTTGTATCACTCTCATCAAATCTATTTTGAGCTATCTTCCTATCTATTATATTATGATGCTACAGCCACCTTGTCATATAGTTAATATGTTCAATCAAATCATGAAAGAGATATTATAGAAAGGATCATATAATCAAAAAATAATCCCACTATGAAATGGGAAAGGGTTTGCAAAGTAAATAAGATGGGAGGAGTTGGAGTGATAAACTTGAGTCTTCAAAATAAAGCTCTCAGAGATAAACTTATTTAGAGAATGCTTTCCAAACCCAACTCTCTTTTATCTATGATATTGAGAAGTAAATACCTTGATCTAAATAATCCATGGAGAATGGTTTCTATTACTAACCCCCCAAAAGGTTCACACTTTTGAAAATTTTTGTTGAATTATAGGTCGTTAATTTTGGAACATATTTCTTAGACATCAACAATGGATGGACAACCAAATTTTGGGAGGATTCTTGGAATGGACATAGACCTCTAGCTAATGTACCACATATTGAGGGGGATAAATGTATTTTATCTTTAAATTGGGGAATATTGGTTATGAATTATGTGGAACTCCATCAACCTAATGGTGTGACCTCTTGAGGTTGAAGGAATTTTGAAGCCTTAGATATCCCAATGGAGTAGTAAATACATCTTACTAAATGCTTAAAGAATTATAAGGTCTTATTAAATGCCAAGGAGGATTAATTACATTGGATTAGATCCAAATATTATATTTACATAGTAAATATTGGCTATTAGATAGCCAATGCTATCGATGATATGATGAACTAGGTAATATTTCTTTGTTGGGATAAGATCAGGATTTAGAAAGATGGAGTATTTGCATGGCTTGTTATCTAAAATTGCATTCTAACATAAGATAGATTGACCAAAATTATTTTTATTGGTCCATCTTGATGTTGTCATTGTAAAGCCAATGAAGAAACTACCAACCATATTTTATACTAATGCCCCTTTGCATCCTAGTGATGGGTATAGTTATGTCATAAATTAGAGTGGTCCTAAGCTTGGGTGCCTTTATTTTTTGCCTTCTCTTCCTGACCAATTGGTGATTTCAATAATTATTTATTTTAATTATGGCATGTTAACTATGTTATTATTGTATGGACCTTATGGAAAGAAATAAATCAATGAATTTTTGAAGTAAAAGAAAAACCCCTTGCTGCTATCCTAAAAGACCTAGAGATGGAAATTTTGGAAGTCATTTCTTCTCAAATAATACATAAGAATGGTTGTCTCTCAGCCTGGGATATGAGGATGAGTGCAAAATGGAGGCTTATTGCCATTCCACCCATTAATGGGTCAATAGTAAGTTCATGTAAAAGATTGATAAATGATAAGAATTCATGGATTCCCCCATCACCAAGCTGGTTAAAATTAAATTTTGATGGTGCCTTCAGGGGAAATCTAGGTGCTTCTAGGGCTTGTTGTATTCTATGAGACTATAGTGGATCTTTGATCAGGGAAATTTATAGAAATTTTTTAGATGGCATAAATAATGAATATGAAGCTCAAGCATTATCCACTGGGATTGATCTTGTTATTAACTATAATATTGACAAGCTCATTATTGAAGGTGATTAACAAATTATAATTTCTTCTCTAAATAAAAAATAAATCATCTCTTGGAAACTAGAAAATATTTTGTCTAGTTTTTAGGATAAATTAAACAATTTTTCATTTTTAGAGTGAAAGCATTATTTTAGAGAGGTGAATTTTGCTACATATTTCTTTGTTAATTATTTAATTGATCAACTAGAAGAATTTAGGATGGATAACCTTTTATTTACTTGGGAAGGCTTCCCCAATTTAATTTCTTTTAGTATGGGTTTTTAAAAAAAATCTTAAAAAAAAATAAAATAGAAAATAAAAAATGAAGTTAAAAGATTTACAAATTTTATTTCAAAATATTACATAATAATCAAATTAATAAATTATTATTTATGGATATTTATTTTCATCATGACAACCTATGCCACCTCATTGGGCCTTTTGATGATGTTATCTTATGATAAAGGGTGGAATTAGTTTGTATTTATGGCAAGGATTGGGAATGATTTATTTCTATCATGTGGTTAATATGCATGATCTGCACTCTCCCTTTGGCTACATTTAGAGTGTCATGAAAAAATAGAACTTAGCATGGAGTGAGGGGTTAATTTGGAATTAGTAACTTTGGAGGTGAATGGTAGGAGTTTAATTTGGTAAATTGTATTAAATGGGACATATCATGGGCTAGGATCAAAAATGTTTTATGGGTTCCCTCCAAAGACATATTTTAGACAATTTTGAATATCTTGGACATGAACTACTTGGATCATGGATTGCATAGTAGGGTCAATTATATAATTACATAAATGTGTGCTATAAACACCATGGATTTGTTGGTAGTTTCAAATGTGGTATATAATGTGGTTGAGTTTTTTGCTAAACTATAACATTGCATTAGTCTTATGGAGGCCATTAACAGTTCTAAGCTGGGTCCTTTTCCAAAACTCCCCTTCTCCAATTTTGATGGGGTTTGGCTAATTCCTATTTTTATGTTCAGGGCCTTAGAGATGAAATTCATGGTATCGGTAGGTTTTGTGAAGGAGATTAAACAAAAAATATGTGATAATGATTCAATTAAAGGTTAATTTTTTACTATGCCTCCTCTAGCACAACTTAAAATTCTAATTTTGGAAATGACCCATTAGAAGGACATTTGATGTAAAAAGGCCTAGATGGATGCAATAATTTTTTTAGCTAAATTGGTGGCTTAGATGGGGGTTAAAAATCCTTCATTGTTGGTAAATACACCCCATTAGGTTGACATAATGACCATGTAGGGTTGGTTGGATAGAAATTGGGTGGCTTCTTTGTTGAGTGGCATCAAAGTCAAGCATAGGGGTTTTAGGCTAAAAGTGGTAGGTGATTATTCTTCTATGGATACTTGTAGTAATGAAATCATCATTTTGGATGATTTTGAGGACAAACATGTTTTTGATTGAATAGGGTGAAAATGCAATTTTGTGGTAATCCTCCTCTTATTTAGTTTTTTGTCCTATTGGCTAGTCTTTTGAACCTTCTTAGGTTCTCTATTTTTTATTCATTGGGTGTATGTTTTCTAATACTATTCAGCTCACCATTCTATGTGGCCTTTCTCTAGTAATTTATATATAACTAAGTTTTATCATACTTCACTAGTCTTATGATACTCTTAAAAGGTAGAGGACATGTATAAACCCCAATAACAATTCAAAAAATTTAACATAATATTAGTATTATTTTATAATATTATAATTATATATCATAATAATTGTAAAATTTTATATAAAATTTTATTAAAATATGTAATATCATATAATATACATAATTTGTATATTTTTAGGGCTGAAAAAATATGCCATAAATTGCATCAGGTTTGTTTAACAATAATCTTGAAATCTAAAACATAATGTAGGATGGCCAAAAATCCCTCCCATATTATTTTATTTTGGATCAAAATGTCGACCAAGAGGGAAAGGAAGTAAAAATAATATAAATGGAGGTGATAGAGGAGAAAGGGATCTTAAGAGGTGAGAAAGGAGAAATAAAGGATAAATGGATACAAAAATAATTTTGATAATGGCTTTACTCCACAATTATGGAGGAAAAGTAAGACCATGACCTATAATGAGATAAATAGAGTAAAATTATGTAGAGCATCTATGAAATCAATGATTATAAATATGCATTTTTTTAAATAAATTTGATTAAAAATAATGTATACCCTATAAATAAGCACTAGGAAGTAAAGGTAGAATAAATCATTGTAAAAAACCCAATGAGAAATTATCAAAAGTAAATACTAAGAAAAAATCATATAAGCAAACCCTAAATTAAATTGCATCATAAAAATTATAAAACATTAAATATATGAAACCCTAAATAATTTAGGGAAAAAATTAGTTAGGGAAATCCATTGAAGAGAAAAAACATGACTATTAATAAAAAATACCCACTTTCATTATTTGAAAAATGTCTTACTTACAAGATTCCACTTTTTTATTAAGTTGAGTGGATGTTGGATTTAATTTGGAAATTAATTTACTTAAATATATAAAATTATTCCCATTAAACCCATTTTTTGATTTTTTTTTCAACCATAGCCTTTCATGATTAGAAATATAGATAAGATCATTTCTTTAGAACTCCTTAAAAAAATCAGTAAACAAATTTTACACATACCTTGATATCAATGCATTCCATAAGCTGAATTTTTTATTTGATTTTTTTAAAAATGGTTATCTTGTATGATTTCAAATTAATTTTAGATTTAATTTAATTATTTTTTTCAAATAGATCAATTGTCTTATTTATGATATAATGTTTTGGATTCATGTTTATCAAGGCATTTTAACTATAAAATTTGACCCAAAAAAATATTAGAATTAAATAATCTAAGTTACCATACATCTCTTATAATATTTCAAAACACCCCATTAAAGATATGTTGGAAAGAAGATAACATAATTGGTGGGTTTAAGAATCATCTTTTTAGTTTTAATTTCTCTAGTGTCCAATGTATTTTCAATAAGCTCCTATATTTATTTCCTTCCATGAGAAAAAAAATTATTTGAGACATTTTAGCAAACATTTCACCATTATATATATGCCTCTTATAAAAAAAAACCCCAATACGACATTGAAATTAAACCTAATCCAATAAGATAAACCTTTTTTCCATCTATGAAAACTTGTGTAGAAACATTTAATAAAATGATTTTTTTTTGAAGCTAAGAATATTAGGCATATCTAGCTCAAAAGAGTAATATAAATATAAAAACTTAAATATTTTAGATAATTATCAAGAAAAACATAGATTAAATAGTGTATACTCCTAAAATTAGATACTTTGTGTTGATTTAAACTATATTACTAATCAACACTAACAACATCCTTTCATCATCTAATAAATATTCTAGTTTCACTAACAACTTTGGTTCATTCACTATTCATCCACCATGATCAATTAATTATTTCTTCTATGATCACATCCTTTCTCATAAAGATCACATCACTTCCCATTAATTTATTAATATTTTATTAATTGGATAGTCTTATTCCTAATGAAAAATTCCATGGAATGCATATTTCATATTATCCATAATTTAGTTAATCTTATTTTCCTCATATTATTCCACAAATGAATTTTTAATTCATTTGTAATCTACATGCAATCCATTTTTCAACAAGGCATGTCATAAGCCCATGATAATAAATTCCTCATCTTACACAATTCATCCCTATTTATTACACATTTTACCTTCTTCATTTATGGGGAGGAGGACTAATCATAAACTAGAGAAGGTTGATGATCTTGCTCTAAGATTGATGGCCCACATCCATTCAGAAAAGCTACCTCTATTCTTAGCAAGTCTTGATAACATAACAAAGTTATACCCTTTGGGAGAGCCATTCATAAATCAATACCATAATTTATCAATCTAAATTATCCATTTAGCAAGGGGATATGTTATCTATTTGATCACACACATCCACCAATAAATTTGTAATTACATCCATATATCTGAGTAAATCAAAAATTTTGAAAGATAATTGCAAAAAGGTATAACAATTGTGTTTTTTTTATTATTTGAATTTTATTATTCTTAGTCTTGCTCAATATAAGGACACATGCTTAGGTTAGTGGTAGCATTTGAATTATTGCTTTTATTTATAATAACAAATCTAATATTTATCTCATGATGCTATATATTGCATGCCCAATATGATCACAACCAACAATCACCATTTGAGGTCATTTAAATCATTTTTTATTTCAATCCCAAATTATTTTAATCCAAAACCTTTAAAAAAATTCCCTAAAAAACATTCAAAATTATGTCCCCAAACTTGAAGTGACTTTTTAGTGTGAAAAGGTGATATCACTTTGTGTAAATGTGGCTTTGAATTAAACACAAATGATTTTATAATTAATTTATAGCCTAACCATTATAACCTTCTAGATTTTTTTAATTTTCCATCTAGTTTGATAAAAGTCACTTCTTTTAGTTTCCTAATTTTGTTTAATTGCTAACAATTTTATGTTTATCTATGTCTATTTATATGAAAGTTTTAAATATGTGACTACAAAAGTGAGACTTGTTAGTTATATAATCATATTTATTATCAACACCCATGGATTCAGAAGGTTTTAAAGTTGTAACTACAGAAAAGTGACTTTAAAATCAACAAATGTAAATTCAAACTTAAAAAATGCATATTCAACAATTCCATACATCAATTTGAATTTATTTTTCTATTTTACTAATTTTCCCTATCTAAAAAAAATTCACTTCTATAATTTCAACATTTCTTGATTTTGTTTAGATATTTTGACATCTCATTAAAATCTTCATGTATTTGACTAACAAATTTGATAATATAGACTTTTGATTTAGCTTTCTATATTCACTAATTTGTTACTATATTCATGAATTTACATTCAATATAAGTGGATTTACTTTTTATGGTTTTTATTTTTTAACCCTTTTTTGTCTAGTGTTTTTTTGATGTGTAGAAATAAAACAAATTTGCTTTTTAACTAGTTTTTGCAGGTTTCTCATCAAGAATAAAAATCAAACTACTAATCAATTATTTGAAGTTTTTTTCTCATAAAATTCACAATTAATCAAATAAAAATTTATAACATTTCATTTTGGTGCTTTAAAAATAAACAAACACTTAGAATTGGTGCTTAAATCAAACTTGTGTGTGTTTACTTGAGTGTTGTGTTTTATGTTTTCAATAGTTTAAGTGTGTATGTTATCCCCTTTCCTAATTTTAGGATTTTGGGTGATAAAAAAAACTTTAAATTTATTCACAAAGAGAACACTATGTATGCTCTCTTAGTTCCCTCTATGGGACCAAGAGGATCATAAATAGCCTATCTTCATTTTTAATTTTTGGTTACATGAATCAGACCTTGATTACTAACCATGAGTCCTTAGGGCACAAATATTTGGATGTCATTCCTCAACATACTTAACAATCTTGTGTTCTAGTGGGGTACATAAATTATGAATAAGTTATCGCTATTAGCTAAGTGATTGCATGTTTCAAGACTATTTTGAAATGAGGATCTTTGCTCCAATACACAAGCCTTAGATAAAAATCTTGAGGAATTATTTCCAATGACACTCCACTAAAATATTATGGTTATAATGGTTGTGAGGGGACAATACCCTCTCATGAATCTTGTTATCACCCTCTTCCATAGACTTGGGTTGCAATGTACCATAAGGTATATAAGGGATGCAACTAATTGATCCTAGTGCACCTAGATTAAAACCATTTATCCAAAAACAACTACCAATTTAGGGAAAAAAACATTCCCAAAGATTACTCACCACATACATATTACTAGTGAGGGTTGGGAGACAAACTAATTAACCACTTTAAATGAGTAGATCAATGGGTTGTTAGTTTTATTACATAACCTTATTTACTAAGCATAGGGATTGTCACTTGTACTATTTTGAGTGTATCTTGTCAAAACCTATTTTGATTGTAAACCTCACACCTTTGACATCAATTCAAAATAAAATGTTAAATCTAGTCAACTTAAACCAAATTCAAACATGATAAATTCAAATCAAGTCGACTTTTACCAATATCAAACATCAAAAGTTAACATCCAAGGTCAACTTTGACTAATTCCAACATTGCATGTCAAAATATAGTCAACTTTGACCAAATCCAACCAAAGTTAATATCAAAACTCAAACCTATCAAATTTTACCAAAATAGAAATTAAAAATCCAAAATATAAATTCAACTTTATAAAGTCAAATCAAGTCAACTTTGACCAATTCACATCTAATTTAAAAGTCAATCAACAGGTCAAATTTAACTAAAATAAATAAATAAAGTCAAATCTAGTCAAATTTTACTAAGTTACATCAATTCCAAATCAATCAAATATCAAAAATCACATCTTATCTTTCCATTAAATCTCTCACACCTATCAGTTAAGAATGATAAAATCACAACTTCCATATTTTTTTACATATAAATCAAGTCCAACATTAACAATCAAAATATAATTTAAGCTTAATCATTTAAAACATCCTAATAAAAAATTACATCAAACATTTAACATAAAACATCAATTAAAATCCAAAATCCTAATAAAATCACATCAATTAATCCAATCATCAAATAATCCTATATCATATCCCATGTAAAACCATGAACTCACATAATCCCAAAATTTTTCTAGCATCGCCATTCTAACATCAATATATGATTGACCAAATCCTAAAAATTAGTTAAAAGGTATCCCACCTAGCATCCCTTCTTGTCCCTTCATCCACTAGTATAATATTCACTTCCCTGAAGTCATAAACATGAAATAATCTACTATCTAACACACATCCAACATTAAATCCACATTAAATCAAAAAAATTAATAGTATCTTGTTATCACCCTTTCAAGTATATTCATCTATACAATATAAAGATACATCCAAGTCCAAGAATAATTCATTAGGGATATACTAGGATCCCATTATAAATCACCATTAGATTCCTCCACTTCTAAGTAAAGGCCAATAAAATCACTCTATCCTTGACCAATCCATTATTAATGAATCCATTTTTGTTAAATCATCCATATTTGATCAATATTAAACCATTATTATCCCACATAACTTTGATGAAGGACCTATATTGTATGAGCTAATCCTCAATGAACCATCACCTACCTAATCACCCATCCTTGGTCAAAACTATCTTTGACCAACCTTTTTTTGAATAGCCATCCACATTTGATGAACTACCAATCCTTAATGGACCCATATTTAATAACACCATACTTGATCTATCACATCATCTCTCATCATATGTTGAAAATTTCATCACACAAAACCATCTACCTCTTAAGGCAATTGAACTTGTAGAAAAAAAATCAAAGTGCCTTCCATTTAAATAGGTCAAACATTAACAATAAATCAACATCAATATCCTCTCAATTTAATATCACATCATTTATTCGATCTAGTATCCTTACCAAAAAAGAAATCAATGACAAAAATCATTTAGGATTGTATAGGGATAGTACCAAAGATTGCTTCCAAAACAATAAATATCCTATAGTAAGTAGAATCCTCCAAAGCAAGAACTACAAAGGAAAATTCCTTGGCCTCCATGAACTTGGATTTATCAAGACCATACATATATGTGTACATAATATCACAACATAATATTTAAACCATATAAAAATCCACAAAAATATGTTTGAGACACTTCCATAGTTTCTATGGAAGCCTAATCCAACATTAAAATAGACTCCATTCATAGTCCCTACAAGGACCTTTCATCCACCCATTCTCTTATCAATTATATCAATCATTTACACCATATTTAAATTAAATTTCACACACATTTCCATTGGGACCAAAAAAATCACTTACCATCAGCATTATTCCATAGTAATAAAAAAATGACATAATTAATGATTATCATTGTTATCACTCAAGAGTGCACCCTTGTAAGAATGTGTGCTTGTTATCACTCCTGTTAACACAATGAAAACTCTCCAAGGTGTGGGTGACCATTTATTGGAGGTAATATTTAGATGTAGGGATAGTTACCTTTGGTACATGTTGGCCAATTTTGTTCTGTATACAAAACTCTACCTGAATGGATCAGTATTCTTGAAGTCCTAGTGTAGAGTGACAAGCTGAGTAGAGTTACTATTGAATGAATGATCAAATGGCTTGGAAACAGGTCTATAATTATAAGTGAAAAGATTCAATAGGTTTCCATGGTATTAATGACATTTAGGAGACATGAATCAGGTTTTTACAAAGTCTTAAATTTTTATCAGAGCCTTAATATGTCCAAAGATGATTATCCCAGGCCTACAAAAGCCAAACTGTCATAACACGTCATGCAAAAATGAATAGATCAGTTTGGTCATGTTATTAATAAATTTAATTAGTATCCCTATTAAAGCCAAAGGATTATATGGATATGTTGAATTTTTTTTCAAGATCATTCCCTACAAATTTTGTATCTTGATGAATTTATTATCTCAAGATATAAGCCTTCAAAGTTGAACTAGCATAGTGGGATGTGCATGGGGATGTCAAATAAAATCCAAAATAAATAATCATTTGAATTCAAAAGACTCAAATGATATTGAGAGTGAACTTGGTGCTACCAGTGTTAAAATCACTTGATTGGATCAAATATCAATGGCATGCAATGATAACTCAAGTTAGTGGGCTGAAATAGATCTATGATGCATGTTTAATCATGAAATCAAAGATAAATGATGAGAATGAAGCCAAAAAATCATAATATGTTAGGATTAAATATGGGGTCAAAAAGTGGCATGATCATGGTGAATTAAATAATCAATGGTGTGTGTTTGATCAAGAAAATAAATATCGATGGCATGCATTCAATCATGCTGAGGAAATCAACAATGTGCATAGGGTCAAAAATTCAATGAGTTAGATTGAACATGAGGGTGACACATGGAATAAGCATATGATCTAAATGATGACTAGTATAAGGATCCATAAATTAAATATAGGGATGCCATGTGTCATAATTTGGAAAACTCAAATCAAAGATCGATAGAGCAAATCCAATCAAGCTCTAGGAGGTATAAGATAGTGACAAATGTCTAAATTTGTGATGGTCATAATTTTAAATATGATAAAGAGTGTGGTAAAGATACCACATAGGTAGACACATTATATCAAAGGGTTTTGTGAACCAAGGTAGGTAAATTCATAGAGTTTAGATCCAAGCATGATTCAATTTGAACCAAAATAAATACTTTAGGGCTAAAGGCCACCATTAAAGCTTAGTTTAGATCTCTGGTTGAAAGATTTAGAACTTATAGGACTTGTTTTCTGAGGTTACACCATCATTTCATGATTATGTTCATTATTATTTGAATGGAATCCATGTGTATAATGAGATCTTGGCTTCTATGAAGTTCATTAATAGAATAGGTCTATTTAGGCCTAATAGAAATCAAAAGTGGCTATTGGCTATCAAAAAAGATCAAGAAACCTGATGGGTTATTCATTGAGGCCGTGACTATAGGAAAAATAATAAATGGGATTAGTGTTTATCTATAATATACCTATATTTAGGGTTTGGGTTAGGGGAAAATATAAATGGATCATGGAGTGTCTAATCTTCCAACATAGTTATACCTTCAACAAGTAGGTACCTGTAACCACTAAAAATAGATATAATCATCGCTTTGTCAGATCCATGAATATGAATATTTTGTCCTTATAATGAAGACCATGTGTCTAGTGGAATATAGTTCCAAGGGATGGATTTGGGGATTAGAAAATGTAGTTATAGAAATCAATGCATTTTTAGAAGGCTTTAAATATTTTCCTCCCTAAAATGGATCATGACTCATCATCCTAAATATATTATTTTCTTCTAGTGTATTTCTCATCCAATGAGAAGGTTTAAAGGCTATTGAGATAAATGAAGGGTTGATTCATTGAGGGAGGACTAGTCCTAAGTTGATTAAAATATGGTTGAGAATTCATTGAAGGGTGGTGGTAGCTCATTTATTGATTATGATGAAATGTTCCTCCTCTCTCTTCTCCTTTCTCCTATATCTCCTATTTCATCCCTCATTGTAACTCTCTCTCTAATTCTAGATAGATTCTTTGATTTTGGAAAGAAGAGTAAGAGACTCTCATATTTGATAAGGCAAGACCCTGTCAAAATTTTTAAGAACTACCTCTTAATGAAATAAGATTATTTTTTACCTATATCTTGCCTTTAACTAGTTTTTAATAAGTTTGTGCATGATGGCCTTTTAAAGGAGATTCTTCCATATCCATTATCCTCCCTTCTTGCCTCTTTTAAGATGTTTTTAATCTATTTATAGGTCTAAACTTGTGTTATTTCTACCATTGATGGATGCTTGGTGTGAGTCTTAGAATTCCTCTTTGCTTCTTTGATTGCTTGGTGAGCCTAGTTCATAAAATACTTATGCAATTATCTAGTTTATTAGTTTGTGTGAGAAAACATTATCTTATGTTGATTTAGTGTTGGATTCAAGCATATGTGAGTCTCATTTAAATTTGGTGCATCACCTTAGCTTTCTTAGTAACCCTATCCCCACTTTCTAACCCTTTTCCAAGCATAATCATTAGTCTAGGTGATCCATCAAGAGGAAGCCATCCTTCTCTAGAGGTTCAACCCCAATATAGGATACCCATAGCCTAGGGTTTTTCCCATTATGTATTTTAGTTGGAGGGAACCTAAAAAACCCCCTCCAAGGGTGAAAATTTTTATAATAGTTTTTATCACCTGATTGGACACACATTTGAAGATAGATTGGTCATGTTTGATGCTAGTTTGATCAATTTGTAGTAGTTATAGCTTTTATGCAATAGTATCTAGTGACTCCAAGTAATATTAAACATTTTAGTGTAGAGTAGTAGTTATATTTCATGCTAAAATTGATTACAAGATTAGATTTTAGAGGTATTCCTTTTAAATTTGTTGAATTATCTTTCAATTCAGTAAAGAGGTTAATATTTGATAATATACATCCGTATAAATAAATATTTCCTCTTAAATCAATATCAAATTCCACCTCTATAAGAAAATATTTGTTAGCCCCTTTCATTGCCATGATAGCCCCTAGAGCTTTTCCCTTTATGGATTTTAATAGTTAGAGTCCTTTGGACCTCCAATAGTATGATCCTCTTCCAGTAATAGCTCTTAAAAGTGTTTCTTATTTCACTAGAGACCAATCTATAACCCGTTACAAACACCTTAAGGACATAGGCAACTTTTTCAATAGTAATGACATAACTGAGGAAAATGTGGCCATTAGGTTGTTAGATATCTCTTTCAAGGGTAAATCCTGAGACTGGTATATAAACCTTAATGCTAACTCCATTACATAATGGGATTAGTTAGGTGATTCCTTGTGTAAGATATTTGAAGACAAAAGTGACCATTTATCACTTGTAGAGCAACTAACCACAATCAAGAGGGATCCTCATGAGGTTATGAAAGATTTCAATACAATATTTCAAAAGACATGGGACATGATTACAATATCTATTAGGCCTACTCCAAACTTTTCTTTCCTTTAATACTTGAAGGCTATTAATAGTGACATTGTAGTAATGATTAAATCTATGGGTGGAAACACATTACCAAATGCTTATGAGGTTGAAATTAGAGAAGAAAATTGGCTATTTCAAGTTAGAAAGCTCACACCTAGGCCACCAATTCCTTTGTTCCCTAATATTAAACCACCTCTTATTTTTATTCATCCCCTTGATTCTATTCCTCCTATGCCAACAATCATTTTCATACCTACACCAAAGTAGGAAAAAGTTTCAACTAGTCAATCTAGTGATTCTTAAGAGAACAAGAATTTCCAAGAGCTTAAGAGCATGTTTCAATCCTTTAGAAATGAATTTGTGAATGTGAAGAGGTATCAATCTCAATTTAATAAGACTTATAAAAATTCATATCAACCTCAGTAACAATCTTACCAAACAAATAGGCCACCCTACAAAGGAAATTTACAAGAACAAAGTCAAGGACAAGGGTAGCTAACTATGTTAGGAAAAATAATCATAATCCAAATGCTATAAGCACCTATACTAATTTGGTCCCTACTAAAAAAAAAAATTCTCAATAAGTTGAGGGTACCATGCCTTGGAATTAGTCTTTTGGTCAATCCATTGTCCTAAACATTGAGTTCAATCAAGCTTTCAATGAGCAATGGCATTAAGGTGCTATATATGGATACAATCAAGCTCTCATGGCTTAGAGCATAGAGGTAATTTTTGACACTTTGATTTTAACCCTTAAAAAAATACTTATCTTTCCTCATCCAAGCAACACAATAGAATCATCTCTATTGTTGTGGGTGAAAATCTCTTTGAGATGAATCTCTAGATTTAAGGGCTAGCTCCCCTAATGCACTTGTAAAGCTCTATTGGTTATAATCTATCAAATTTATATGAAAAGAGAGGAAGAAATAAACTAAGAAAACAAAAAGATAGTGATGCAAAAATATGTGATATATTCCATTTGATTGTAATCACTACTTAAAGATTGGCAAGGTTTCCTTACACAAGACTCATAATCCTTTATGCATTGTTACATCAGTGTTTTGATTGTTAGATTTGAGAAGGCATTCAACATTCAGGATGGTAACATATAATTTTAAGAAATAATATGGCCTTAAACCACTTCACAAATTTTTATACACTTATCAGAGAATGCTAATGAGGACTTATAACAGAGATCTATTTGCACATTTGGTGGGTAATCAAGGATAACAAGTTAGGAAAGACAACTTCCAATAAATAAGAACAAGATGATTTTAAACTGATACACAAAAAATTAGTATGTGAGGGGCATAATTTGTCTTGATTTCTTTAATATTTTTTGATAAAAATCTGGTTAGAGTTTTGTCATTAACCAGAAGAGGCTGCTTTGAGAATAGGTTGAATACATATATATAGTTTTCTAAAGGGAGATTGAAATATTGAGATTGCAAGATCAATTAGACATGTGTCACATTGAGAAAGAAATAGTTACATGATTTTTTTTCTATTACTGAGTCCATCTTGTTTTGGGGTTGGTTTCTCCTTGCTAGCTCATCATTTGTTATGCACATTTGTCATTCTCTTGTTTGTATTCAGGTTCTCTCTCTGGACTTTAATGACTATTCCTTGTAACTTGAAATTGAAGTTCTATAGGTCGTCACCTTTTGGAATTTTGTTTTTTGACATTATTTTGGAAAATTTTTCTATAAGTATTCTCTTGGAATATTCTTTCTTTGCTTTGGTCTTTTCCTTAGATAATTTATCCACAGTGAATTTGTCTGGCCACTCTTTCAGATAATTTTCCCATAATAAATCCTCTCTTTCTTGCTTGATCCATTTATAAATGACCCTTCAAAAATATTGAAAAGGTACTCCTACCATTTGGATTTATTAAAAAATACCCTTTGGAAGAACTATTTGGTCCTTCAAAATAATTATAAACATCCATTTTCCTTTGGTTCTTTTGAAATGATCCTTCAAGAAAGTTGAAAATTCCTTTCAAAAAAGTCACAAGGGTGCACCTACCCTTTAGATAAATTGAAATGATCCCTTCAAAATTTTTGGCAAATGTCCATGTGCCCTTCAAAAAAATTATCATGTACCTTTGGCTTCAAAAATGTCCCTCAAAAAATTTGAAAGCACCTTTTATAAAAGTGAAAGTGTCCTTCAGAAGAATTGAAAAGGTCCACTTAGCTTGAAAAGAGCCCTTTGGGAAAGTTGTAAAGTACCATTTGGATTGGAAGATATCCTTCAAAGAAATAAAAAAGGAACTTCAGAGACAAAATCCTAGAAAAAAGTCCATAAGAATTCACTTGAGGCTAAGGTAAAACTTTTGAAAGAATTCTTTCGAGTAAAAAACTTGAAAGAAATAGTCCTTGAACAAAAGTCTAAAAGAATTAAGACTTGTACAAAACCTGAAGGAAAATAAACACTCAAAATAAATCATCCAAAGGAATTTTCTTGAACTTTTTCCATGGAATTTTCATGGAAACCTCTCCTAAACAAAAATTCATATTAGACTCGTTCAAACATATAGACAAGCAACTAGTTTTTTCAATATGGATGGCAAATTTTGGTTTGAAAGACCAAAATTTGGTCAACAAAATGGTGACTTATAGGGGTAGTATGATTGATATAATAACTAGACCAAGTAGCCTTATCCACTTAAGGGCCAACAAAGTCAATGGATTCTTGAACATAACTATCAAATTTTTTACCAAAACAAAACATAAGGAAAACACAGACAAAAATAATAAGACCCAACAGAATAGAACAAGACATGAACAAACACACACATGTGCATAATCACTTAGGTAACATAAAGAAAATAGAACACTATGTACAATTTAAAATAAAACCTTAGTACCAATGCTTTGAATATATCCCATTGACTGGGATATGCAACTCCTCTCCATCCAACTTTAAAAGTTGAAAAACATTATGCTATTTACACTGTGTGATCATGTATGGGCCACTCCAAAAAGCATTAAATTTTGTGTGTTTCCTAGGCTTGGCCCTATCTTCATCCCACTTAAGAATAATGTCCCCTTCTTTGAAACTCCTTGGCATAGAATTCTTGTCAAAATGCTTATTTGTCTGTTGCTGGTGAGTAGTCAAGGTATGCATTGCCTAATCTCTTGCCTCCTCAAGCTCCCTTAATCCACATAATTTTACTTCCATGCTATCATTATCCATCAATTAAAATTGATGGGTGAGGTATTAGGCTAGAAATTCAAGTGAGATAGGAAGTCTAGCTTCCCTTCCATACACAAGTATACATGGTGAGTTCTCAATTGCTCTCTTTAAAGTGATTTTATCAACCAAAAGTGCTATTTTCAACTTAGTGTGCCATGTCCTTTGATTTTATTTCATTTTCCTCTTAATGATTATGATCAAATTATTGTTTGTGGAGTCTACTAGTCCATTTCCTAGGGGATAGTAGTTAGAGGAAGAGCTAAGATAAATGCCATGCTTCAAGGCCTATTTGCTTGTTCTTGCTCCTAAAAATGCCAATGCATTATCTAAGATGATGGTTGAGGGAACTCCAAACCTTATTTTTATGTTATCATAGAAATCCAAGACCAAATTTTTATTTTCCTCTTTAAGAGATATAGCTTCAACCCATCTAGTGAAATAATCAGCGGCTGTCAATACCCACTTATGACCAGCACTAGAAGGAGGATTGATCATACCTATGAAATCTAGACCCCATTACATAAAATGTTGTTCAACTTAGATTGGATGAAGAGGTAAAGTAGTGAGCTTTTGTTTTTTATAATAAATACATTTTTGGCATTTTCTCACCCAAGCATGGGTGTCTTTGAACAAACTAGGCCAAAAATAGCCAACCCTGATGATCTTAGTAGCTATGTTTCTTAGAGCAAAGTGACCACCAAATGGTCCATCATGAAACTCATGCAACACCTTGTCAATCTATTCCAAATAAATACATCTCAAAAGCAAAAATGAAAAATATTTTCTAAAAATTACTCCATCCATAAGTACATAGGGAATAGATTGCAGTCTATAATACCTTCTTTCGGCCTTGTCAAGACCTTTTGGACACTCACCAGTTTGAAGGAAGTGGATCATGTCCTATGTCCAAATTCTCATGAATGAAGTTATAACTATTGCAGGATCATCATGAAGTGTCAAAAAACCTCTTTTTGTTCTCTCAAGTTTTAGGCAAGATGCTCACATAGTCCTTTCCCTTTCACTAGTTTGGCTATTTTGATCTCCACATCATATTCTATTACTTTGGTGATCCAACCTGCCCTTTTCTCATTCAATTCTATACTCAATATAAAATATTTCACACTAGGATAAAGTACAAAAATGTGAATTTTATTACTAGACAAAATATGTCTAAACTTCTTCAAGTTCCTTATTATTGAAAGAACTTATTTTTCAACATATGTGTACTTTACTTCATATCCTTCTAAACTTTGACTAAAGAAGGCAATAGGTTATTCCCAATTTTCATCATTTTATAAGGCCAACATGGAAGGAATTACCTCATCATTCCCAAAAGTGTATATATTGAAATCCTTAGAGAAGTTATGAATTTCAAGAGTAAGAGCTTGGGCAATGGCTTGCTTGATCTCCTCAAAACTTTCTTTTCTCCTTCCTGTCTAGGTGAATGTCTCATCTTTTCTCAACATGGAGGTCAAGGGCTTAACTAGATTATAAAAATTAGGAATGAATCTCCTAATGAAATTAATCTTTCCAAAGAAAATTTGTTGACCCTTTTTGTGTTTAGGCAAAGATAATGCTAAACTTACCCTTTCTAGATCAATGGACAAACCTTTCTTTGAAACAATGTGGCCTAATAGTTTACCCTCATGAATAATAAAAACATAATTATTTAGGTTTATAGAGATCCCAAAATCTATACACCTCTCAAAATTTTGTTATAGGTGCTTCAAATGGTCATTCACATCTTTGGAAAAAACCATCACATCATCTAGATAAACCAACACAATGTCATTGATCAATCCTTGGAAAGCCATATCCATTGCATGTTGGAAAGTGGCTCCATCATTTGAAATATAAATGGAATATTCTTTTAGGAATATTTTCCCCTTTTTGTGGTAAATCCTATCTTATATTGATCAATTTCATTCACCAGAATTTGATTATATCCAGAATAACCATCAAGGAGAGAAAGCCTTTCACTACCAGCTACAACCTACAAAATTTGATCCATAGAAGATAATGATCCATCAAAGATACTATATTCAAGTCCCTAAAGTCAACACACAAATTTATTTCTCTATTTTTATTTCTAATAGGGACTAAATTGGCCAACCAAGAGGAATGCTTGATAGGAAAAATGATTCTAGACTCAATCAATTTAGTGAACTCTTTCCTCACGAGACATTCAATCTTGGGATTGATTGTCCTTTGCCTTTGATTGATGTGTTTAGAATTTTCATCTAAATATATGGTGTGTTGAGCCAATATTGGTTCAAAACCCTTGAAATTACTATACTCACATACAAAAATATCACTAAACTCCTTGCATAATTCAATGAAATCATGTTTTTCTTGACTAGTGCATACCTTCCGAAATGCAAGTAGCTTATCCTTAAAGATTTATATCCTTTCATAGTTCTCATAATTAGTGGAAATACATACTTTTTCTTTCTTGATCTATTCATCTTTATTGAAAATACTTTCTAGAGTCACCAAGCATTTAGGAAGCTTATTAGAATTTAGTTGGACAATCTAGTTACCATATTTTTGTTGTAGCTTAGACTGATTCTTAGTAGAGAACTCAAATTATTCTTCCATAAAATTTTCTATTTGATTATCACTATCAAAACCTACCAATTGGTGACATTGTCTGGTATAGAAGGTCTCACAATCACCTTTAGACGAGGTTGATTCCTATCTTCTCTTATGCCTTTTGGAATGTCAAATTGAGCACCAATAGATGCCAACCTATTAGCATGTTTATTATCTTCTCTTGAAATAGAGGTGATGTTTAATTCCATGAAGTATTCTAAAAGGTCCCAAACTCTATGTTTTTGGGACTTGAGCAAGGAGATCTTAGTCAAATTCTGTCCTCTTACTTGATTGATAACTAGTTCACTATCACCAAATACTTGTAATTATTTAACACATCTTTTCCTTTCCCATTATAAACCATGAATGAGGGATTAATATTAAACCACATTGAAATTACAATATAAATATAATCTAAAACTTGAAAAATACTTTTCCTTTGAAGGTGAAACCAACATAGCTCCACTACCTGCACCAATCTTGCTTCTAGATCCATTAAAGAAAAGTTGCCAAATGTTATTCACATCCTCACTTGATTTCATCAAATTAAGCATGAAAGAGTATTTCTCATGCATATAGTATATTCCTAGACTAGATTATTCAATAAATTTGTATGGATCATGTTCATAGTTGTTATATCCCCACTCATTTAGGAATAAGTCAAAAACTCCTTCAAGGGAAGATGACGGGGATTGGTCAATGTGAAAATATTCTTCATCAATGATAACATAGTTGATATTTAATACCTTAGGTGAATATGGTTCCAAATTATCTCTGTGAATGGGTTCTGAATCAATCTTCACTTTGGTATCATATTTTTTTTTAAACACCATGTATGACAAATTGGCTACTGAATATCCACCTATCTTAGAAGTGAAATCCCTTGATAAAAAACGATAAAAATAAGGAGATAAATATTCTACCACCATGTCATGAGTAATTGAAAAGGTAGGAAAAACATGAAGGATCAAATTCAAACCTTTCACAACCCCCAAAGTTTTGGCTGGTGATCCATTCAATTACAAAATTCCTTTAGTTATTGGCTCATATTTGAGATCCAATTTGTTTGTTATGCATTTGGGAATAAATGAGGTGATTAATCCACTATATATGACACAATTATGAACCAATAATTCACAAATTATTAGAGATAAGTATAAATTAGGAGTATTCTCATCTTTTTTATTTGACTACATGCAGATTGATTTTCATTGACTAAAACCACATTTTCACTTTGAAATGAGACAACTTGTTTACCCAATCCATGCAATTCCTTTGAAATATATATTTATATCATAGTATTGATATATAATCCCATAATTATATGTTAATATGAATATTTTTCATCTATTATACAACATTAATGGAAGTGTTACTTACTTTGGGATTTTCTTTTTGAACATTTACACCTTGTGATGTATTGTGTGGAGGTAGAGTTGTAGAGGTTAGTATAAAACTTGGAATTTTATAATTTTATTATAGCTTAGGAGTTTAAAAAGGCCCATTTATAATTTTATATGATGTATGGGTCACAACACTCCTTGACTAGTTCCTTGAACTTTATCAACAACCCTCCTTTTAGACCTAGTGTTGGAGGCAATACTAGTATGTTGATTACTTGTTTTCCCCACATAATTAATTACACAAAATTCACCCTCCAAATGATTAATGAGAGTGGAATTAGACTAATGTTTTCTAATATCCATTTTAAATTTAATTGGCATCTCAAATTTTGAAAAGTGAGATGTTTAATCACCTTGTGTAGACATACCTTGATTTTTCCATTCATTGGCATAAGCCACCTATTCTTGGTCATGTTCAAAGGATGGATGGTTGGGCTGCTCTTAAACCAAAGTGTTTTGAGTGGGAAATAAGGAATTGGAGGATAATGGAGCATTGGGATTATAACTTTTGTAAGGCTTGACATGGGTGATTTGACCTTGTCCTTGATTATTGTTTTGGAAGGGTGGCCTATTTGTTTACCCACCAAATTGATTATATGAATGATATGGCATATAGCCTTGAGTTTATTTCCTTTTTAGAGAAAAAAATTCATTGGTAACACTTTAAAGTATAATTTTTACTTCATGAATGTCATTTTAAGGATTAACAGTAGGTTTCTCTTGAGTAGGCAAAGGGGCTAAAGAGGGAAATGCACTTTAACCAAGAGAAGGCAAATCAAGGAAAAGTGGCTTTGGAGGTCTAGGATCTATCTTCCATACTTATATAAGATAATTCTTAGAATTTATGTATATTTAATAAGCATTAATAAATGTGTTTCAACCCATAGATTGAATCATCAAGGTAATGTCACTATTCAATACTTTCAAGAAATACAAAAATGCATAGTTTGCAGTTAGCCTTACAAGAATTGGGATTCTATCCCAAGTTTTTTGAAATATAGCATTGAAATCCTACATGAATTCATGTGGTTCCCTCTTTATTTTATTCAATTATTTAGATAGATATAGGTGATCACTCTTTTCCCCAAACCTTTTAGTCAATAGAGTGCCCACCTCATCCCATGAGCCAATAGAATTTATAGGTAGGGTCCCATACCAATCCAAAACTTTTCCTTTGCAAGACAAGGAAAACAACCTAATCACTAAATTTTCTTGAGTAATATTATGGATATTACATAGATTTTATATATTCTTTATGTGATCAATGGTAGTAATAGGACCATCTCCACTAAAAGATGGGACACTTTTGAGGGCAAATCCTAGAATTTGATCATATTGGGCAAGATGCAAGGTATATGCCCTGATGAAAGGAACAAAATGTTGTCATATATCCATTTGGGAATGACCACTATGAATATTATGAATGGAATGTATCACAAACTTGGAAGCTTTGAACATAATTTTTTTTTATAAGGATGATTTTTGATAAACCTAGACCTTTTGGTGGAATATGGAGGCAATTCTTCAAATGCTAAAGGTAGATGTTTAGAAACATATCTAGTTATCACCCTTGGCATATAAAATATGGTTTATCATCAACTAATAATCATTATTATTCAATGGAGTCACTAGGTACTAAATGAAGATGTATCTTTTTCTTTAATAATAATAAGACCAGCACCAATCTTGAATAATCTTGTAGGACAAATTGTCCCATCAAGTGTGCCAAAAACTACTAGCACTTATATTTTTACCTTTGAAAAAATAATTAGCTTTCCTCATCCAATAAACACAATGGAATCATCTATATTGTTGTGGGTGACAATCTCTTCGAGATGAATCTCTAGATTTAAGGTCTAGCTCCCCTAATGCACCTATAAAGCTCTATCGCTTCTAATCTATCAACTTTATATGAAAAGAGAGGAAGAAAGAAATTAAGAGAAACAAAAAAATGGTGATGAACCAATATGTGATATCCTCCAATTTATTGTAATCACTACTTAAAGATTAACAAGGTTTCCTTGCACAAGACTCACAATCCTTTATGCATTGTTACATCAATGTTTCGCTTGTTAGATTCAAGAAGGCATTCAACATTTAGGAGGGTAACATATAATTACAAGAAATAATATGGCCTTAAACCACTTAAAAAATGCTTATACACTTATTGGATAATACTAATGAGGACCTATAATAAATATCTATCTTCACATTTGGTGGGTAATCAAGGATAACAAGTTAGGAAAACAACTTCCACTAAACAAGAAAAACTTGATTTTAAACTGATACACAAAAATGTAGTATGTGAGTGGCAGAATTTGTCTTGATTTCTTCAAGAGTTTTGATACAAATCTGGTCAAAGTTTATTCATTAACCAATAGAGGCTGCTTTGAGAATAGGTTGAATACATACATACATACATACATACACACACACACACACACACACACACACACACACACACACACACACACACACACACACACACACACACACACACACACACACACACACACACACACACACACACACACACACACACACACACACACATATATAATTTTCTAAAGGGAGATTGAATGATTGAGATTGCAAGATCAATTGAACATGTGTCACATTGAGCAAGAAATAGTTACATGAATGAATTTTGTTATTACTAAGTCCATCTTGTTTTGGAATTGGTTTCTCTTTATTGGCTCATTGTTTATTATGCACATTTGTCATTATCTTGTTTGTATTTAGGTTCCCGCTCTAAAATTTAATGGCTATTCATTGTAACTTGAACTTGAAGTTCTATGGGCCGTCAACTTTTGGAATTTTTTTTTGACATTCTTGTGGACAATTTTTATGCAAGGATTATCTTGGCCTCTTCCTTTTTTGCTTTGGTATTTCCCTTGGATAATTTGTCTACGGGGAATTTATCTAGGCATTCTTTCAAAAAAAATTCCCACAAGAAATCCTTTCTTTTTCTTGATTGATCCATTTAAAAGTGACCCTTTAACAATCTTGAAAGGTACTCTTACCCTTCAGATTTATTGAAAAATACCCTCCAAAAGAACTATTTGGCCCTTTGAAAGAAATGTAAATGTCCATTTTCCTTTGGTTCTTTCAAAATGATCCTTTGGGAAAGTTGAAAATATCTTTCAAAAAAGTTAAAAGGGTGCACCTACCCTTCAAATAAAGTGAAATGATCCCTTCAGACTTTTTTGCATATGCCCTTCAAAATAATTGTCTTGTACCTTTGGCTTCAAAAATGTCCCTAAAAAAAGTTGAAAGCACCTTTCAAAAAAGTGAAAGTGTCCTTCAAAATAATTAAAAAGGTCCAGTTAGCTTGAAAATATCCCTTTGAGAAAGTTACAAAGTACCCTTTGGATTAGAAGATATGATTCAAAAAAATTGAAAAGGACCTTCAAAGATAAATTCTTAGACCAAAGTCTGTAAAAATTCACTTGAGGCTAAGGCAAAACTTCCAAAATAATTCTTTCAGGCAAAAAACCCAAAATAAATAGTCCTTAAACAAAAGTCTAAAATAATTTAAACTTGTACAAAACCTGAAGGAAAATAAACACCCAAAAGAAATCATATGAAGGAATATACTTGAACTTTTACCATGGACTTTACATAGAAACATCTCATGAACAAAGATGCATATTAGACTCATCCAAACATATAGACAAACAATTAGTTTTTTCAATATGGATGGATATTTCTGGTTTGAAAGACCAAAATTTGGACAATAATACCTTCGATGATAAAAACAAAAGAGCCTCAACTTGGGTAAGGGCCTAGTGAGGGACCATACTAGTTAGGTTCTATAATGGTCAATTATGAGCAAGAAGAGTTTTATGCACTCAATAAATAGGCTAGTTATAGACAAGCATATATTCCAATGGATGTTAATACAAGGTTCAAAATAAAGAATATGGATGGTAACCAAGAAGTAGCCAAATATCTTGCCACCATTACTCCTTTACTATCAAATCTAAAGGGACCTAAAATAGCTCCAAAGGTTTCAATAGCTCTAAAGAATCAAAACCAAGGGAATGTCCTAATACCCAAAAACTCACAAGTTCAAAGTACATTTATGGCTCCCAAAGCACAAACAAAATTTGGTGGTTTGCCCATCAACATTTTTGAACAAATGAAAAAATCCAATGTGAGTGTACTAATGTGGGACATGTTTTCCATGCCTAGTCAAGTGGATATCCTTCAAGAGGGTTTGTCAAAAATTAGTGTTTTTGATAAGACACCAAAAAAGGAAAATTTAGTTATCACAAATACAACCAAAGGGTCTAATGAAGGGAAATTAATAAGGTGGTCAAACCTCCTCCTTTCTTCACTTCTATGATCATTGGTAACTCCTTGGTTCACAATTACATGGTAGATAGTGGAAAAAGTACTATAGTGATTCTAAAGTTCATATCATATCAACTTGGTTTTAAGTATGAGCCCTAGTCTAAGGGAGTTTTATAGCTTGATGGGTCTTCCACCAAACCAACTGACATCATCAAAGGACTAATCTTGACCTTGCACACTTCTCTTAGTGTTTTAGTGGCTCAAGATGTGTTGATTCTAGATGTGCCTCCTTATTTTACTCTAGGCTTATCTAGAGACTTCACAAAAAAAATTGGGGGTTATCTAATAATAGATTGGTCCTACATGACTTTTAGGATAATATATGAAACCCAAGTGTCCATTGAGGCTGAGCCTATTTCACAATACCACATATATTCTTATGGGATAGATATCTAAAACATAAATTATACCATCCTAGATGAGAATGAACACTTGGTTGGTCAAGAACTAAAAACTCATCTTGAGGAGATACTTGATATGTTCTTGGATGAGCTATGGAGTGAAAATTGATTGATAAACCCTTTCGAAGGTGTTGAAGAGAGAGACATGGGTGTCTATTTCTTACATGAGGAAATTTAATCCATGCCATCCCTCATTAGGCCATAAAAAGATAATAATGGTATATGGAAATTGTTCATTAATGGCCCAAGTAGCAAACATGGGGTAGGTGTAGGTGCAATGTTAGTATCTATCTCAAATGACAAGTACTTTTCCTCTTACATGTTCTAATTTATTTGATTTTGTAATACCACTAAGTAAGAGGGCCTTATTCTTAACCTTCAATGGGATAGTAAGAGGGGAATCAAGTAGTTACAAGTATATAGGGATAGTGAACTAATAGTGCATCAGTTTAGAGGCCAAAATATCATAAAGAATCCCTTCATGAAATCTTACAAACATAGAGTATGGGACATCCTTGAGGACTTTGAGGCCTTCAACATCCAAAAAGATCCAAAGAACTAGAATTAGCATACAAATAGGTTGGAATTTATGGGATCTTATTATGACCTCAAAAATGAATTAGAAAAGTTTAAAGTGAATCCACATATTAAAGTGATAATAAGACTATTAGTTCCAGAAAATGAAGATCATTAGCAAGTCTTTAATAGTGATAAAAAGATTGTTTGTTTCTTGTAAGAAGTATATTTTTACTCATTAAACCAAGAAAAATTCCAATATTAGTATGAAGATCAAATTATTCAATTGAGGTCTAACAAACTTCTTAAAGGGCTAGTCCCCCTTGAAGGTTTCTTCCATGAGGGGGACCATCTGAGAAAGGACAAGGCAGTGATGTCAACTGATGATGAGAATTATGAAAGAGTTTCAATCCTTAAAGACAAGTTCATTAATATTGGAAAGGTAAGTACTAAGGCTATAATGCATTTTTAATATAACTTTGTAGAGAATATACAAACATCTTTGCTTAAAAATACAGTGATCTAAGAGGTTTTGATCCCAAGCTAGCCCAACACACTATAAAACTTGAGGTTGATTCCAAGCCTATCAAGAAAAAAACAAAGGCCTATCAAACCTAAAATTGAATAGATTATGAGGAAATAATTAACTAAATGGATTTAATCCAATATCATCTTTCCCATTAAGCACTCCTCATGGGTAGCCAAACTAGTACCTATAAGGAAAAAGAATGGGGAGATCAGATTATGTGTTGATTTTAGGGGCCTAAATGGAGTCTATTTGAAAGATCATTACCCCTTAACATCCATGGAGCAACTCCTTTAGATATTTGTTTATTCAAAAAAATTCTCCCTTTTTTATGGATATTTAGGATACAACCAAGTATTAGTAAGAGAAGAAGACCAATACAAGACTACCTTCACCAAAAAGTGGGACACATGCTTATAAAATATGTATTTTGGCTTGTCAAATGTTGGGGACACTTTTTAAAGAGAAATGGACATGTCTTTCCAATGATTAATAAATTATATAGTGTTGGTCTACTTGGATGACATCATAATTTTCTCCAAGAAAGTTAGTAAACACTTATATCGCCTAAGATTGATCTTTGAAAGGTGTAGGGAATATGAGATCTCTTTGAATCCTAATAAATGTGTGTTTACTATTTATGAAGGAAAACTCTTTAGACACATTCTCAAAGTAAGGATTATCAATTGAACCTAATAGAATAAGTTCCATCTTAGCATTATCTTTACCCAAACATAAGAAGAAACTCAAGAGTTTCTTTGGGAAAATAAACTTTTCAAAAAGGTTTATACTTGGTTTTTAAAACTTGGTCAAACCCATCACTACCATGTTGAAGAATAACCATGTGTTAACTTGGTCAAATGAAAGTATAATAACATTTGAGGCTATCAAGCAAGCAATTGCCCAAAAACCCTCACCCATGAATCCTGATTGCTTAAGGGATTTCATAATGTATACCTTTGTCAATATTTATAATATATCATCCATGATGATGCAAAATAATGGTGAAGGACTTGAGCATCCAATTAATTTTTTTAATTAAGGGTTTGAAGGGTATGAGGTAAGGTATACTTTTGTAAAAAATCAAGTTCTTATATCTTTAAGAAGCATCAAAAATTTTAGACAAATGATATCCAACAACAAAATCTATCTGATGGTGCCTCATCTTGGAGTGAGGGACTTCCTTCTCAATAAAGACTTGAACAAGAAGAGAGTTAGTTGGATTACCAAGGTCATAGAGAATGGCATGGACATCAAGGTCACTAAGCTAGTAAGAGGAAAAGTCTTATGTGATCACATGGTGATGACCTTTAGGAAGATAAAGAAGTTATTTTGGTGACACAAGAAAATTTAAAAACAAATGCACCTCCACCTCCTGCTAAATAGTTGTAGGATATGACACATTTCTCATTAACAAGTGAGTGTATTATAGGTTTGAATAGGGAAAATAGAAGGTATTTTAGACTTTAGTCCATACTTTATGAATTGGTTGATGGGGTTTTATTTATAATAGACCTCAATGGAGTGCTTATTATATGTATTAATTATTATCAAGTGATAAATCTCTTGAATCAATTCCATGATGGGCTTGTAGGAGGCTAGTTTACTCAAAGAATCACAATAACAAAAGTGATGAGAGATGCCTATTACTAGACCAATGTTTTTAAGGATGCATATTCATAGGTTATAAAATGTCAAAAGTGTTTTCTATTTGTAGGCAAGCAAAGGCTAGTAGCACTTCCTCTCAACCAAATCTAGGTAAAACAACCCTTCATGTAGTAGGGTTTAGAATTCATAAGAAGGATCAATCCATCTTCTAGTGGAGGACACAAATGAGTAATCACTACTACTAACTAATTCACTAGGTGGGTAGAAGTAATTGCCTTGAAATAAGCCAATGAAATAGTAGTGTTGGACTTCTATGATAACATAGTGACCAAGTTTAGTGTACCAACAAAAAAAAATTTAGATAATGCCTTAGCATTTGATGGTATGAAGACAAGTGAGTTGGCACTTTATAAGGGTATCTAACTTAAGTGCATCCTCCAATTACTACCCCAAGACAATGGATTGATAGAGTTAACAAATAATAACTTGATAAGGATTATCAAGAGGACTATGGAAGATAACCAAAGAGTATGGCACACAAAGTTGAGGATAGCCTTATGGGCTATTAGAGTGACTCCCAAAATTTCCATTGGAAATTCACCATATGTCTTTATATATGAGAAGGAATACAAATTTCCCATTTCTCTTATGATGCCTATCTTGGAGTTAGCCCATCAGCTTGAGCTAATAGAGAGTGAACCTATGAGTGTGAGGATAGTAAAGCTCATAAAGCTTGAAGAAACTAGGGACCTTGCAATGATGACACTAGAGTCATATCAAGCTCAAGTCAAGAAATCCTTCGACAAGAGAGCCATAGTAAGGGACATAAAATAAGGGGATCTATTCCTCAAGTGGGATTCAAATAAGGAAAAATCAAGAAACCATACCAAGTTTGATGTGGCCCTTACTTGATCCATGGATGCAAATAACATAATAATTTTTAACTTGCCTAGTTGGATGGAGAGGTATTACCCATCCCAGTTAATGACATCCATTTAAAGGATTGTTATTAAAATAGTTTTCAACAATTTTAATATATTAAAATAGGTTTTATTCTTTCCTTTAAGTTATTTGTGCACATTTCTTTTTTGTTGTGTGTTCCCTTCCCTAAGTGCCTTGGGAATAGTTGTTTTATTTCCTATTGTCCTTGTTACTTCAAGACAAGGTTTTAAAAAGGGATAGACTTATATTAATTTCATGTCAGATGAGAGAAAAGGACTTGATAATCCATGCCAAATGGATAGTCTAAAGATACTAGTCTCTCACATAATAGGCATGCATCCTAGGATGTCACCAAAAATGTTGTCCAATTTTGGCCTACATACAAAAATTTACTTGGATGGATCAGTATTCTGGAAGTCCTGATGTAGAGTGAGAAGTTGAGAAGAGTTTCTATTAAATTAATGATCAAATGGCTTCGAAATAGGTATAGAATTATAAGTGTAAGGATACATTAGGTTTTCATGGTGTTCATGGAATTAAAGAGGCATGAAGTAGGTTTCCACAAAGTATCAAAGGTCTATTAAAGCCTTAATGGGTCCAAATATGATTATCCCAAGCCTACAAAATCTAGACCATCATAGCACATCATTTAGAAATGAATAGGTCAGTTTGGTCATGAACTTAATAAATGTACTTTGTAGGCCTCTCAAAGCCAAAATATTACATGGGGATGATGCATATTGTGATAAGATCATTCCCTATAAATTTGGTATCTTGATGAGTTTTCTATCTCAAGATATAAGCCTTCAAAGTTGAACTAACAGGTGGGACATGTGTAGGGATGTCAAATAAAAGCCAAAGGAAATAGACATTTGAATTAAAAATCTTAAAAAAATCCTAAGAGTGAATACAGTTCTACCAAGTGTTAAAATATCATTTGATCAGATCAAAGGTCAATAACATGAAGGTGATATCTCAAGTTAATGGGCCCAAATAGATCTATGGAGCACATTCAATCATGTAATCCAAGGTCAATGGAAAACACAAAGTCAACAAGTCATAGGATATTAGGATTAAATGTGGGGTTAACAAGTGGCATGATCATGGTTAATTAAATAATAAATAGTGCATTTTGATCAAGAAAGTCAATACCAATGTTGTGTGTTCAATCATGTCAAAGAAATTGATGGTGCACGTAGGGTCAAAAATTCAATGAGATAGATTGAACATGAGGCTATCACATGGTATAAGTGTATGAGTTAGATGAAGATTGGTATTAGGATCATAATTTGTGAAGCCCAAATCAAATATTGATGGAGCAAATCTAATCAAGCTCCAAGAGGTACAAGATAGTGACACATGTCCAAATTTGTAATGGTCATATTTTTAAATATGATAAAGAGCATGGCATTAATGCCACATAGGTAGACACATCAGATCAAAGGTTTTTATGAACTAAAGTAGGTAAATGCATAGATTATATATCTAAATATTATCTGGGTTAAACTAAAACAAATACTTTAGGACCAAATCCTACCATTAAATCTTAGCTTGGAGATCTAGTTGAAAGATTTAGAACTTATAAGACTTTTTTTTTGAGGTTGCAATGCCAGTTCACTACTATGTTCATTATTATTTGAAAGGAATCCATGTGTATAATGAACTATTATGTTTTATGATGTTTGGGAATATAATACGTCTATTTAGGCCTAATATAAATCAAAAGTGGGCTACTGACTATTAAAAAAGATCAAGTATCCTAACGGGCTATTCATTGAGGTCATGACTATAGGAAAACCAATAAATTTGATTGGTTTTATTCTAGAGTAGACATAGGTTCAGGGATTGGAGTAGGGGAAAATATAAATGGATTATGAAAGAGTGTATAATCTTCTAACATAGTCATACCCTTGACAAACAAGTACCTATAGACATTGAAAGAAGATATAGTCATGGCTTTATCAGATATGTGAATATAAAGATTTTATCCTTAAAATGAAGACCAATGTTTAGTGGCATAGACTTCCAAGGGATAGATTATGGGATTGGAAAATTTAGTTAGAGAATTCAATGCATTTTCAAAGGAATTTAAATATTTTCCTCCCTAAAATGGATCATGACTCATCATCCTAAATAGATTATTGTCTTCTAGTGTATTTCTCAGCTAATGAGAAGGTTTAGAGGCTATTGGGACAAATAAAGGGTTAATTTTTTGAGGGAGGACTAGTATTGGTTTGATCAAAATATGGTTAATAATTCATTGAAAGGTGGTGGAAGATCATTTATTTATTCTAATGATGTTCTCCTCCTCTTTCTTCCCCTTTCTCCTATATCTCCTATTTTCTCCCTTATTGTAATTCTCTCTTTGATTCTAGATAGATTCTTTGATTTTGGATAGAAGAGTAAGAGGCTCTCATATTTGATAAGGCAAGGCCCTATCAAAATTTTTAAGAACTACCTCTTGATGCAATAAGATGATTTTTACCTATCTTTTACCTTTAACTAGTGTTTATTAAGTTTGTGCAAGATGACCTTGTGAAGGAGATTCTTCCATATCCATTGTCCTTATTTCTTGCATATTTTAAGTTGTTTTAAAGTTATTTTTAGGTCTAAAATTATATTCTTTCTAAAATTTATGGATGATTAGTGTGAATCTTAGAATTCCTCTTTACTTCCTTGATTTATTGGTGAGCCTAGTTCATGAAATACTTATGCAATTATCTAGTTTATGAGATTGTGTGAGTAAACATTATCTTATGTTGATCTAGTGTTGGTTTCAAGCATATGCGAGTCTCATTTAAATTTAGTGCATCACATTTTTATCTTTATTAGTAACCCTATATCCCATTTATAACCCTTTTCTAAGTATAATCATTAGTTTAGGAGATCCATAAAGAGGAATCCAACTTTCTCTAGAGTTTCAACCCCAATATAGGATACCCATAGTTTGGGGTTGTTCCCATTATATAGATTAGTTGGAGGGAGCCTAAAGAACCCCCTTCAAGGGAAAAAACTAGTGTTACAATATTACACTCACCTAATTCACTCTAAGCTCTCTAATTTAGTGATTTG
This sequence comes from Torreya grandis, assembly GCA_037957365.1. Classification (NCBI taxonomy): domain Eukaryota; kingdom Viridiplantae; phylum Streptophyta; class Pinopsida; order Cupressales; family Taxaceae; genus Torreya; species Torreya grandis. Next base: position 198,917 of record JARHVA010007186.1, read on the forward strand.
TTGACTAGTAAAAGGGTAAAAGGAGCAATACTCAAATTGAAATTGAACATGAAAATTAAAAATTTAGGTTGATGCACCATGTTATAGTAAAGAAGAGATGAGAAAGAAAATAGTTGCTATAGTAATTTTGAATGCTAGCGATGGGTGGGAAGAATGCAAACTATAACATAACAATCTTGCTTAGTCTATGATAGATATGGAAAAGGTTGTTTTGGGGAAGGTTCTAGTCTCATCAGATGACTCAAAGAATTAATTAGTACTTGGAGGGGAGCCCAATTGGGGTCCATAATTCACTAAATCCAACCCAACCAAAGTAAAAAAACAATCCTCATGGGTAGATCTGGTCACAATAAATTTCATCAATTTGTCCTAAAAGATTCTTTCTTGGTCCCATCGAGTGAAAGTAAGGAGGTAAGTCTCAAAGTCCTGAATGTTATCATTGATAGAATAAATTCCTCTCTATCAAATTCTATATTGGATAAATTTAATGATTTCTAGCCAAATAGTGATTCTTTCTTGAATTAGGCTAATCTCAAATGGAAACCAAAAGGGAAAATTGATATCATTGCCATGCCTAAAAATTTATTTCTAATCAATTTATCCCATCTTAAAGACAGCCTAAGGACCCCCATGAGAGGACCTTGGTTTATGGTAAAATTGGTGGTATACCTTCACAAATGGAAGGAAGGACTTAACCTCACTAGTTTGGTCTTTAAAGATATTCTAGTCTAGATTAGTTTGCCAGAACTTCCTCTAGAATTTTGGTAATTGGAAGTCATTTTTGGGATTTCTAGGGCCCTTAGACAACCCATTTATATCAACCCAATCACTAGGTCAAAAAGGATACTTCTTGCTACAAGGGTTTACATCTTCATTTCAGATGACAAACCCTTAATCCATTATATCAAGATTAAATCAAAGTATGGTATCTAAAATCAAATAATTAAATTCAAAATATCTTTTAAGATTTGTAAAACTTGTGATGTTTTGAACCACTCATTTAAAGATTACAACTACTCAAGAAGCCACCCATTCCCCCTTCTCCCTTTTGGGTTAGGAAATCCTCTAGCCAATCTCCCTCTTCTCTTCTCCCCTTCCCCTCTCAAATCCCCCATTTCCACTTCCCCCAAAGCTTCACTTCCTCCTTCCTTCCCCTCTCTCCCATTTTCCTCTCCTTTTTTGAACCTTTCCCCCTCCTCAAAACCCCCCCATCCCCCTCCCCCAAGCTATATTTGGCCCCTCTAATTTTGGGGAAAAATCTCTCTACTACTAATCTATCAAGACCCCCCATGGATCTTAGGATCCTTAGCCTTACCCATCTTGCCTCAACTCTAGATTCCTTGGTAGGTCCCCTATTAACTCCTCCACCTAGTTCCTCTTCTCTTCTGAAGGACATTCTTACTGAATATACATTCTCATCCCCATTGGGATATCCTTCCCCTTATAATAACTCTTTGTTCATCTCTCACCCTATTTCCTCTTGCCCCATTCCTCATACTTCTCTTCTACTAGATGATGACCCGATGCTTTATGAAATTTTACCTCATTAGGCTCTCCTCACTACTATTAAATCCTATGAGGAGTCCAAATTTTTCTCCTCTTCTAAAATAAAATGTTCCTTTGATAGCAAAGGAGAAATTTACACTTTATCCAAAGACTCAAATGAGGAAAAATGGGAAACAATCTATAATAAAAAGGGTAGGGAAAAAGTAGAAGTTGGTTGTGATAAAATCAGCAGGTTGACCCTCATCCCAGATCTTTAAGAGAGTAGAAATAGATAGGCAAGTTGCAAAGGGCATGTAGATAACCCTTAGACACTACCCTAATAACAAGAAATTAATGTCCTTTCCTAAAATATAAGGGGGCTAAATAACCCCAAAAAATAGAGGTTAGAAAGAAATTTAGTTTTAAAGATTAAATTAGACATTATTTTAATTCAAAAAACTAAGATGTCAGCTAAAAAATTTTCAAAGATCAGGTTTAATATTTGGGACAAATCACATTTTAGTTATAGTAATTTGAGAGGGACTTCAAGTGATCTAGAATTTTCTTGGGATTCCTCAATCATAGAAGGAAACCCCCTCATTATTACTAAGATTCACATCTTTGTTTCTTTTTTTGATATCCATGATAAGAAATATTAGATCCTCACCAATTTTTATGCCCTAAATTATAAGCCTGAAAGGAATAAGTTATGGAATAATTTGATGGACATCATAAATAATTTCAAAAACATGAGGTGGATGGTTGTATGAGATTTTAATTCTCCTCTATCCTCAAGGGATAAAAAAGGGGGAGTATGCTCTCTTAATGATAACATGCTAGAATTTAATGAGTTTATTACTAATGTTGGTCTTTATGATGTGGATCTTAAAGATAATTAATACACCTAGTCAAACTAAAGACTAGGATATAATCTCATTCAAGTAAGAATGGATAGGTTTCTAATTTATGTAATGAAATTACTTCAATAATTAAGTATAATAGTAGAATTATATCCAAATATGACTGAAATATATCCAAATATATGATAATAGATAAGCCACTTCAAGGGGGCAACCTCCATAAGCTTAAATAAGAGTAGAATTCACAATATGATGATAAATGATTACCCACTACCTCCTATATATAGTCTATCTAGGCCATGGTTACTCCATAGGCCGACCTACTAATCAAAAGAAAGATAGATAAATGTATTATAACATCAAAGAAGGATAAGTAAGCCACAATTCAGCTAATACTATCCTCGTACATGTGATAGGTTAGGGGAGTAGCATGCCCTTCCCCTTCAAACCAATGTTGTCCTCAACGTTGAACAACTCTAGATGTTGTTGCAAAAAATCTTCACCTTCCCAAGTTACATCTTCACTGCTCTGGTTTTTCCACTTGATCAAATATTCCCTAATCTCTCTAGTTCTCGACCTCTTAGTACCTATTTGGAGGATATTTTCTGGGTTCAAAATGACTCATCCTTCTTCATCTAGTTTTGGGAGCTCTATCTAGGCAAAAACTTTCTATCCAATGACCTTCTTCAAATAGGAAACATGAAATACTGGGTGTATGTGAGATGAATGAGGTAACTCGAGCTTTTAAGCCACACTTCCAATTTTTTGTAGAACCTGATAAGGGCCATAATACTTAGGAGCAAGTTTGTTTTCATTTTTTTGTTGCTTCAAGGACATATGCTTTTAAGGATACAAATGAATAAATACCCAGTCACCCACCTCAAAATTTTGCTCACTATGGCATTGATCAACTTGTTGCTTCATCCTATTTTGTGCCAAGGCCAAATTCTCTATCAAACTAGCCAAAACCTCTTGTTGATGTTGAATGTGCTCTTCCACATCTCAAACCTTGGTGTGCACCTTTAATGAATAAGTGATGGAAGGTGGATGGTAACCATATAGTGCTAGAAATGGAGACATTTTAGAAGAGGTATGGAAAGATGTGTTATACCACCATTCTGCAAGTGGTAGCCATTTAACCCAATGTTCTTGTTTATCTGATATAAAACAATGGAGATACCCCTCTAAACATTTGTTAACCACTTTAGTTTATCCATCAGATTGGGGGTGGTAAGATGAGCTATGAGCTAGCTAAGTACCCAAACAAGAAAATAGTTCAGTCCAAAATTACTAGTGAAAATAGGATCATGATCACTTATAATTATTTTTGGAGTTCCGTGTAATTTGAGAACTGCTTCCATAAAAATAGCCACTACTGTACTTGCTAAAAATGGGTGTGAGAGAGCACAAAAATGGGAATATTTTGTAAGCCTATCAACAATGACCAAAGTAACATTCTTTCCTTCAAAATAAGGCAACCCAATGATGAAATCCATGGAAACCTCCTCCCACCTTTGACTAGGAATTGCTAACGGTTGTAACAGACCTGGGGTCTTAACTATTTCACCTTTATTTTGTTGGCATATCAATCATTCTTCTACAAAATTTTGTACATCTCCCTTGAGTCCTTCCCAAAATAATTCTTTCTTAATTCTATGATAAGTTTTCAAGAACCTTGAGGGTCCCCCAATTGGAGATGCATGCAACTCAGAAAGAATCTTATGCTTAAGCTCTAAATTTTTGCACAAGTATAACCTACCCTTATACCATAAGACATTACCTTTCCATTCAAATTTGTTAGAGGATAAATTACCTTGCTGGAGATTCTAAATCAGAACTTGTGTATCCTTGTCTTGCTCCCATTCTAACCTAGCTTCATCCACCCAATCTGCTTGCAACATAGACATTGCACAAAGTAATGCTTATATGGATGCATCCCGTCTAGATAGTGCATCTACTACTACATTATCTTTACCCTTATTTTAGATGATTTCAAAATCATAGTCCAACATTTTGGTTACCCATTTTTGTTGTTCCTTAAATGATAATCTTTGCTCCAAAAAGTATTTGAGACTATCATGATCTGTTTTCACCTTAAAGTGTCTACCCATCAAATAAGGCCTCCATTGTTTAACTGCATGAATAATAACCATCATTTATTTCTCATATACAAGTTTTTTTAGATTCTTAACTTTGAATTGAAGACTTTAAAATGTAATGGGTCTTCCTCCCTACATTAGTACTACCCCCAATCCAGACCTAGAAGCATCACATTCAATAGTGAATGTCTGTGAGAAGTCTAGAGTAGCGAAAACTGGAGTGGTGCACATAGTTACTTTTAGTTTCTCAAATGCTTTGGTGGCATCATCATTCCAATGGAAAGCATCCTTATTTAGTAATGTAGTGAGTGGAGCTACTATGCTGCTATAACCTTTCATAAATCTTCTATAGTAACCTGTTAGTCCAAGGAACCCTCGAAGGTTTTTGAGAGTTTTTGGCATGGGCCATTCCATTATCACTTTGATCTTCTGGGGATCAAATTTGACACCTTCATGGGAAACAATGTGACCAAAGTACTCTACCTCCTATACTCCAAAAGCACATTTAGATGGCTTCACATAAAATTGGTGCTTCTCCAAAACTATCAACACTTATTTCACATGTTGCGGATGTGCTTCCCATGTCTGACTATAAATCAATATGTCATCAAAGAAAACTAGCACACAATTCCTTAGAAAAGGCCTAAAAATAGTGTTCATCAAGCTCTAAAAAGTAGATGGTGCATTTGTAAGACCAAAGGGCATTACCAAAAACTCATAATGGCCCTCATGTGTTCTAAAAGTAGTTTTATGAACATCTTCATCCTTGATTCTAATTTGATGGTACCCCGAGCGAAGATCCAATTTTGTTAAATAATTATCACCATGCAACTCATCAAGTAAATCATCAATTACTGGAATAGGAAACTTATCTTTGATGGTGTACTTGTTGAGTTCCCTATAATCTGGGCACATCCTCCATGTGTCATCTTTCTTCTGCACCATGACCACTGGTGACGAATATGCACTTTGGCTATGCTTGATGATCCCTGCCTCCTGCATCTCATGGACCATCTTTTCAATTTCACTTTTTTGTGCATATGGATATCTATATGGTCTGATATTTGGTGGTTGACTACCTAGAATTATTTGAATGGAATGATCATGTTCTCTTTTTGGTGGTAGTCCTTTTGGCATGGCCCCAAAAATAGATGAGTGGTCCTCAAGAATTATTTATAGATCAGGATGTGTAGATACGTGTGTGGGTTGAACTTCTATGGAGAATAATCATGTAATAATTCCCTCTACCCCCTTTTTTAGCATCTTGGTCATCTGATGTGAACTAATCAATTGTGAATATTTTTCATGTAATCCACGTAGTTTAATTTTCTTACCTTCAGAATGAAAGCGCATGAATAGTTCTTGGAAGTTCATCTCAATGGTACCTAAGGTTTCGAGCCATTGGACTCCCAAAACAATGTCTATGTTACCCATGGGAATAACAAACATAAGAGAGTCAAGATTTTACCCACCCATAGTGAGCTTAATACTATGGCATTTGCCTAAACAATTAATTGTGCCACCATCTGCAATCATGACCTGAAATTATGGTGTTGGGTAGATGAAATAGATCAATCGAGTGGCCAACTTATGGTTTATAAAGTTATGTGTGCTCAACATTGTCACCTTCTATTTCTTGAGGAAACCCACCACCTTAAGAGTTTGTGGAGTGCTAATACCTACAAGTGCATGAGAAGATATTGTAGGTTGGGAATCTTCAGGTACCTCCTCTATATCTTCCTCATCATCATTGGAGGCATCATCTACTTCTTCATCTTCATTTGGTCCCTCAATGTAGAATAACTTCTTCTCAACACATCTATGTCCTTTACTCCACTTGTTGTCACAACCAAAACATAATCCTTTTACATGGTTCTCTTCAATTTGCTAAGGGGTCAATCTAGTAGGTGGAGAAAATGTTGGTGACGATATGCTACGATCTTTGAAGTGAGTGAATGGTTTCTTCTTGTTGGCTATGAATTTTTCCTTAGCTCTACATGCCATGATAATAGAATCAAAAATCTTAAGTGGATTAAACATGTGTACCTCATATTGAATGTGGTCCTTGAGTCCACCCAAAAATAGGTCATTCAAGTTTGCTTCAGAAATTGTCTCCACACCTAAGGACAGGTTTTGAAAATGATGAATATAATCCTTGATGGAGCTATTTTGTCACAATTTTTCTAGTTGGCTGAAGTAATTCTCTTTCACACTATTTCCATAGTGTATTTGTAGCTCTTCTATAAAAATTGACCAAGTGACATTGAGAGTCATCTTTTTATTTTGAGCACACAACCATCGATACCAAATGAATTGATCAGGTTCAAGATACAAGGATGCCATGGTAATCTTATATCCTCTTGGAATTTGATGTAGGTCAAAAAAACTCTCCATTTGGTTGATCTAATTGAGTGGATATTTTCTATCAAATTTGTGCATATCCACTTTGGTAATAGGTTCTTCTGTGGCCATGGAGTTAGATTTGAAGTAGACTGGTTAAGAAAACCACCCTGGTGGGTTTTTACAATAGATTTAGCTTGATGATTTGTCTGATTAATGTTCAAATCCATCATGATATCTCCCAAACTATCTTGTATGGATTGCATATTAGATTTTATGTCTTGCACCTCACTTTGAATGCCTTGCACACTATAGTCAAACTGGCTCACTTTGTGATCTATGTCAAAAAACCCTAGTAAAAAGGGTCTAGTACATCCCCCTTCTGACTCCATCTCATCCTTTTTAGGAGTTTTACCTAGATTTTTAACATCCTTTCCTTGGCCCCAAGTTTGTGGACCTGCCATAAAACGGTTTTACGATGTCGACCCTTATTGGTACTTTTGACCCAACTTTGACCAAGCGATTTTGGAATTATGTCAGCCTTAAATAAAAATATACAAAGAAAAAACCATAGCCAAATTTTTTTAAGATTTCCAAAAATGTAAATAACATAGAAAAATTCTTTGAATTGCGCACTATAGAGCAATTTTATGAAAAACCATAAAATAGATATAACTTTTGTAAAACAGATCTAAATTATCTAAAATTTTAATGGAAGCTTAATTTGATTATTTCTCACCTTCAGTAAAAATTTTGTAGAGAAATTTGCAACCTTTTTTTATATATCACAAAATTTAAAAATTTAGTGTTTCACCCACAAGATTGCCCAAATCGCAACTCTGATACCACTTGTAATGAAATTACTTCAATAATTAAGTATAATATCAGAATTATATCCAAATATGATTGAAATATATCCAAATATATGATAATAGATAAGCCACTTTGAAGGGGCAACCTCCATGAGCTTCAATAAGAGTAGAATTCACAATATGATGATAAATGATTACCCACTACCTCCTATAAATAGTCTATCTAGGCCATGGTTACTCCATAAGCTGACCTAATAATCAAAATAAAGATAGAAAAATGTAATATAACATCAAATAAGGATAAGTAAGCCACAAATCAGCTAATACTATCCTCATACATGTGATAGGTTAGGGGCATAGCAATTTCTCTCAATTGGATCCATAATTCTTCTTATTTTCTATTGTCCCTCCCTAGAATAGGATCCAATCATAATATAATTCTATTTCAAAGTGACATGGTGTCAAAATATAAGGATATGAATTTCAAATTTTAAAAAATGTGGCTCTTAAATCAGTCCTTGGAAGGATATATTAAGGAATGGTGGAGTATTTTGATTCAAGGATCTACCATGTTCATCTTGGCCATGAACCTCAGGCATATTAAAAATAAGCCTTAAATATGAAATAAAGAAGTGTTTGGGAATATATTCATTTATGAAAATTCCATCAAAGAGTAAATTCAAAGGATTGATTTATAAATCTTAGTTTTATGCCCTTCTCTTGACCTTCAATTAAAATAAAAGGAACTTCTAAGTAGTTTTCATAATATGGAAGTGATGGAAGAAACTTACTAGAGGTAAAAGTCTAGAAAGTTATGGCTAAAGGAAGGTGATATAAATACCAAAATTTTCCACATATCTATGTTAAGGACCCACTAGTAGAAGCTTATTACATAAATCTAAGGGGACGATGGAACTTGGTTTATGAAGGATGAATACATTAAAACCCAAATCATTAATTTCTATAAATCTTTGATTGCCTATGTCCCCCCTAGGATGAGGGTCTCAAAGATCAAGTGGACAATCTATTCGATAGGCTTATATATTAAGAATAAAATGCCTCTATTATCAACCCCTTCGAGTGAGGAGATATGGGCTATTGTGTTTTCCTTGGAAGGGGACAAAGCCCTAAGACTAGATGACTTCCCTCCTTTCTTCTTTCAAGTTTTTTGGGACATTATTCAGTATGAAGTTTGCATGGTGGTTGAGGAATTTTTTAAGGCCAATACCATGCTCAAATATTTCAAAAAAAATTTCTTGGTGATTATTCCCAAGAATCAAGTGGCTAATAAGATGTCAAATTTTATACCTATCAATTTCTGTTATGTTTTATAAAATCTGCACTAAAGGACTTTCACTCAAATTCCAACTTCTACTAGATAAAATGATTTCAGAACAATAGGGAGCCTTTGTGTTTGTTATAAAATTTTTGGATGTGATCATAATTTCTCACGAAACCATCCATTTGGCATCTCACTCAAACTAATAAGGTATGTTTCTCAAGCTTGATATGAACAAGGCCTATTATCAGGTCTCTTGGTAATTCCTTGATAGAATTCTAACTAGTTTTAGTTTCAATCATTTGGTCAAGATCACAATTACCTCCTATATATTGGCCCCTATGTTCTCTATTATTATCAATGGTGTCCCTAGGGGCTTCTTTCCATCAAGGATAGGGTTAAGACAAGGGGATCCTCTTTTTTTGTACCTATCCATGATCTTGGTGGAAGTGCTGAGTTGACTTATTGTCAATGCCAAAACCTCTAATATCATCAAGGGAATAAATACTACCCATAACACCAGCCCAATCACTCATCAAAAATTCAAATATGATATGATGATGGGGGAAGCTTCAGTTCTAGAAGCTAGGTGTTTTAGAAATATCCTTAAAATTTATGAAGTGGTCTCTAGTGTCAACTTTCACAAGAGCTCCCTCTTTTTCAAAAATACCCCAATTTTCCTTCAAGCTAAAATCTATAAGATTCTTAGATGCATCATAATGAGCCTCCCATCTTCCTACCTTAACACTCTTATTTTTAAAGGATCCATGAAATCAAAATTCTAGAACCACCTCATAGATAAGATTCAAAAAAAGCTTACAAGTTGGAAAGGGAATATTGTATCCTAAGTAGAAAAAATTCAACTTCTAAAGAGTACTCTCCAAAGAATACCTATCTATTTCATGTACCTATTTGTCATCCTAGAAGGATCTAAGCTCAAATTGAACACATTTAAAAAATATTCCTATAGAGAGGTGTTGAAGACAAATTCAAGTTCTCACTTGTCTCCTATAATAAAGTTTACCACCCTACCTTGAAAGGAGGTATAGGGTTAAGAAGAGTTAAAACCATGAATCAAGCTCTATTGGCTAAGAAATGGTGGAGTGTGGTTAAGGATGAGAAATAATGGACTAAAATCATTAGGTCTAAATACCTTAATTCTAGGGAAGGTTACTATTTCCTCTCAAAAATTGGCCCTACCAACAATTTAGCATTCTAGTAAGCATTGAAAGATAGAAAGAATATTCTTGGCAGAGGACTTAAGTGGAATGTTGGTAGAAGTAACATAGTTGAATTTTGGTTTGACCCCTAGATCAATGCCCATTTGGTTTCCTCCTTCAAAGATTTGGAGTTGATATCATTGTTTAAGGAAACATATGGTCATAAGGTGTTAGATAATTGGGAGGAGAGGAATGGGAGGAAGAGGTGGAAACTTCTTGTAAAAAATGACGTGAACCAGTAGTAGGCCTACCTCATTCAAGAATTAAATGACTCCATTCAACATATTCACATTAATGTTTTTCCAAAGGAGGATGCCCTCATCTAGAAACATGATCCTAGTGGCATATACTCTGTTAAAACTAGATAGTCTTCCCTCTAGGACTACGAAGATGAGGATAACAATTGGAAATATCTCTATTTTAAAAACCTCATTCCCAAAATTAGTGTCTTTTTCTAGTTGGAAACCTAGAATAAGATTCTTCCTATGGACAACCTAATAAAAAGAAGCATTCTCATCCTTAATAGATGTGTTTTTTACAAGTAGGAGGCTAAGACTATAGAACATCTGTTCCTCTTCTACTCTTTGGCTTTGTCTATTTTCAACATTTATTTAGCATTTCTAACTTCTCTTGGGTTACTCTAGGTTCCTTTAAGGACCTGATCACCTAATGGAAGCCTCTCTAGGAAGCTACCTCATTGATATTTTGGTGGAACCTGGTTCTCCCCCATATTTTTTGGGGCATTTGGAAAGCTATGAATTCTTGCATCTTCAAGAATCTCAGACCACATCCTTCTTCCACTTTCAAATGTGCCTTGGTATTTCTTCATGAAAATTGGTCTTCCTTTACTTCTTATTTTGATCAACCTAACTCTTCTTTCCTCTCCTATATTATGACTTAGCTCAATCTGGTCATCCTAGGAAAAGCTCAAGTAAAGAGGGTTGACAGGTCTAAAGTTAAGTGGTTGTTTCCTCCTCCTTTATGGTTTAAGTTGAACATTGATGGGGTAATGAAAGGGAACTCAGGTCTAGTAGGAGAATGAGTGGTGATAAGAGATTCTTTCAAAAATATTATAGTGACCTATGTAGGTATATTAGGAATCTAAACCAATCATGACTCATAAGACACTATGGTTCTTTAAGGTATTGAGTTGGTGGACAATATTGACTTAGAGTTCATCTAAATAGAGGGAGATTTGATTAACATTATAAACTCCTTAAAAGGCCTCTCTCCCCCTCTTGGAACATTTTTGTCATCATTAATGATGCTAAAAACTTACTGACCCACTTCAAAGGGGTCTCCATAGGACATATCTATAGGGAAGGTAACATGGGTGTCGATTACATGACAAACATTAGATTCCTAAAAAGTGACTATATCACTTCACACGAGAGCGATTATCTGAATGACATCATCTAAATTGTTGAGATGGATAAAGGACACATCACACAAATTCATAATGGGTAAATTAATTATGATATGATAATAGATCATCCATGATGATTTTTATACATGAAAGGCTATTATTACCAGGGCCTTGTATGTTTGGAAAGCCCTGAGTTTGCATCATATGACTAAGGGTGGCTCTATTATCCATAAGCTTCATTTCTTCACCTTGAAGAGCTTATATTGTTAAGTCTGTATAAGTAGTTTACATTTTCAAAAAATGGGTGCGGACATAAATAGATTTGAGTTGATATCTTGTGTTGGTGTAAATAAAAATGAGTATGTTTGGAACAAAATGGTCCAAGGTGGGATAGTTCCATTTATGGAATGCCTAGTCAAGCATGACACTACACTCTCTAAGGATTTTGATCATGGTTGGAAAGACTATGAAGTGAGAATGAATGGCTTGAAGATTTAGATGATCAAGGAACTCATTGGTGAAACAACAAGGATAGAATACCATAAAGTCAAGACATTCAAAGAAAAGATGTGGAAGGAGGAACTCTAAACCTCTTCTACAAGAAAGAAAATAATAAACCCAAGCATTCATCTCAGAAGAGATTTATGTTTGCATAGATGCCAAGGAAATGGCCATAGGTCTATTTAAAAATTATGATGTACATTAACCTTGAGGGTAAACACACTTTTATCTTTTCACATCATTTCTTTCTTCTAAACCACTTTAAAGGTCATAAAATTAGCATCCCATTTTTCTTGTTACAATCTTTGGATATTTTGATGTTGAATTTTAAAAAGAATCCATTGGTGGATTTAATACATCAAGGCCTAATCCTATTATTGATTAAGAATAGGGAGCCACTATGGTCTAAGATTATCAGTGAGGCCATAAACATGAATAATGAGAGGGATAATTTAGAGGAAGAATGGAATTACACTCAGTCAGACTCTGGAGATGAATAGGAGGATCAAGATTTAGGGGATTCAACTAAACATGTACAAGAGGACCCTAAACTAAACTTAGGGATCCCTACACTCATCCACTCACTCACTACCAAAGGTAAAGGGGTCTCTAGGTCCAATGTCAAAGTAGAGATTTAGGACTCCCTCCAAAAACTATATACAAAAATTACAATCCAAAAACTAATCTATAGTGAAATTTCTAAGGAGTTTGAGAGGCTCAAAGGATTCCTCTATTTGGCTATAGCAAAAAATTATGAAGGAAAATATCACCTAATTCACACCCCAAAAGTTAAATCCAACCAACACAGAAAAGAGGAGGAAGCCACCCAACATCTTGAGGAAGAAAAATGGGATTTTCAATCCTCTGATATTAAGAGGAAGAGATAGGATGATGGCAAGGATTAGTTTGTTAGGATTCAAACCAGGAGAAGAAATAACAAAAGTGTCAGTACCGAGACAAAATAATTGGTCTTTTACTTTGAATCAGAATAGTTTGTCAGTCTCTATTTTATTTTTGGATACTTTTTGGTTTTTTGATTGATAGTTGGTACAAGTTTGACAGAAGGTGGGTTTAGTTTTTAGGTTTTTCTATTCGTCTCCTTTTGTCTTGATTATTTGACTTGCTTATCTTTTGGTTGTTTGTTGTATAGGTTACGAGCCCCTTCAACCTATATTTTAACTGATCTGATTAAAAAATAATCAATTATGCCTATAATTGACACACTTTGGAAGCTTACTAATTTTTACATACTCACTTCATCTGCATATAATGACTCTTACATCAATATTTCATACAAAGTTCTTGATAAATACTCACACTAGCATGAAAGGAATGAACATTGGTTGAATTCACTTCCAAATTAGGTAGAAATAAGACTTAGACACTTTATATGACCTAGAATAATTGTTATTTTTTGCATAAAGGTTAAAAATTCAAGCATAAACATAGGAAAATCAATCATTCACTAAGTTACTTTAATGAACATGAGGCACACACTTCATTAAAAGCATGAAAATAGAGGAATAATAAAATTATTATTGCTTCAAAGGTGATGTAGTAAAAATTTTGGTAGAGTTTTTTCATATCCAAAAGCATAATCCTTTATTCTTAAAAAAATGAACATACATATAGAAAATGGACTTAGAAGAGAGGAGACAAAGTAGCCCCAAACTAGGGATGAGTCATCATGCCTAGTCATCCTTCTCTCTTTCTTTCTCAACCATTGAAATCCAACATATTAAATTCTAGATTTAAAACTATTTATCTTATAAAATGGCATAAGAGGGAGAGGCAGGGTTGTTTGAATGCATTGAAGAAGTTATAGATCCTCATTCATGACCTATCTCGAAGGGAATTGGTATCTTTGTATGCCTTGATGGTCTGAAATTCTTGAAGAGGTCTTGATCATAGTAATTTATTCCTCTTTAATAGCTCATTCAAATTCATTGAGACTCTCTATATTTTTAGTGAGTTTCTTTAACTATCCTCCTTTTATCTTGGAGTTTGACCCACCTATGCATCTATATTCTTTCTTGCATATTTCTCTCAATTGACTTCCTCAAATAAATCCAATGTAGAATAGAAGGGAGAGGTTTTCATGTTATACTTTATTAATAAGTCTCCTATATGAAAATAAGCCATCAAGGCTTCATCAATTCTTCAACTAACCCCTCCATTATTTCATGATGTCTCTCCACCTTGATAGGGTTGTTTGAAGGCTTCTTTATGTTTGAATTGACTTTTTCCTCAAATGGATCCAAGGTGGCATAGAAGTGAGATAAAAGGTATTATTAATTTTGTTTAATACTCCTTGAAACCTTGAGTTATTTTTAACACAAAATCTTTACCTCTTTTTGATCTCTAAATGGCAAAGAACACATGTTATTGACTTGGGAAAGTTGAAGATTTCAATGTATTGATGGAGCTTATGAATAGGTAATATGACTCTTCTTCCTCCAAATTGGAGTATAAGGGAGAGTTTATATTTTTTATTTATTTAAATATCCTTTATTAGAGTGAATTTTATGATGAACAATCACATCTCCCTAGATTGATCTTTCTTAGATATGTTCATCTTCTTCATTTTGACAAGTTTGCCAAATGCACAATGAGATCCTATAACTTGATAAACTTGAATTATTGTTATGAACTTAACCATTGGTGTGTCTAGGGATATGTGTGGCTAAATTATGGCTTACATACCTCTTTTATTTACTTGTTACATTTCTCTATGTTCTTAGATAGGTCAACCTATGAAATAACCTTGGCTAAGTAGACTATATATATGAGGTAGTGGTTAGTATTTAAGCATCATGTGAAGTATTCTTATATTAGTGCATTGTTGTGGATGTTTTGCCCTCAAAGTGGCTTTGCTATATTATCTAGTATTCTATTTTGCTATCAATTATCCCTATGTAATCTCAAAATTTTCATAATATAAAATCATTATAAGTGAATATCTAAGTAATTTCATTACAAGTGGTATCAGATCTTTGATTTGGGAAAGTTACCTATGGCATTTTTTTGGATCTAGCGAGGCATGGATTCTGGGAATAGCGAAAGCAAAAAAACATAACTTGCAATCCAAGAAGAATTAATTTTTTCCATTGGTGCAGTATTGCTTGAAACACTTTTTTGAAAAAATATATTTAAAAAAAGTCTAGAAATTTTTTTCCACTTGCACACTTGAAGTCATTGGATTCATCTCAGTGAGATGATTTCAATGGTGTATTCTATTGGTACACTTTTTTGGTACTAAAAATTTTACTCTAGTGTGGAAAGGTAATCATTGGATTCATCTTGACAAGGTGATCACAATGGTATCATTTCATGGTAGACTTTTTTTGGGGTCAAAACCCTCCTAGGGTTTATTTATGGCAGGTCCTTCAAATTGGGGAAGAAAAGGGGCACTAGAAACTCCTAAGACTCCTTTTGTTGATGACATAGAATCTAGAACTTTAGATTCAATGATTTCTCAGCTTCAAAAGGACATAAAAAACTTGGTGAGGCATGATGACTTTTTTGTAGTCCAATCTAATGTTTTAGGGATGCATAAAGAGATTAATGGAGTTCACAATGAATTGTAGCATATCACTATGCAATTGGCTACCCTCACATCTCAGTTTTAGCCTAACAATCCTCTACTTTAGCATTAAAATCCTCCTCTAAATAACTCTCATACTCATATGAAATTGATTTTTCCAAAAGTGGACATGTGTAAGTTTGATGGTAAGGATCCTCTCACTTAGATTAACCAAATTCAGAGTTTATTTGAGCTGCATCAAACCCCTATTTCTTAGAGGGTGATGGTGGTATCCTTGTATATGGAACATGAGTAATTCATTTGGTAACATTGGTTATGTGCTCAAAATAAAAATAATGGTGCTCCTATTACATGGACTATTTTTACTGGGGAGTTGATAGCTCATTATCAAAATAATGTCTCTAAGAACTATTTCAGCCAATTAGCCAAGTTATGGAAAATAGGACCTGTGAAGGATTATATTCATCAATTTTAGAATCTCTCTTTATGAGTGGAAAATATCACTAAGAAAAATTTGATAGATATATTTTTTGGGTGGCCTCAAAGATATCATCCAATACAAGGTTTGAATGTTTAGTCTAACATCTGTATCAGAAGCTATCCTTAAGGAATGTGTGATAGAAGAAAAAGAGATGGTCGAAAGGAAAAATTTCACTACTAGTCATGATCACAAATTTTTAGCACCATCATTTCCATATCCCATTAGATTAACACAATGAAAAATTAAGGAGAAGCAAGCCAAAGGGTTGTGTTATGGTTGTGATAGAAAATGGAGAAAAGACCATCATTGTGCTAAAAAGAAGCTATTTTATATTGAAGGTGCCAATGACAATGAAGATGATGCAGAAGTACATCATGCAAATGTAAAATTTCTTGAGGAGGAATATAAAGACTCTCAGCCTACTATTTCATGCTATGCCCTATCAGGTATTATTACTCCCCAAACTCTTAAGGTGATGGGTTTCCTTAAGAAATAGAAGGTCACTATCTTGATTAATTCTGGGAGCACACACAACTTCATCCATAGTAAGTTGGTTTCTCATTTAAACTATTTCATTTATCTAGCTCTATAATTTTAGATTATGATTGTAGATGGTGGTACTATCATTTATTTAGGAAAATGTCATAGTATTAAGTTGGCCATGGGAGATTATTTATTGGATTCTCCTATGTTTGCTATTTTGATGGGTGGAGCTAATATTGTTCTGAGAGTCTAGTGGCTCACCACTTTGGGCACTATTGAGTTGAATTTTCAAGAATTATTCATGCATTTTCATTCTAATTCATGCATTTTCATTATAAATATAGTACGTTTGAGCTAAGAGGATTAAAGGCTAAATCTCCTCAACTTGTTAGCTCCCACCAAATGACAAAGATTATTCATAAGGGTGCTGAGGGATTTATAGATCATTTTTTTCTATGGTAGTACAACCAACTTAGCCATCTCCACCTCTTGATCTACAAAAAATAAGTGATACTCATTATATTTCTTTTGGAGACATGCCAAAAGGATTTCCACCTAGCCACATAAATGATCATACTATCACACTTATTCCTGGCAATACACCACCCAACATCAAGCCATATAGGTATCCCTATACCCAAAAAAGTGAAATTGAAAGGATGGTATAAGAGATGTTGGATGCATGAATCATTCACCATAGACAAATCAAATACTTGTCACCAGTTGTCATGGTGAGAAAGAAAGATGACACTTGGAGGATGTGCCCTGACTATAGAGAACTCAACAAGTACACTATCAAAGATAAGTTTCCAATTCCTATCATTGATGATTTTCTAGATGAATTAAATGGTGTTCTTTATTTTACCAAGTTAGATATGTATTTTGGGTATCATCAAATCATGATCCATGATGAAGACATACCCAAAACTACTTTTAGGACTCATAAGGGCCATTATGAGTTTTTGGTTATGCCTTTTGGCCTAACAAATGCACCATATAATTTTTATAGTTTGATGAATACTATTTTAAAGCCATTTTATATGAAATTTGTTTTGGTATTTTTTGATGACATCCTCATTTATATTAAAAACTGGGAAGACCATTTACAACATGTAAAACAGGTACTCTCCATTTTGGATCAAAATCAATTGTATTCCAAACCTTCCAAATGTACTTTTGGGGCTGGTGAGGTTGAATATTTGGGTCATTTTGTGTCTTATGAAGGAGTGAAATTGGATCCTAAAAAAATCCAAGCAATGGTGGACTGGCTAATTCTTAAGACACTCAAGCAACTCCAGGGATTTTTGGGACTTACTAGTTATTATCATAGATTTATCAAAAATTATGGTAGTATTGTAGCCCCACTTACCTCTTTATTAAAGAAAGACTCCTTTTAGTGAAATGATTCAACTACCCAAGCATTTAAACAATTGAAATTGGCTATGTGCACTACTCCAGTATTGTCCACTCCTAATTTTTCTAAGACTTTTGTGGTTGAATGTGATGCATCTAGGTATGATATGGGTGCTATACTCATGAAAGAAGGTAGATCAATGGAATTTTAAAGTCATCAAATAAAGGGTAGAAATAAGTACAATCCCATCTATGAGAAGGAAATGATGGCCATTTTTCATGCAATCAAACAATGGAGACCTTATTTGATAGGTCATCACTTTCAAGTAAAAACTGATCATGATAGTCTTAAATATTTTTTATAACAATGGTTGTCATATAAAGAACAATAGAAATGGTTAACTAAGCTGATAGGATATGATTTTGAAATAGTCTAAAAAAGGGAAAGAATAATGCAGTAGTAGATGCACTATCCAGAAAAGATGAATCAATTGAGGCATTGCTATGTGCCATAACCATTTTGCCGGTAGATTAGCTAGAGGAATCATGATTAGAATGAGAACATGATAGTACTACTCATGATTTGATTCAAAATCTTTAGCAATGTTTAGAAGGATTTGAAAAAATCACATGGAAAGGTAATGCTTTATGGTACAAAAATAGATTGTACCTATGTAATAATTATCTTCTTAAATAAAAAATCCTTCAAGAACTTCATGTAACTTTAATTGGGGGTCATTCTAGATTTTTGAAAACCTATTATAGGATCAAGCAAGATTTTTTTTGGGAAGGTCTTAAGGGGGATGTCCAAAAATATGTGGTTGAATGTATGATTTGTCAACAAAACAAAGGTGAAATCATCAAAAATATAGGTCTTTTACATCCTTTATCTATCCCTAGCTAGCATTGGGAAGAGGTCTCTATGGATTTCATTATAGGGTTATCAAGATATAATAGTCAAAATGTTATCATAGTTGTTTTAGATCATCTCAGTAAGTATGCTCATTTTTTTTCATTATCCTAGCCATTTGTTGCTAGTATAATAGCTTCTAATTTTCTCGATATAGTTCAAAAACTTCATGGGACCCCTAAGATCATTGTCAGTGATAGAGATCCCATTTTTACTAGTAATTTTTGGACTAAGTTATTTACATGCTTAGGCACTCAATTGGCTCATAGTTCATCCTATCATCCTCAATCTGATGGACAAACTAAGGTAGTCAAAAAATGTCTAGAAGGATATCTATGTTGTTTTATTTCTAATAAATAAGATAAATGGGTTCATTGGTTGCCACTTTCTAAATGGTGGTATAATACTTCTATTCATAGTTCTTTCAAAATGTCTCCTTTTGTGGAACTATATGGATACCACCCTCCATCCATAACTTTAACCTTGAAGGTCCATCCTAAGGTTCATGTAGTTGAATAACATATTCACCATCAACAAGAGGTCCTTGAAATTTTGCGTGAAAATTTAGCTATGGCCCAGAATCACATGAAGCAACAAACAAATCAACATAGAAGTGAGAGGAATTTTGAAATTTTTGATTGGGTCTTTGTTTGATTATATCCATACAAATAAATGTCATTAAAGTAGTTAAAAAAGGATAACAAATTGTCCCCTAAGTATTATGGGCCTTATTAGATGTTGTAAAAAATTAGTAGTGTGGCCTAAAGTTATATTTTCCTTCATCCACTCGCATACATCCAGTATTTCATGTATCATGCTTGAAGAAAGTCATTGGGCATAGAGTTATCATTAAAATAGAATTACCAAAATTAGATGAGGAAGGTAAATTTATTCTTGATCCTGAGGTAATCCTTCAATGGTGCACTAAGCAACTATGGTTTAGAGCAATTACAATATACTTGATCAAATGGAAGAATCTGCCATGTGAAGATGCCACTTGGGAAGATGAAGCATTTATGTAGTAGCATCTAGGGTTGCCACAAGATTAAGGACAACATTATTTTTAAGAGGAAGGGTTTGTTACACCCTTAACCATTTGTGTGTCTAGGGATATGTGTGGCTGAATTGTGGCTTACATACATCTTTTATTTACTTGTTACATTTCTCTATGTTCTTAGATAAGTCAACTTATGGAATAACCTTGGCTAAGCTAAGTAGACTATATATAGGAGGTAGTGGTTAGTATTTAAGCATCATGTGAAGTATTATACTATTAGTTAATTGTTTTGGAGGTTTTCACCTTTTAGTGGATTTTCTATATTATCCATTATTCTATTTTTCTGTCAATTATCATTGTGTAATCTCTCATTCTACATAATATAAAATCATTTTGTGTGAATATCTAAGTAATTTCATTAAAATTATTTTGACATATAATGAGTTTAAATAGTATTTAAACATAATAAAAACCATGTAAAACAACTTAAAATAAATTTTTAGCTCCAAATATGTCAAAATAATTGTAATGAAATTACTTAGATATTCACATACAACTTCCAAAAATCCTTTTTTGTGCTTTTTAGGCCTCAAGAAACCCTAATTTAGATTTAGGGGTCTAAAATGAGTTATAGGTCTCAATTGAAACTAATAATATTATAATTGGATAGGTATAAATGGGTTATACTTTTAATTTTTTTTAAATCTTGAACATTCTCCACCAAAATCTCAAACACAAATTCACAAAAAAGTGTTTGCTTGTTGCCTGCATGGTTATCTAGAGATGTTTTTGAAAGATAAAAGCCTATTTTATACTATTTTTCATTATATAATCATGTATTAACATATTTAAATAAATTATAAATAATATCATACTTTTTTTTGTAATTAAAAAAGTTTGAAACACTCATTTCACACTCTATTTATGAGTAAATTAATTAAAAACCCTAATTTCCTTCATAGTGTAGATCTATGTTTTGACATTTTATATATCATAAAGAATATTAAAGAAATTAAACCACTTTTAAAATTTAATTTACATCAAAATATACTTCCATGTAAAATTTCAAGATATTTTACTTAGTAAAACCCAACATATGCGCTTCTTAGTGCTTTCTAGCTTGCATTTTCTCACTTTTGCATGCCTATAGGTCTAAGGTTTGGATTTTTATTGAGTTTTATTAAGAATAAATAAATAATTATTTTTTAATTATAACCTTTAATATACACTATAATTATTCCAACCATTGGATATTATGAATAAATCACTTAAACCTCTTAAAAAATCCCTTTCCAATTGTCTCCCTTGCATTCTTGAAACTTTGCAACATGTACTTACACCTTTATCCATTATTTTCATTGAAATTTTGATTTTTAAATGTGTATTATGGTTATATATTACTCCTAAAGTCTCACAATTTTTTTTAAATAACTTAAAAATGCAATCATATTTCTTGAAACTGAGCTATTGGGGTTTTAGTATGGGTTTAGAGCATCTTTCTTTCTTAATGATGGTTTATAAAGTTAAAAACCTATAAATTAAAAATAAATAATGTAATATTTAGGTAATAATTTCACCTATATTACCATAATATAATTATAACCAACTCTTCTTCTCATTCATGAACCAAACATTTGAAAATATCCCTTACTAGCTTACAACTAGGTTTCTGGAGGAATGGAACAAATTTTTGCCATTTTTGGACTTGTGAGCTATTCATGAGAATTGTTTTGGATTTATAAAGTTTTTATGATTTTTTTAATATATTATTTAAAAATTATTACATGAATTTATTCTTTTAAAACATATGCACATAAGCAACTAAATGTACTAAGATGCCCTTTTGCACTTTTTCCATGCTTTGAACTGGTTCCTTATTTGAAGTTGTTTGAGATCAATAATAAGACATGGGAATATTAAAATAAAATTTAGTTTAATTATTTTAAATATTAAATTGATCCCATATCATTATAAATGACTTAAAATGACCTTTAAGATAAATAACTTGACTCTCTTGACAAGACACTTCCAAAGCTTTTGATAGACTTTGCAAGAAACAAGTTAGGCTCAATTTAAATTAAATTTTATAAAGTTATCTTAATTTATACAAAAAATTCTATAAATAACTAACCAAAACAAAATTACCTCAAATTAGTTTTGTACATACCATTAACCAATGGTGCTAAAATTTGTCAGCATCTATCCAAAAGAGCATAAATTATTAGTAGTACATCCAATGGAACAATAAATGTTCCTTAAAAAAAATTCAAAATTAGTATCCCCTAGTGAGAAATTTTTTGATGCACCATGGTACAATACATAAAATGAAAATCCAAAATCAACATCCCCTAGTGAAACATTGTTTGAGGCACCATGAGACAATCAAAGTTAAAATCCTAGAAATACAACCAAAAATTACTTTAATGAAGCCTTGTTTGAGGCACTATGGTAAAATAAAAATCAAAATCCAAAAATTCAAAAATTCAAGTCCCTTAGTGAAAACCTCTTTGAGGCACTATCAGATCAAAATCAAAGAATCAATTTATCTTCTAAATCAACATAATTTTAGGACAATTCCAAATCAAGAGTTGTAAACATCATTGGTATATAAGTACATACCAAAAACATCTAATTTGTGTCTATTCTCAATTTCTCAAAATGTGACATTGTTGGTTCCAATCCCCCTTCACATCACTATCATTCCATCCCTCTAAATCCTTCACATAATCAACAAACATGCTACATCCAATATAAATCCCACTTCACCGTCATTGGCATCACCCTCCTTCATAGGGGCTATGATGTAATACTAATTAATTTAGATGAAGATAATATATAAATCAATGAATTTCATCATAACATATCTAGAGACTATACTTTAATGATCAAAGGTTCAACATTATGCATCTCATAATCCTCCATTAAGTTGATATGCTCAAAAATTAAAAAAATAAAAAAAACTAAAAGAGAAAATTATTTGTCCAATGGTCAAAACCATGATTATGGTTCCTTGGGAAAGTATCATAATGAAAACTAGGTTTATTTCATCATGTATAAATAATCTATTATCTACAAGTACCTCAATAATCAAGGGCATCCCCATCCCCCATCCTATCCATCCCATTTAAACCCCATTTAAATATAAGTCCTTCATGCTATACATCCCTTCCAAATCATATTAAACCATCCTAAATTACTTGCATCATCTATATCTGTACTATCATGTCCATATTTTCACCTATCTTGGCCTTAAAAAATAAGTGGAACATATTTTAAGTCCTATTTTTTAGAATAATCTTGTCATATCATATAAACTAAAATTTGATGACTAGACACTTGGTTCCCATGTGACATGGTCCTTAGAGATCCCTAATCAATTCTTAGTCATTGTCCCACATAATCATCCATTATCATCCCACATCATCCTGAATCCCATCCATTCATTACATTTTCCATCTCAGTGCTAGAAATGTTTTCCCTTTGCTAGTGACCCCTTTTCTATACTTAATCCAAAAAATACAAAAACATAATGTAATATAGAAAATCCAAAAACATCATAAAGCCACAAAATACCTAAAAATTAAAAAAAGGCCAAAAATATCCAAGAGAGATATAAAGCCACAAAATTAAAAACATTTATATTTTCTTAAATCTATTCAAAATATTTAATCAAATAATTTTAACTACCATTAGGATGTTTCATTTCTAAATATACCTTGTTTGGATAAATTTAAATTAATCATTCATCCAATCCAAGCTTGCAAATTCCACCCTTATTTAAAACAAATCAAGTGTGAAGCTCATCATCATGATATTTCATTCCCACTTCTACCTTGCTTGGGGTAAGTCATCATTATATACTTCATCATGTATTTACCTAGGGGCACCATCCAACTTTCAGTATTATTGATCCTTCACATGTCCATTTTTACTTGATTAATGATAAGATGCTTTCTGTTTCTTTTGTTTTCAAGTTTGTATGTGTTTTATTTTTAGTTTATTTATTTTATTTTATTTTTTTACCTTGACTTATTCTATGTGCATTAACATGTTTTTTTCCATATCATGTTGATTTCTTGTGATTATACGTGAGTCCATCCATCATCATACAAAAAATGCCATCTTGATTCTTTTCATAACATGGTGTGTTTTGTCATTTGTCTATTAGATCATGGGTTAATCATATACACACTAATACCAAGTCATCATGGTTTTTTATACCATGGTTCATATTATCATGTGTAACATCAAAAATCAAGTGGGAAATTATCATGTGGAGATGAACTAAATTGGAAATTTATCCTCTTGCAAAATCATCTATTTTAAAATCAAAGCATCTAGTTCATTTTTTATCTTCATAAATCATAATCTATTTATATTCATCATTTATGATCACATTCCTCCTTTTTATAGAACTAAAACAACCTAAGGTCTATTTGGACTATGTAGGTGGCACTCAGTCACATTTAGTTTCATAGGTTAGCTCAACTACCATCATTTATATTTTCATCATATTTTAATCATAATATTCCTTTATTATTTGGTATAAATACATCATCCTAAGGTATATTTGTACTATGTAGGCAACACTTAGTAACCTAGAGTTTATGAGGTCACTTTATCTACTATCATCATTATCATTTTTATTCCTATTATCATTATTCTTTCCATATAAATTCCTATTAATATCCATTTATTATAAATAAATATCCATACCAAATAATCATCCTCATGACCCACATTTGCAAACATCACTTAGCCACATCCCTTATCCAATCCATAATTTATTCAATTCTCTCCAAATATAATCACATCATTCTTCAATCATTAATTCATCACTTTGGGTATCCTTGTGTGCCTCCTTTTCTTATTTCTTCATTACTTATAAAGTAATTATACCATTTACACATATGTTTGCATTAACTTATCAACTTCATGTCATCCATCAACATCATCATCTCATATTTAATCCATGAAATAAGTTAAATTATTGATATGTTCTTATAAATCAGTTAAATTATTAATCAATCAATCATCTATCCAATCCAAGATCATAAATTCTAACCTATTTGTGTAAAATAAAGCATGAAACTCATCATCAAGATAGATCATTATATAATCCAATCCCATAATTTTTCAAGATATTTTCCCCACACCAACCTACTTAGGGAAATTCAAAGTGTGCAATTATCTCAAGATGTATGCTTCCTAAATCTTCTCTATTTAGGGAAAACCAATCCATCCTCATCAAAAATCAAAGTGTGCAAGCATCAACTCAAGTGGGTTAATCTCATCCATTTGTTAATATTCATTTTTCTATCCAATCATAATATTTTTCATCCTAACCCTCTTTCTACATCACCCACCCATTGATTCTTCCATTTTATATTTTTCTTATCTTTATCAAGTGTCCATCAACTTCTATTCATCCATGCATGTCCTCTCAGTGGGGCATCATCCATCATCATATAAATTTCATCCACTTTTTTATTGATTCTTATTTCTAGGAAAAGTTGTTACTCAACCCATCATGTCTTGAAGTACCTTTTCAAAGAGGGTAAAAATGTTGACACCTAAAACTAGATACTCCATGTTAATTTTAACTATCTTACTATAGACACTCCATTTTCACCACTTCAATGTCTAAAAGTATAATATAAAAAAAATTTATGCAAATAAGAGTGACCTTATAAAAAATTGTGAATTAAGCCTAGAAATAAATGAACATCCTAATTTAGTTTTCACATTGGATGTAATTGTTTTGAAACACATAGGTGAATCCCTAAGTAGGGAAGCCCACCACACTAGAGTTTTAAATTTTCATGATGATCATATTTCTCATCATTATTATTCATTTACATTTCTCTACTCAATTAATCAATTCTTCTTGTTACAATAAAATCAACCAAATTCATGATCATATTGTATTAATTAAATTAATCATTTT
This sequence comes from Torreya grandis, assembly GCA_037957365.1. Classification (NCBI taxonomy): domain Eukaryota; kingdom Viridiplantae; phylum Streptophyta; class Pinopsida; order Cupressales; family Taxaceae; genus Torreya; species Torreya grandis. Next base: position 224,594 of record JARHVA010007186.1, read on the forward strand.
ATTTAGTTTTAATTAATTCTTCTTATATTTATAAATTCCATGGAATTGGATTTTATATTTTCATTTTAAATTAATTTCTCCCTTTTCCACCTCATGTGGGTCACTTTCAAGGGAGCATTATCTATGTAACATCCTAATTTCTCACTAAGCTAATTTACCTAATTATCCATTGATTATTATGGTTGTTAAATTGATTGATACTATTTAACTAAGATTTAAGTCATATGTTGTTATGTGATAGTTTTATATTATTTAGATTAAATGATTTTATTTCTATAAGTTAGGTGTATTTGTATATATTTTACATAATGATCATTATTGTTATCATTATTTTATGGATATATATCATGATGTTTTTGGGATAACTAACTTATTGTTGTGATTTTGATGTAGTAGAGTTTCATACCTTAGACCATGAAAGAGGGTGAGTATCATCAGAGAGGATGGAATAAAGGAACACCTAGAACCCATGTACACACCATGATAGATATCACTCATTAAATACATTGTTTGAATTATTAGCTTTAGTATGTCTTTGATGTTATCTACATTTAGATGATTGGTTATGTGGGTTAATTTTGATCTAGTTCAGTTTAAAGCTTTTGAGGATATAATTTTGTGTGATTGCATTAAGATTTTAATACATTGATTGAGTGCATAATTATACTTTTGATAATGTCATGTTAATGAATCCATGATTGTGGGTAATATTTTTTTAACGAGTTAGTAAATATATTTGTTTAATAGTTATTATTGTTGTCTATAGACTAATCAGAAATGTTTTTGTAATGTTTTAAAACATTAGCCAGTTATTGTTGGCTAATTTTGGCCCACTTACCAAGATTTTACCCATGAGTATCAAGTGGCTTAGAATTAGGTTCAACATTTCAAGTGACAAGTTTTCATGATGTTAAACAGTTACAAGAATAGGTCTAGAAAAAGCCTAAGTTTACACTTAACCAAATATTTTAACTTTTGGACAAGTGTTAGAGAATTAAGACTTCCTTTAGAGAAATGGTTCCACATAAAGCCCACAAAAAAAGTGAAATGCATAATTCTCTCAGAGAAATTATTCCACTTATTTGGATAAGTGTTGGAATTATTTTGGGAGAATTATTCCACTTTATTTGGCTAAGTATCAAGAATTGTTTTAGATATTTTGTCCAAAACAAAACTCATGAAGGGTCTTTTCTTCGAAGAAAGTCTTAGACAAAAGTTTTAAAGGGTATCTTTTAGATAAATTGGTCTAAAACACTTTTACTAAAGGATCATTCTTTGACAAATTAGACCTAACAAAAATCCCATAGGATATTTTTCAAGCTAAGTGTCAGTTTCATTTTGGGAAAATTATCCACATAATTTTTTGAAAGGCATAAATTTTTTGGGATAAATGTTTGAAATTTTTTTTAAAGGTAGGCTTCTTTTAGGCAAATTGTCTGAAACATAAGGCCCACATAAATAATTTCAAAAAAAAATCTCAAAGGGTATTTTTCTTGGGAAAGTTCCCTAAATGAAAAACCCTGAAAGGTCATTTTATTTTGGGAAAATTGTTTGAATAATTTTCCTGAAGGGTCATTCTTCAGTAAAGTGTCTTAGATAGAAGTTTTGAAGGGTCACAAGTGCCATCCAAATCATAAAGTTTTTAGAAGAAGCTAAGTATTAACTATTTTGAGAAAATTATAACACAAAAATTTACTTAAAGACTATTTCTTAAGGACATTTTGTCTGATACACAAATACTAAAGACAAAGTTCTAACAAAAGGTATAAGGAAAATCTTTCAAGGAAATTATTTTACAATAATTTCTTGGAAGACATAATTACATCAACCAATTTGTTTTGGCAAAGTTGATTCAACAAGGTAGTGACAAGTGAAAAAATGTCAAAATCAAGCTCAACAGTCATCCATTAGAGCCCAAATAGTGATGGTCATACACACATTATTGACATTCCTATATATGTCATTTAATAGGTATGCAAATGTCAAATTCAAGCCATGGAAAATGGTCATTAAAGTTCAAATATATTAGTGATGGTCATATAGGCATCAAATACATTCATGTAGATGTCAAATATGGTTACACAATCATCAAAATTTGAGCTCATTAAATATCCATTTACATTTAAAATTCATCAAAGGGGTCCCTAACTGAGTACAGGATTGATAAGTGTCTAAATCTAGGGCACCTAGATAAAATATAATGATAAGTGGGTTAGGGTAGGATAATGGCCCCAAAAAAATTAATGGATCACATTTAATCATGGATTCAAGATCAATGACATGTGATCAAGTTAAGGAATCAATGAACCCTAAGTGCAAACACATGATTGACAAGTGACATAAGCACATGAGTACTGGTAGAAGATCTATGGATCATGTTCATTCACATTAGGTAGATCAACAAAGAGAGATGAGTCAAGGGGTTAATGATCTGAGTTGATTTTTAATGGAAAATAAAACAAAGGTGAGCCCAAGTGACTTAGACAGATGTTGAAAGGTTGTTTTTTAACCAAGGTGTGTAATCATGAATGGAATCAAGCTAAAGATTGACTTGAGCTAAACCAAGATAAATAATAAGGATGAAGTTTTACTAACATAGATTTGAAAATATAGATTAGGTATTTTAGACCTAATATAGATTAAAGGTTAATAAGTTGGTGGCTAAATGAGACCAAACATTGAGAAGATTATGAATAACTATAGGAAAACCAATGGCCTTAGATTGATTTTACACCTATAGATGACCCTATGAACTAGATATGGAAATGAAATAAATATGTGATAAATGCAAATGGGGCCCATCATTGAAAAATTAGTTACTAACCATCATTCATGACATGGAACTATCAATATAAATATTTGAGGATTTGATCCTCATAAACATGTCAATGGACTTAAGGTCCCAAGGTGGAAAACTATCAGTTAGAGAAGTAGTTAAGGGCATTGTTTCCATTTAAATAGACTTTGGAACTATGAATAACAAGCCCTTATCTTCTAGTGGGATCTCTCATGCAATGAGAGGAGCTTGAGTATTATTGGGATGATATGAGATACATTTTTTTATCAAGACACACAAATAGAAAGTAATCAAGTGCTTCCACCTCACTTCTTGATTTTGAGGACTTTATTCCACTCTCTAATGCATTTTTCCCATCTCTATTTATCTCTTATACTATATATATATGTTTTTAAGCCAAAAATGGATCCTCTTGGTATTTTCTTAGTTCCCTCTCTTGGTCATAACCAAAATCTGCCAAGATGGAGCTTGTAATCTCTTGAGATGAATACAAGACTATTTTATATTTCATTGTTCTAGTATAGTGTGTATATGTTAGATTTACATATGTGGTAGAGGTTTCTCCTTTTTCAAATTTTTATATCACCTAGTTACTAGTTAATCTTATTATGCATGTCATATTTAGTGTTCTACATCTCTTGATTAAATCTCACATGTGGATACTATTACTAATTACTATCTTGATCTAGACCTCTCCATCATTTCCTTAAGCTTAGATTATTTGGTGAACCTTTTCAAGAAACATTGATGTCTGATAGATATGTAGAATCTTGGATTTATTCTTGTGCTTGTTTCATTAGTGTTTACGATTCAAGTAGGGTAGATCAACCCATAATATAGGTACATCACCATTATTAGCCTAGGTTTCCCTTTCATGTTCTCTCTCTCTCTCTCTCTCTCTCTCTCCCTTTTCCTTGGTCATTAGTAGTTTTAGTAGTAGGAATGAGCTAAAATTATGTATCAAAGGAGCTAGCCTCATTAAAAATCCTAGACGTATTACTCCATTATAGGATACCCATAGCCTAAGGTCATTCCCATGATGAGATAGACTTAGAAGTAGGACTTGAACACTTCTGATTCTAACTAGGATGAAATGTAATATCTAACAATTATGCCACACTTGGTGGGACAAGGTCTAAAAGAGTGGAAATATCTTAGTGTTTCTAAACTCTAATCGTATTTTGGAAGCAAGCACATTAGAACCAATGGAAACTCTAAATCAAATATTTTAGTTATGAATAAACCAGGTATGTCTCATTGAAAATTTTAGTCAATTATTACATCTCATTTGACATATGAGTTCAATATGAATAGTTATGGTGAATGTTCCTACTATCCACCTCCTTATAAATATCTCTAATATGACCCTCATAATCCATATGATCCTAATCAACCCTACTAAGATTTTTATCAAAGTTATGAAGGGCCTTGGAAATTTTCTCATGATCTTTTTTATCAAGGGAATAAATATTACCTTACTCATTATCCTCACCAGCAACAAGAGGAACTATTTCAGTCATATATTTAAGAATATCACCCTAATCCTCCATATGAATAACAATCCCATCATAATACTACTCCTCATCAACCCTATCAAAATCCATCTATACTAGCACTTAAGCAAACTTTAATAAGTATTGACAATAATGCACTAGAGTTGTGATCACAAAAGTATTATGGCCAAAATGTCCCTACTCACTAGGTCCATCATGTAAGGAAGTCAATGAAATGAATGAAATAGGGATGGACATATATTGAGAGAACAAACTAGAACAATCTCATAAGTGAGATGATGGATATAGGTGCTACATTTAAAAAAATTATGAAAAGATAAAAAGCCTTGAGGAATAGTAGGTCCAAACTCACCAACCTTATGTGCTTGCATATACACCACCTCAACCTTCTTATGTTCCACCCATTCCTCCTCAAGAGAGCATTCCAAGTAACCATTTAAATTTTCTAAGTTCTTCATATGTTCCTCAGAACTTTCCTTCTTATAAATATATCTAAGGAATATGATAAAGAAAGAAGGATATTATTATGGAACAACCTGTTATTAGGGTCCAAGACTCCATCCTTCCTCAAGAACCCCTTATGAAGTCCTTCAAGGTTTTAAGATAGAACCAAGTGGTGAAGTCATGGGGTAGGCAAAGTGAGTCAAATATGGATTTAAGGACCTAATTTAAAGGAGATAAACCTATGAAAACCTCTCTCATCCCTCTTGAGGAATATTATTTGGTTCCTTATCTTTATAAAGCCACTAATCACCTTAAAGAGGAGACATTTCAAGATAATATTAATAAGTAGATCAAAGTGTTAGAGCTGAAAACAAAGAAAGAAGAGGAGAAAAAATATTAAAAGGTCAAAGGATAACCTATATCTTTCCCATGTTGGAACCAAGTCATGCAATTAATTAGATCCAAAGCTACTCAACCCCCATCCCTCCCTCCTCAGGAATCTAGGTAATTTCCATCTTGGAAATTCATCTAGAGTAGCATGCAAAAGAAGGAGGAGGGCATGACTATCAAAGACAAACATTTGGACCAAGGAGGTGTTCCATATGTCTCATCTCTCTTAGATTAATCCCAAGAATATCCTATTCCACTCCTTTAAGAGGTAAGTAGTGAAATCCATGTTGAAACCATAACTGATATTGATGGATTATCATAATCAAAAAAGGAGATCAATATTTCAACACCACTTGGTGAGATAAATCATGTCTCAGTATTTTATAATGTCAAATAGGATGATATAAAAGAGTAATTTCAAGTTGGAGATGAGATACAATAGGAAGAAGTCTCATAAATGCATCAAGAGGTTACTTATCAAGAACATATTAATCAAATATCAGTTGTTTAAGATAAAGAGTTTTATTAAGACCTTGTGGCAGCTTATATAAATAAAGAACAAGCTCATATTTTTTTGGAAGGTAGCCATGAGGATAACTCACATAACACCATTATTTAGGTAGAAAGCATTCTTGAAGAATAATACCATTGACATTAGTTGTATCATGATTTCATGATTGATATTCATGAGTTTAAGATTTCAAAATTGGATGATGAGATAATATATTAGGTGGGATCTTCTAAAGATTCCATTAATGCTTTGGATTATGAAGAACCCTAGCTTGATCACCTCATGTATCAAGAATATAATATTGAAGAAGTGGTGGTTCCAGAAGACAAGGAGGGCAAAGATGATTGGTAGCCAAAAATGAAGCTCTTTCAAGAGCTCAAAGATCTTGGTCAAGTTGAGGATCAAGTGGTTGAGAAGGTAGACAAAGAATTTCTCATGAAGGACAATGACTAGGGTTGGGTTGGGTAAAATATGAAAAACTCCTTGATGAGCCTAAAGAACTTGAATCAAAAGGGAAGCCCAATATTATTAAGGACACCATGGAAAGTAAGGAGGTATGGATTTTTGAACCACCATTAGAGGTTTTATTTGAGGAACTATATGAGAAAGCTGAGACAATCTAGATACACATAGTTGACCTATTTGGAGTTACTTGGTTCTCATTAAACATTATGTGAAAGAAGCTGATAGTTGCAATAAAAAATCAAGCATCAAGACCAAGGTTCAAGGTGATGCATGATTTATTCAAACCCTCATCTCATAATGCAAGAAAGTTTTAAAAATTTCCTTTTGATTTAGGAGGAAAGGTACATATAGTTTTAAGCTATATATTTTATGATATTTTTGTTTAAATTCTTCTAAGTGCAATTTTTGGCACATTAGTTTATTATTCTTATTTTGTTCAGTAAGTTAGTTTCATTTCAATAATTTCCTTGGGAATTTTATCTTGTTTTGTTATCCTTTTGGTCCTTTTTTTGTTTTAAGATAGGTTAGGGTAGGATTAGCACTAGGTCAATGTGTTAGACCCAAATAGAGACTTCATACCCAATGGACTGGACTAGGCACATGGTGTGGGTTCTTTTACATAGACAAGCATGCAACCCATATGAGTCAATAAATATATTGGACAATTTTGGCCTACATACTAAGCTTTTACCCATGAAGATTATGTGGCTTAGAAGTATGCTCAACATTGTAAGTGGTAGGTTTTCATGGTGTTGAACAATTGTAGGAACATGTTTAGAAAAAGCCTAAGTTTATAATTAGCCAAGTAATTAAAATTTTGGCCAAGTGTTAGAGCATTCAGAGTTCCTTCAGAGAAATGGTTCCATGCAAATCCTAAAAAAAAGTACAAGGCATAATTCCCTTAGAGAAATTGTTCCACTTTAATTGGCTAAGTATTGGAATTCTTTCAAGAGAATTGTTTCACTTTATTTGGTTAAGTATCAAGAATTATTTTAGACATTTTATCTAAAATAAAACTACCAAAGGGTTATTTCTTTGAAGAAAGTCATAGACAAATTTTTTGAAGGGTATCTTTTAGAGAAATTGGTCCAAAACACTTTTTTTGAAGGATCATTATTTGACAAAGTAGATCAAAAAAAAAGCCTAAAGGGTATTTTTCAAGTTGTGTAAATCTTCTTTTGAGAAAATTATCCACACAATTTTACTGAATTCATAATTCTTTCAGGTAAAATGTTTGAAAAAAGTTTTAAAGGTAGGTTTTTTTTGAACAATTTGTTTGAAATACAAGGCCCACAAAAATACTTTCAAAACAAAAATCCCATAGGGTATTTTTCTTAGGAAAGTGCCCTAAGAAAAACCTTGAAAGGTCATTTTATTTCAGGAAAATTGTTTGAATAATTTTCCTAAAGGGTCATTCTTTAGAAAAGTGTCTTAGATAGAAATTTTGAAGGGTAAAAAGTGTTATCCAAATTATAAGGTCCATCGAAGAAGCTAAGTATGAATTATTTATATAAAATTATCCCTCAAAAAATTCCCTAAAGACTATTTATTTCAAATATTTTATCCAATAAACAAATCTTGAAGACAAAGTTATGATAAAAGGTACACAACAAATCTTTTGGGGAAATTTTTATACAACAATTTCCACCAAGACATAATTACATTAACCAATTTGTTTTATAAAATTTGATCCATCAGGTGGTGATAGGTGCACAAACATGTAAATCAAGTTTAAAAATCATCTATTAGGGCCCAAATATTTATGGTCATGTAGATGTCATTAATGTTCCCATAGATGTCAATTGATGGATGTGCAGATGTCAAATTCAAGCCATAGTAAATTACCATTGAATTTTAAATATCTCAAAAATGGTCATGTGAACATCAAATACGTTCATGTAGATGTCAAATATGGTTGAGTGGATGTCAAAATTAGAGCTCATGAAATAGTAGTTTGCATTCAAAAATCATCAAAAGGGTCCCTGATTGATCATAAGCTTGACATGTGTCCAAATCTTGGGTGCTCAAATCAAATCTAATGGAAAATGGGTAAAGATAAGATAATGGGATGCGAAAAATAAAAAACTCATGTTTAATCATGGATTTAAGATAAATGGCACATGATCAATTCAAGGAGTCAGAGAACCCTGAGTGCAAATGTGTGATTGACAAGTGGACTAAGTGCATGATTCTTGGCACAAGATCTATGAATCATGTTAATTTGTAGTAGGTAGATCAATGGAGTGAGATGAGTTAAGGGGTTAATGATTCAAGTCAATTTTTGATGAAAAATCAAATGAAGGTGAGCCTAAGTAACTTAGATAGATGTCAAAGGGTAGATTTTTGACCAAAGTGAGCAAGAATGAATGAAACCCAACTCAAGCTTGATGTGATTTCAACCAAGATAAAAAATAAGGACCAAGCATTTCCAATATGGATTTGTAGAAATAGATTAGGTCTTTTAGACCTAATATAGATCAAAGGTTAGTAAGTTAGTGGCTAAATGAGACTAGGAATTGGGTAGAATATAAACAATTATAGGAAAACTAATGGCCTTAGATTGGCTTTCTACCTATAGATGAACCTATGATCCAAATATGGAAATAGAAAAAATATGTGATAAATTCTAAGGGGCCCATAATCAATAACGTAGGCAATAACTTACATTCATGGCATGATATTATTAGTATTATGATTTGAAGATTTGACCCTCATAAATAGGTCAAGTGGACTTATGGTCCTAAGGTGGAAAGTTGGTAGTTGGAGAAGTAGTTAAGGACATTATTTATATTCAAATAGACTTTGGCACTATGCATAACAAGCCCTTGTCTTCTACTGGGATCTCTTAGGTAATGATAGGAGATTAATGATTATTAAGATGATAGGAGATCTATTTGTTGATCAAGGCACATAAAAAAAAAAGAAATCAAGTGTTACCACCTCACTTCTTGATCTTGAGGACTTTCTTCCACTCTCCAATGCATTTTTCCCATTTCTATATCTCTATTCTACTATATATATATATATATATATATATATATGATTTTGAGCCACAAAATGGATCCTCTTAGTATTTTATTAGTTCCATCTCTTGGGCATGACCAAAATCTACCAAGATGGAGCTTGTAACCTCTTGAGATGAATACAAGACTATTTTAGATTTCATTGTTCTGGTATAGTGTGGACATGTCAAATTTACATATGTGGTAGAGGTTTCTCCCTTGTCAAATTTTGATCTCACCTATTTATTTATTTATCTTGTTATGCAAGTCATGTTTAGTTTTCTACATATCTTTATTAAAGCCCACATGTGGATATTGTAACTGGTTAGTGTCTTGTTCTAGACCTCTCTATCATTTCCCTTAGCTTAGATCATTTAGTGAACCTATTCATGAAACACTGATGTATGACATATATTTGGAATCATATATCTAGTCTTGTACTTATTTCATTAGTGTTTAAGAGTAAAGTAGGGTGGATCAAACCATAATTTAGGTGCATCATCACTATTAACCTAGGTTTCCCTTTCATGTTTTCTCTCTCTCTCTCTCTCTCTCTCTCTCTCTCTCTCTCTCTCTCTCTCTCTCTCTCTCTCTCTCTCTCTCTCTCTCTCTCTCTCTCTCTCTCTCTCTCTCTCTCTCTCTCTCTCCATTTTCCTTGGTCATAAGTAAGTTTTAGTAGTGGGAATGAGCTAAAATTATGCATCAGAAGAGCTATCCTCATTAAAAATCCTAGAGGTCTGACCCCATTATAGGATACCCACAGCCTAGGGTTAGTCCCATGTTGAGCTAGATTTGAAAGTAGGACCTGAACACTTCTACTTCCAGCTAGGGTACAATCTAGATATTTAATAGTTATTATTATGATATTAGGGAAATATCATTATTTAGCTTAATTCCTTGATATATAAAAGATAACTAAATACATTAGATAGTCTATACAAAGTGATAATAATAATGATTATATTGATATAATACCATTATCTTTTGGTACAATAGTTATTGTATTTACCATTATGGTTAAAGTAATATCATTGACTTTAAATTAGTCACATTATTATCTAAAGTTATAATGTTGTTTATCTTTTCTAAGTTATCAAAAACATTGAATTATTATCCTAAGCTATCTTATGAACTAAACCTATTCAATATTTGAATGCATAGATAATGGTGACTTATGAAGTATTAGTTATCATTAGAAATGATATTAATAATGAAATTTATGAAGTTGACATATGTGCATGTAAGTTAAAAAGAGACATGCAAAAAATAAAGGATGAAATAATGATTAAATAATTTTGGGGAACATCTGAGATAATTAGGGATTTCTTGGTTGTAATAAAATGGAGTTAACTTGGATTAGTTATATTTTTGATGAATAATGAGGATTATGCATGGTAGAATAATGTAAAAACTACAAGTTTAATGTAATAGTTACATATATTACATGAAGAAGAAAGGTCGATGAAGAAAGGATAAGAAGAGGGAGAAGAAAGAGAATGAAATGACATAGCATGAGGAAGAGAAGGAAGGATCAGGGAGAAGGAAAAATAACTATTCTTATTGAGTAAGTTTCATCTAGATACCATTATAAGGTTAGTGGTGTTATTTAATTATTGTTTAAAATAGGAAAATTTGGGTGTATATTTGTCTCTTAGGGTTTTGGGAAGTGACTTGAATTATATTATTGATATAGGTTTAGCCCTGTGGATGTCTCAACCATCCATAGAAATAAACATATATCCCCTAAATCCTTATGGAATGTAGACTAACACTATGTGTGTAAATTGTTAGGGTTGAATGGATTTAGTTTGTTGTGATTATAATATGCTCAAGCTAAGAACTATAGGACTTTGGAAGATGGTTTTAATAAATAGGATGATTGAGTTTTGTTTTGGAAACCCTTATTACATATATAAACAATTAGGCATATATCAAAACTCTGAGTATATTTATAATACACAAGACTGTGTATGTTTTGAATTATTGGGGGTAAAAATATGAAGTCTAAGTTAGTTTTTTGAATGAATGAAATGTTATTGAAATTATGTGTTGGATATTTATGAAATTTTTAATGAGATATAGTCCATATAAATGAACTATGTACATATGTTTATTAAAAATGTGAACATATATGTAAGGACTATGTAAAATTATTTTCAAAACTATGATCTTATATATAAAAAAGGACTTTGTGCATATTCATATAAATCCTAGTATGATAAGAAAAGTCTATGTAAATTAGTTGTAGGATAAGATATAACAATCATAGAGTGGACATAGTGAGTGGTTAAGTCCTATATCAACTCTACATTCATTTTATAAAATTCTTTGTTATGTGAGGTGACTATTATAACCTTTTAGATATTAGCATATACCAATATGGGATATTAAAATCAAATTGGATATTTATATTATTGGGATCTCACATACATATATATAGATCATGTGACATGTATTTTTTTATGTGATTGGCTATTTGGTTCAAACCTTGTATAGAAATTTGTAACATATCTTTAAGCATTTGAGTTTTTAACATGGATAAAATTGACATATTTGAACATTAAACAAGGCTTAAGTCATTATTTAGAGAACTATGCATAGACTATTATAAGGTTATAATACTTATATAGAGTGTGATATGGTTTGGTTTTTATACAGTTCATAATGAATTTGAGTTGGATGTTGACTTGATTTAGATGATACTTATGAAACTCAGGAAAATTATAATCCTACAGTAAGTAAAAATGGCATAATATAGATTTATGTGGTCGATTGATTATAGTTCTCTATTTTTCAATAATTTGGGATAGTATATATAATCTAATGAACCAAGTTTGGGGAAAATAGGGTAATAGACTTTGAATGGATTTTATCATAACTGGATTATGAATTTTAAATTGAAACAAGTGAATAAGAATAGGGGTTTCAAGAATGTTGAAATCCTATTATTGATATTGAATACTATTTTATGAATAGGTAAATTATTAATATTTGTTTGAATCATATGAAGTTATTATTAGAAAATATAAAATGACTGTTAGCTAGTAAAAAATAGTATTTTTTATATATGAACAAATACATTTATTCAGTACATATTATGTATGTATTTAATATGCAAAAGTATAGAGATGTATGAAATATATCTATATGAGGAACTTACATACCAAAACACATATATGGCATATATTTGTACATAAGAGATGTGTACTTATAATTATGTTTTTTGTTGACTGTTAAATTAAGTCATAAAATCTAGAGGGATAAGACACTATGATTATATGCGTATAAACTCCTAAAAGTATAACAAGTTATATCAATGAAAGATTATGTTTCATGTGAAATAAGACAATATTTAGGAGGTAATTAATCTATAAAATTATATTGACTAAATTATTGTAATTGATAAATGTGTACATGTAAAATAAACTATGATACTATTATTTGTTATAGATAGTACAACATTTGAATTACTAATGTAAATTAAAAACATGCAATCTAAATATAAATTATACCTAGTTGGTATAGACTGTACTTGTTTATGTTTATTATTTATGTGATAAATAATATAGTTGAGATTCATTTCATACATTTGATGAACTAAATGTATGTATGTTGATTATTTCTACACCTAGAATGTTTTATGCCTATTGATAGGAAGTAATATGTTTGAAACTATTGGTTATATTTTATATTAAACAAATCTCTCATTGTAGGTACTAAATAAGTAGTGAGACAGACTTCACCAGCTTATATAGCATCACCAATGTTAGATGAGGGTAATCCAATCAAGTGGTGTGTATGAATTTGACTGATCCTAAAGATCATTAACTATTTAAAACTTTAGGAAAAGTAATGTTTAGTTAAATATTTTTATTTCATATCTATGATTTACATGTTTGTGTGATATCATGTTAGAATGTATTTTATTTATGATACACATCATGTATTAGATACCTTATAGTACATGGGTACTATATTATCTCTCTAGATTCCTATACCATTCTACACATCCATGAAGGGATTGAAATTTCCTATTTGGGGGATTGATGGTATATGTTTGATGTATAAAAGTGCTTGAATGATGCTCTCCTTCCCCACAATAGTACTTCATTAGAGACTACACTTGAGATCACCATAGATACTATATTTCATGAGACTCGTGCTCTATGGATCCTTATATATTATATTATGTTTATTATTGATACATTATTCCTGATGGAAATGTAATTATTTACTCATTTATACTTTGACAATAGTGACTATATTATTATACCATCCATGGCTGTAAATATGTAATTACTTTCTATATGTAGTTATTTTTTGTTTCATATGATGCTAGTGATCAATAAGTAATAGATGTCACACATTTATTTTATGGTTAACATAATTAGTGTGTTATAATAGGGTCACTAATTATATTCTTATGGTGAAATATAATTAAATAATATTTGGATTTAATTTTAAATAAAATTATGTTATTCTAGTAAATCTTAGTGGGGATGTTACATTGTGGTAATAAAGATAAGGCTTAAACTTTAATACTTAATGAGTCCACTAATGTTTTCATATCCTTATATTTACCAAAAATAAGAATGGCATGATCTAGAGAATATGATGAGGGTCTTTCAATTGTTAATGATAGTAACCCTTCACTTGATCCAAACCAATTTGCCACTGAGCAAGTAACAAAGTTAGATTAGATTTGCATAGCCATGAATGAAAATAAGGACTAAATTATAGCCTTAAAACATGAAATTCATGGGTATTTAAAGGAATACCATTAATATGTGCCTAAATATCATCATGTTGAGTAGGAAATACCTCAATATCAAATACATGAGGAAGTGCCTCAGGATGTGAGAGCACATGTAGTTGTGCAATTGGCTAGAGATGTGAAAAAAGTGAATCCACCTAAGTTCAATTGAACCATTATGGGAGATAAAAATAAAGAATGGATGACTGAGATGGAGAAGTATTTCAAGATTTGAAACTACTCCAAAGTCACTAAAGTAGTTTGGAAAGCTTATCAATTGGCTAATGAAGCAGCTACAAGATAGGCCAATAAAAAATTGAAAATGAATCTTAACTTAACCACCACAACATAGGAGTAGTTCATGAAAATATTCAGATCATGGTGGATTCCATAGTTATAATTTGACCTAAAGATTACATATTTTTATAATCTTAAGCAAGGAGACCTACTAGTGAATGAGTACTAGGAATAGTTCACCAAACTTTTAAAGTAGGTACCTCAGTTTTAGGAAAATGAGAGGTTCAAAATTAGGAATTTCTTCATGGGATTAAATCCCCAGATTGGTGGATAGGTGGATGTTCATGGACCATATACCATGGACTAGGTCTTTGAGAAGGTGGTCAAACATGAACATAAGTTGAAATCTCTTCCTCAGATTAGAAATTATTTTAAGAAAAAGTTTGGAATTTATAAACCAACATTAAAAAAGAATAACTAGAAGAAGAGGAGTGGAGACTCAAAGATTTAGTTCAAGAGTCAAAATACTAGATTCAATAGTGGTTTAGGTAATAAGAAACTAGGTAATAAGAAACTAGGTAATTATTTCAAGGGAAACCAATAGTCTAACAGGAAGGGGCTAGCTAGAGGTTATTTCATTTGTGGAGGTGACCACTTTGATTATGAGTGTACCTAGTATAAGTCAAGGAATAAAGTTTCAAATCCTCAATAGGGAAAATTTCATCAACATATTCATGTGTTAGTTGACAATCGACAAGCCAAAATCTAAGCTTCACCCATAAAACTATCAAGTATTTTGATTGAACTTCCAGTTTCTATTTTGATAGATATAGGGACTACAAAATGTTTTATTTCTCCTATAATACTAAATAAATTATCTATAAAAGTTAGAGTAATGGTAAATGCATGGTCGGTATAATATGAGAATGAGTCTAAGGTCAAAGTTGATAAGTGTTTAACTAAAGATAAGATTAGGTTGCCTAAATTCACAATAGTAGTAGATCTTTATACAACACTACTAGGGTCATATGATGTGATCTTATGAGTCAATTATATTGTGAAGCATAAATCCAAGGTTGTCTACTACCTAAAGAAGATTGAGTGTCAGGATGATTTTTAAAATTAGACATAAATTTAGGGAAAGAAAAGAGAGTTGAGGCTTAAATAGATTTCTTCAATAAAACTTTAGAAGGCTTAAAGAAAAGGATTCCAAGCATTTATCATCAAGATAAATGAAATGGAGGAATCTAAGGAACAATCCTTTGAATATTATTTTTTATTTAGGAATTTTCATGGTGTTTTTAGAGGAATTACCAATATTTCTTCCTAAATGTGATTTTTATTTCTTAATTGATATCATACCTAGATCGAAACCACACTATAAGGCACCATATCGAAGGATAACCACTAAATTAGTTGAATTAAAGACTCAACTCTAGGATTTTTTTATCAAAAGGGTTGATTAAAACAAGTGTGTCACCATGGGGTATAAAAATTTTATTTTTCAAGAAGAAGGATGGTACTCTTCACCTTTGTATTTATTATATAATGTTGAATAAAGAAACTATAAAAAATAGGTATCTGTTACCTCATATAAATGATATTTTTAATTAGATGTAAGGGGTAATGGTATTTTATAAGGTTGATCTTAGAGTAGGATATTATCAATTGAGGATAAAATATGAGGATATTCTAAAGATATATTTTAGAACTTGATATGGGAATTATGAGTTGACAATGTTACCATTTGGGTTGATAAATTCTTTGATAGCATTTATGAAACTCATGAACAGTGTGTTCATAGATTTTCTAGATCATTTTGTTTTGGTCCTTCTAGATGACATTATTATATGCTATAAGGATGAATAAGATCATATTCAATATCTTGAAATAGTTTTGAAATGGTTACATAAGCACAAGTTGTACAAAAAGTTGTCCAAGTGTGATTGTTTCTAAAAAAGTGCAATATTTGGGACTTATTATCTCTATAAATGGTATTTTAATAAATATGATAAAGCTAAGAGCCATTATGGAATGTCTAACACCAAATAATGTCTATGAGGTAAGTATTTTCATGGGATTAGTAGGTTATTTTATAAAATTAGTTTTGAATGTTTCTAAGATAGCTAATCTGTTTACCTATCTACAGTGTAAGAATCAAAGTTTTATCTGGTCAGATAAGTGTGAAGTATCTCTTCAAGAATTAAAAAGGAGGCTTACTTCAACACTAGTACTAAGATTTATTGATCCTAATGGTCAATTATTAGTGATCACAAATACATATAGGGGTAGAATTGGAGGATTCCTTATGTAGGATAGAGAAATGATACCCTATGAATCAAGGAAATTGAAACCTTATGAGGTGAACTATGCCCCCCAAGACCTAGAAATTACAACAATTATTATGATTTGTAATTTTGAAGGCATTATTTGTTGGGAAAACCATTTGAGATCAAGACTAACAACTTGGGATTGAAGTACATTCTTGCCCAACTAAATCTAAATCCTTGTTAAAGATGTTAGTTAGAGTTCTTGTCTAATTATTATTTTGATATAAACTATATCAAAGGTGAGGAAAATAGAATAGTTGATTCCCTAAGCCACAGGAGGTACATAGCAACCATGAATATTATCAAGAGTAATTTAAAGGATCAAGTAATCAAATTCCCACTAAGAGATTAATTCTATGAATAGGTTAGGAAAGTGTTATTTGAGAATGCTCAAAATACTATTTATAAATGGTTCATAATAGAGAATTATTATCTTTTGTGATACAATGGAAGGATGTATATACTAGATAGAGAGAATTCAAGGAGCACAGTGCTAAAAAGACTACATAATTCCCCATATTTAAGACACCAAGAGTAACCAAGCTCATGGTTAAGCTTAGACCACTATATTTATATAAGGTAATCAAGAAAGCTATAGTGGATGTTGTGTCTCATTATTTATAATACCAACATGTGAAAGTTGAACATGTGCATCGAGATAGATTGTTGTATCCACATGGCATACTAGAATGTAAGTGGTAGGTGATCAGTATTTAATTTGTCTAAGGTTTTCCATTTACATGGAACATGCATGACATGATCTTGGTTGTAGTTGACAAATTAACTAAGACAGCTCATTTTATATCAGACAAATTGACAGATGATGCACCTACTCTTTCAAAGAGATTTGTAAAGGAAGTGTATCAATTACATGGATTTATAAAGAAGATCATTTTGGATTGTGATTCAAGGATTAATTATAGGTTTTGGTTGACTCTGAATTTAGCTTTAGGTATACAACTAAACTTCATCACTACATATCACCCATAGACTGATGGTCAGATTGAGTGAGTTAATATGATATTAGAGGATCTCTTTTGTATGTATTGTATGGATCAAAAATAAAAGTGGTAAGATTACCTTCCATTGGTTGAGTTTTATTATAAAAAAACATACCAATTTTCTTTGAAGATGAAACCATTTGAATCATTGTATGGAAGAAGGTTGAAGACACTAATCAGTTGGGACAAGTTGGAAGATAGGGTAGTCTTCAGACTTGATATACTTTCATAAATGGAAGATCAAGTCAAATTAATCAAGAAAAGGTTGGTTAAGAACAATGATATTTAAAAGAGTTATGATGATATGAAGATAATAGATAGGTAGTTTTTATTAGGTGATAAATTATTCTTACTGGTTAAGACACATAAAATCTTGATTAAATTTGGAAGTCAATAGAAATTTCACTGAGATATGTGGGAACCTTCAAGGTTTTATAAGTGGTCAATATTACAGCGTATAGGCTTGCATTGCCACCATCCCTAGCTCTATTGAACAATGTCTTCCATGTGTCTTATCTTAAAAAGTATATAGTTGATCCTTCACATATGTTGGATTGGAATGCTTTGTAAGTTATGGATCCTATGGTAGTCATGGTAGAACTAATCAAAGTAACTGACACTCAAAAACTTAATTTATGTAATAAAGAAGTATCATAGTACAAGGTCTTATAGGACCAATACCCTAAGGATAGTGCTACTTAGGATGACTATGATGAGTTCTACAGGCTATTTCCACATTTGTTTTCTTGATTTATTACTTCATACTATATTATTTTTTTGCTAAATAATATTTTAAATTCATAACTAGTGTTTGAATAAGTGTCATTGGGTTGATGTAATATCCCCTTCAAACAGGAAATATAGCAACACAAAAAATCTGAACCAAGATATAATCTCTGTTGAGTAAATTCAGAATGATAACAATAATATAGTTTTTTTCAATAGTAAATCACAGATCTTATCACTTGTCCTTCTAAACTATTACAATTACAGTCCTCTATTATGCATATAAATACGAAATACAGTCTTGAAAACCCTGGCTTTGCAAATCTGGAAGTACAAATTGAATTCTAGAAAGTCTCAGCCTACTGTGTCGAACACACAGTCGCCAGCGTCGATCGATATACTGCCGACGTCGGTCATTACAGGTCCTTATCTGCCGACGTCGGTCTCCAATAGGCCGATGTCGGTGTCTGGAAGTTCTCTGTCAGCCGATGTCAGTGTCTGTATGGAGTTGTACGGACCTGTACGGACTTCGTACGGCTGCCAATTAAGCACAACTTCCCTGTTTCAACCCCTGATCTGAAAATATATGCTCCTAGCATAGAAGATCTCTAGCTGTATAATTTATTGAACCAAAACATAAATAAATAAATACCTGGAATATCTGTAATAACTTCTGTGTGAAGTTATCTCTCAACCCTGTAAATTCTGTGATAACTTCTGGATGAAGCTATCTCTCAATTTGGCAATAGATCAGCTGATATTTCATAGCCTCTTAATTGCACACACTGAAGAGGGAACGTTCTCCAATGCAAATGGAATCCTGGAACCCTAAGCTCAGTCTTCACAGAAGAAAATTCTTCAAAATCAATAATCAATAATCAATGGCCAATGAACAATGGCCTCCATGAGAAACCCTTATACCCTCAAAAAAGATATGCTTGCCCTAATTAGGGTTTCTTAAATTAGAATTAGGGTTTCTAATAAAAAATAGGCTGAATAATTAATATTTGATTAAAATCAATCAAATATTAATATCTCCCTCAATACATGTCGGATCGACGAACCGATCGAAGCTAGTGAATCAGGGAGTGATTTCTGCACATAACCCTACCATAATAAAGGTGCTCTGCTGCATATCAAATATCCCTAAAAAGTAGGAGCTCAAGCCAAATGTATCTAAAATACCCTGAATGAAAATCAAATGTAGAAATCTTGTGAATCAAAGTCGAGCCAAGCTCCATTATGACCCTCTATCCATCTTATTAGCCTATGAAGGTTGCATAATAGGCTAACCATGAACTTAGAACATGTCAATTGAAAAGGGGACATGACAATCCGCCTCTCCTGGAATTGCTTGCCCTCAAGCAATCACTTAATGACAAATCAATCAACCCACCTGGATCCCAAATGTAGTTAGGATCTCCACCACTGTCAATTAACACGAACCCCATGCCATGTCCATCCCAACTCTCATGTAATGACGTCACATCATCTCTAGTACTAAGATAAGCACTCCAACATCCAATCCATAAATGAAAATCAGTAAGCAAACTCCTTACCTAAATAATATCTGAAACTGGATAGTGAAGACTAGAAATAGTCATATCATCATCAACCTGTGACCCGACTGTAACAGAAAGTTGAGTCCTCACCACATGTGACAACTCCTAAACTGAACTCACCTCAAGACCAAGCTCGTCCTCATACCTCTCCTGTGTTGGTGCCAATGTGCTCTCGTCATCACCCTCTATCATGTTATGTGGTATAGGTACCTCCATCCGATGAAAAAACATATATCTGAAGCTGCTGCCCCGTATTGCCTTAAGAATATGTGTCGTCCCATCAACATTAAAGATAACCTCCATGTCCTTGAGACAAAGAGTAACTTCCTCAAATGAATGAAGCCACTTCATACCCAAGACTAAGTCTATATCCCCCATGTTTACCACATAATAATCAGCCTTGAACTCATAGTTGTTCAAGCGCAATGGGAGGTCTCTAATCATACGCTCACACTTAAGAGTGTGACCATCATCTACCTTAACACTGATGCCCTCAAAATCTACGGTAGTGAGCCCACGCTTCTCCACAAATCTAGCATCTATGAAATTATGTGTGGCCCCTGTATCAAGAAGGGTGATAACCTTCTGCCCTGCCAAAACTCCATGGAGTCTGAATGACTCATCTGACTGAATGCTGGATATGCGTGCCTCTTGTAGGTGAAGCTCTAACTCTGCCTCTGCATTAGGCCTTGAAGCCTCTGCCTCTGCCCCCTCAAAACTATTATGCTGTTCAGAATCCTCAAAATCTGAATCCTCATAATATATCCACATCATACGATTCGCCTTGCCCTTAGGCCTCAAAGGACAATCGTGATGAATATCATATGGACCTTTGCAGTAGAAGCAAAGCTTCTTCCTACGTAGATCATTAATTTCCTCATGATCCAAAGGTGGTGCTGCTGGATTGGCCTTTGAGTCATTCTTTACACCTGATTTATCTATGTTAAAATCCGGTCTCTCTGTATCTGTGTTGGAGCACTTATGGTCTCTAGATGAAGAAGTACCTTTGAAGTTAAATTTGTGGGATGGGGCCGCCATCTCCATACTACGTGCCTTCTTCATAGCTACCTGTAATGAAGGAGGATCAAAAGCTTTGATCCACCCTCTCAATGGCTCTGTCAATCCCTCCATGAAGAGAACTACCAATCTACGCTCGGAAATATTGGGCACCATGACTGCCACCCTCTGAAACTCACCAATGAAGGACTCCAAGTTACCTGTTTGTCTCAACTATGCCAGATCTCAAAAGTAAACCTCGGGATCCTTCCTGTCAAACTGCTCAACCAATCTATCCACAAAGTCCTGATACTCTGTCACCTGGTTATGCTGAAGTGTTACCATACCATGGTACCACCAATCATGTGCTACTCCATCCAAGTGCAAAGTGGCATATTTGATGGCCTCTATCTCTGACATTGGTCTCAATGCCAAAAAGGTGTCAAGCTTATGAACCCAAGCTTGAGCTGTCATCTTGCCACTGCCGTCAAAGGTAGTCAAAGAAAGCTTACCAGTAGCCTTCTTCAGCTTACTGAATTGGACTCTAGGTCTCCTGTCCTGTCTAGCCAATCTATAGTGCTCTCTCCTCAAATTGACAAAATGATCAAAGGTTGTTCTCTCTTGAATATGAGGAGGTAATAAGTCCCACTCATCATTTGCAGCCATGTAAACATCTACAAATGGAGAATTCCCTGCCTCCTCCTCTGCTGGTGCCTCTGGTTCTTCTTGAACAAATGAAGGGCGTGTAGGTCTATCAGCTATTCTGGAGTGAGTCTGCTATGGTCTCTGATTAACCGTAGCACTCTTGTCATCTCTTTGGTCCCCGTTCTGTCCATCAGGTGCATTCATTCTCTCTATCATGGTCATAAGTGCCTGTAATGTCTAAGCCATCTGCTGTTGGCTTGTCATCATAGCACGCTGAAATTCTCTGGTGGCCTGATCAACATCATACCTGTGGCCCCTGGGTGGGCTGCCCTCACGTCTGTCACTCATGATGATCGGTCTCTGATCTAACCACTGGGTACCTTCAAGCAAGGCTCGGCTGCGTGTGTTATACCTGTGTGGTCCCAACTCTTGTGGCTGCATAAGATCTATAGACCCTCAGGTTGGCAGGATTTAGCTCTGATACCACTGTAATATCCCCTTCAAATAGGAAATATAGCAACACAAAAAATATGAACCAAGATATAATCTTTGTTGAGTAAATTCAGAATGATAACAATAATATAGTTTTTTTTCAATAGTAAATCACAGATCTTATCACTTGTCCTTCTAAACTATTATAATTGCAGTCCTCTATTATGCATATAAATATGAAATACAGTCTTGAAAACCCTAGCTTTGCAAATTTGGAAGTGCAAATTGAATTCTGGAAAGTCTCGGCCTGCTGTGTCGAACACACAGTCATCGGCGTCGGTCGATATACTGCCGACGTCGGTCACTGCAGGTCCTTATCTGCCGACGTCGGTCTCCAATAGGCCGATGTCGGTGTCTGGAAGTTCTCTGTCAGCCGATGTCGGTGTCTGTATGGAGTTGTACGGACCTGTACGGACTTCGTACGGCCGCCAATTAAGCACAACTTCCCTGTTTTAACCCCTGATCTGAAAATATATGCTCCTAACACAAAAGATCTCTAGCTGTATAATTTATTGAACCAAAACATAAATAAATAAATACCTGGAATATCTATAATAACTTCTATGTGAAATTATCTCTCAACCCTGTAAATTCTGTGATAACTTCTGGATGAAGCTATCTCTCAATTTGGTAATAGATCAGCTGATATTTCACAGCCTCTTAATTACACACACTGAAGAGGGAACGTTCTCCAATGCAAATGGAATCCTGGAACCCTAAGCTCAGTCTTCACAGAAGAAAATTCTTCAAAATCAATAATCAATAATCAATGGCCAATGGACAATGGCCTCCATGAGAAACCCTTATACCCTCAAAAAAGATATGCTTGCCCTAATTAGGGTTTCTTAAATTAGAATTAGGGTTTCTAATTAAAAATAGGCTAAATAATTAATATTTGATTAAATCAATCAAATATTAATATCTCCCTCAAAACATGTCGGATCGACGAACCGATCGAAGCTAGTGAATCAGGGAGTGATTCCGCACATAACCCTACCATAATAAAGGCGCTCTGCTGCATATCAAATATCCCTAAAAAGTAGGAGCTCAGCTGAAATGTATCTGAAATACCCTGAATGAAAATCAAATGTAGAAATCTTGTGAATCAAAGTCGAGCCAAGCTCCATTATGACCCTCTATCCATCTTATTAGCCTACGAAGGTCGCATAATAGGCTAACCATGAACTCAGAACATGCCAATTGAAAAGGGGACATGACAGTTGATGACCAAATTTATGGGGAAAGGACGTCACATCTCAATTTATCATTAAGATAATTTACCTAATTATCCATGGATTATTATGGTTGTTAAATTGATTAATACTATTTAACTAAGTTGTAAGTCATATGTTGTTATGGGATAGTTATATGTTGTTTAGATTATATGATTTTATTACTATGATTTAGCTATATTTGTATATAATTTACATTATGATCATAATTTTTAGCATTATTTTATGGATATATATCATGATGTTATATGTTAACTACCTTATTGTCATGAGTATGATGCAAAAGAGATTCATCCCTCAGAGCATGATGGAGGGAGAACATCATCATAGAGAATGGCATAGATGGAGGTGTTAGGGGATGACAAAGGAATAAATAGAACCCATGTACACACCATGATAGATAATAATCATTATATACATTATTTGAATTATTAGCTTTAGTACATCTTTGATGTTATCTACATTTAGCTAATTGGTATTGTGTTAATTTTGATCTAGTTTAGTTTAAATATTATGAAGATCTAATTTTGTGTGATTTTATAAGGCTATAATACATTGACTAAGTGCATAATCTTATTTTGATCATGTCATGTTAATGAATCCATGATTATAGGTAATATTATTTTAATAAGTTAGTAATTCTATTTGTTTAATATTTATTATTATTGTTTGTAGACTAACCAAAAATGTCTTTGTAATGTTTTAAATATTAGTTGGTTATTATGATAATATTCAAGAAATATCATTATTCAGGTTATAGCATAATATATGAAATATAAATAAATAAATTGGATAGTCTTTGTAAATTAGTAATAATAATAACTACATTGATACAATATCATTATGTTTTGGTATATCAGTTGTGAGATTTACCATTACAATTAAAATAATATCATTGAATTTAAATTAGTCATATTTTTATCTAAAGTCATAATGTTTTTTTATATTTTCTAAGTTATCCCCAAAATTGCATTATTATCCTAAGCTATCCTATGAACCAAACTTAGTCAATATTCAAATGCATAGATAATGGTGACTTGTGAAGTGTTAGTTATCATTGACAATGCTATTAATAGTGGAATTTGTGAAGTTGATATATGGGCATGTAATTCAAAAAGAGACATGCATAAAACAAAGGATTAAAATAATGATAAAAGAATTTTGGGGAACATTCAGGAGAATCAGGGATTTCTTGGTTATGATAAAATGGAGTTAACTTGGATTAGTTACAATTTTGATGAATAATGAAGATTATGAATGGTTTAATGATGGAAAAACTATGTCAATATAACAATTACATGCATTACATGAAGAAAGAAGGTCAATAGAGAAAGGATAAGAAGAGGGAGCATAAAGAGAAAAACACAACATGGTACAAGGAAGAGAAGGAAGGAGGATAGAGAAGGAAAAATAACTATTTTAGTTTAAGAAGTTTTATCTGGATGCCATTATAAGGTTGG
Source organism: Torreya grandis (assembly GCA_037957365.1). Taxonomy (NCBI): domain Eukaryota; kingdom Viridiplantae; phylum Streptophyta; class Pinopsida; order Cupressales; family Taxaceae; genus Torreya; species Torreya grandis. Next base: position 249,151 of record JARHVA010007186.1, read on the forward strand.
TGATGTTACCTAATTATTGTTTGAAATAGGAAAATATAGTTATATATTTATCTTGTAGGGTTTTGGGAAATGACTTGAATTACATTATTGATATTGTTTTAACCTTATGGATGGATTTGTAATCCATTTAACGAAACCTATATCTCCTAAATCCTTATGGAATATAGACTAACACTATGTGTGTAAATTATTGGGGTTGAATGGATTTAGTTTGTTTTGATTGAAATATGCTCAAGATAAGAACTATAGGACTTTGGTATATGGTTTTAATAAATAATATGGTTGAGTTTTGTTTTGGAAACCCTTATTATATATATACTCAATTAGGTATATATCAAAACTCTGAATATATTTAGTATTCTCTATGTCTGTTTTGAATTATTAGAGTAAAAATATGAAGTCTGAGTTAGTTTTTTGAAAGAATGAAATGTTATTTAAATTATATGTTATCTCTTTGTGAAATTTATAATGGGATATAGTCCATAAAAATTAACTATATACATATGTTTATCAAAACTATGAACATATATGTAAAGGCTATGTATAATTATTTTTAAAACCATGATCTTATGTAAAAAGGATTGTGTACATATTCATATAAATCCTAGTATGATAAGCTAAGGTTTTATAAATTTGTTTGAGGATAAGATATAACAATCCTAGAGTGGACACAATGAGTGGTTAAGTCCTATCTCAGCTATGCATTCATATTATATAAATTTATGTTATGTGAGATAACTATTATAACCTTTTAGATATTCATTATTATATACCAGTAGTGGATATTAGTGGTGAAATGGATATCTATATTACATGCATCTCTCTCTCTCTCTCTCTCTCTCTCTCTCTCTCTCTCTCTCTCTCTCTCTCTCTCTCTCTCTCTCTCTCTCTCTCTCTCTCTCTCTCTCTCTCTCTCTCTCTCTCTCTCTCTCTCTCTCTCTCTCACACACACACACACACACACACACACACACACACACACACATCATGCAATTTATATTTTGTTTATGTGATTGGATATCTAAAACAAACCCTATACAGAAATTTGCAATGTATCTTTAAGTGTTTGAATTTTTAATATGGATAAAATTTGACATAGTCAAACATTGAATAAGGATTAAGTCATTATTTAGATAATTATGCATAGACTATTGTAAGGTTAAAATACTTATATAGATTGTGATATGGTTTGGTTGTTATATAGTTCATAATGAATTTGAGTTGGATGTTGAATTTATTTAGATGAAACTTGTGAAACTCAAGAAAAGTATAATCCTATAGTAAGTAAAAAGGGAAAAATATATATCTATGTGGTTGATTAATTATAGTACTATATTTTTCAATAATTTGGGATAGTATATCAAATTCAATGAACTGAGTTAGAGAAAAATAGGATAATAGACCTTGAATGGATTTTATCATAACTGGATTATGACTTTTAAATTGAAATAAGTGAATAAGAATAAGGGTTTCAAGAATATTGAAATCCTATGATTTATCTTGAATACTATTATGTGAATAGGTAAATTATCAATTTTTTTAATCATATGAAGTTCTTATTCGAAAAAATAAATTGACTATTAGTTTAGTACAAAACAATAGTTTTTATATATGAACAAATAATTTTATTCATTAAATATTATTTATATATTTAATATGAACAATTATATAGATACATGAAATATATTTGTATAAGGAAGTTATGTACCCATACACATATATTGCATATATTTGTACATAGGAGATGTGTGCTTATATCACTATGATCATATGCATACAACTTCTTATTGATGCCTAAATATTTATCACAAGGTTCTTTGAGTGTTTAAGGAACACTTATCATTTTATAATTCAAAGAATTTAGAGCATAAGTTTCAGTTTGTGATAATCTTATTATCTATGGTGGAATAGACGTAGAACAAATGACTATTTCACAATATTTATATTAGTTAGTGGTTCAAAGCCACCGTGGCCTATAAATATTTCTAAATAAGAAGATTATATGTCATAATTAAGGTGAATTATGTTCAATTATAAGTATAGGACTAAACTAAGATGGACATATACAATAAATCTTTAATCTAAAGTGAATTGGTTAAAAAAGAAGCAAAAGGAAGGGTAGGGAAGAAAAGAAAGATGTGACTGATCTTTATCTCAAATATCATGATAAAATTCAAATGTTTCCTAGGTATGTATTTAAAACTAATATATGAAGTAAAAAAAATTAATCTCAAATCATGACATATATTAGGTGAACTTCTAAGGAAGATAAGAAACAATGTAAATAAGAACTAAGTTTACTTTAAAGATTTACTCCTTTAAGTAGATAGTTGATATACATCTACAAATGCAGAGCAAATAAAATGAATCAAACTAAGGATCCTTAAATTAACCTAGTATTAGCACAAGTTAAAATTATACTTAAAAGTTATACACCAATAATTCACAAGAATAATTCAAATCTGAAATTTAAAATAGAAAATTGAGAGAGATGCCATATATAATTCACACAAACAAAAATGAGATAATCTTTTTAGAATTCTCTACTTTCATTAGTTGCTCAAAGTTTACACTAGTTTTTATCTCAAAAACTCCTTCCTCTTTACAAATTACAATGCTCCTTTTATAAGAAACAAGGTAGCATTCCATTAGGTCATATCCACTTATGAGTGTAAAAGTGTAAGGACAATTGTCCTTTCTACAAAAGTTTATAGGATACACTAAACCTTTCCCCTTGGACTAACCTATAAGCAATGTGCTTATAATCTACACATGCATTTACAAAAGATTATTATATTTCAAAATTTTAAAAAGTTACTAAAAAGAGAATAAACCTAACTAACTTTTTTTATGGGGTCCTTGTACCGAGGAAGTCCCTTGTTGTTGTTGTCTACCCTATAGAATTGTCAACCTATAATGTTGTTCATTAATGAGATGAAGGTCAATAAATAGTCTCAAGAATATCTCTTTTTCTTACAACTCTACATATTTAAGGTTATTTTAAATAATCTCTATATATATTTTAATGCCCTTAGCATCTCCCATTTTGTCCTCAGATGATAGGAGTTAGCCCATGACTTTTCTATTGCCATATGTTGTTTGGTTTTGCCCCTGGTTTATTACTTCTTTCATGAAATGAAAGGTCTTGTGTTTAAAATCTTCATCAATTATGAGAACTAGTGAGCTGAGGGTTTTAGGATCATTTATCAAGCTATGTAAGATATGAGACACTCCATGTTCAAGCTTCTTGAGGTGTTTAGCAAGGTCTTCCATTCTTTTGGACCATCTTTCTAGGGCCTCAATCTTGTCAACTAATATGGCCATAGTCATATTCAATTGTGCCTTGATGATCATTCTAAAATTTGGGACTAAATTCTTAGAAAAAGCCTTAAGTCTTTCACTTGAAGACTTTCAACTTTCCATTGGCCAACTTAACCTATTGATTTACATATTTGATTTTCTAATTCTCTTTGTTTGGTCATAAATTCCTTTAACAAGATGAATAGGTCAGCCATGGACTCCTCAAACTTCTTGAATCTATCCTCATGAATTGATAAGAACAAAAACTTTTTAAAATTCTTATTTTTTTATTATTCCCTTCATCATTATCTCAAACTGATCACTTTGATCCTAGGCCACTTCAAGGATCTTCTCCTTAAACATCTTGTCTTGTCTTAGCTTTTTCCCTACCACTGGAGTTATACTAACAAAAGGTTCAATCCTTATAAAGGTGAATTATTCACATTAAACCACATATTTATTATTAATTACTCTATCCATGTTTGTTATCTTTGGTTTGAACCAAACTACCAATAATGATTCTATCACTTAAGGACTAGGGAGTTTAACTGGTGCTCCACTTGAGGTTTCAGGAGCATCCATCTATGTTATAATTGACCATATGAGGGTATCCATGTATCTTTATTTCTCTTATTATTGTAATTTCATAATATAGGGCTTGAGTTCATCATGCACATGGATGATAATAGACTTTTTAATAGCTCAATGGTGGTGAATGGTGGGAACCTTTTGCAACTTGCCATAGATGAAGTATTCTAGGATGGAGGGGCCATAAATTGGATTGTATTCACTAAAAAAGTTGATTTCACTCTAAGGATGAGTAAAATTTATCTTGGGCTTCTTTTCTCATAATTGAACTAGAGCTATCTCAACTTTCCTGTTAGGTTGGGTTATAACTAAGACCAAGTCTAGAGCTACTTCCTTTCCATTTTATTCCTCTACTTCCTCTTCAATTTGGGATTGAGGTTCTTTTATTTGTATTTATTATTCATATGATTCATAAGCACTAGCTATTAATTTTAAGACATCCTCTACTATCTCCTCTAGATCTAATGCAATTTTGTCAAATTCTTCAACTTATGATTCTAGTTCTTTAGGTTGAGCTGAAGATGATGCTACTTCACTAGGTCTTCTCTCCTCAAGTCTCTTTTCATCTGGCCCTTATGCAACTTATGATTCAAGATCTTGTGTCTCTACCTATGGATAAATGGGATAAGGTATAAAATATGGTCTTGGTAACAAATGATAATTCTTAGGCCGCATATACCATACATCCTCACTTGTCTTTTTATCTTTTAGCAGTCTAGCTTTGAGCTTGATGTTATGATTTTTTATTCTTTCCAAGACTTCTATGAATAAATAATCCCTAATATACATTAAATCATAGACACTAGGGTGATGTTTATAATTCATGCTGATCTACTTGGCCTTCAAATGTTTTGCAACACTTTCATAGGGATCCCATTGTCTCATTTCATCAATCTATAAATTGAAGGAGGTCATGTGCCTGGAGATAGTTTCTACATGGTCCTAATTCTAAAGCATAGTCTTACTAATGGTTAAGGGAAATGATTGGATTAGTAATTTCCTTTTACTTTTACACATACTATCTATGCCATGGAATAATTGGTATGTTATCTCCTACTTTACCAACTATGTGGGTTCATGAACCGGTAACCTAAGGGGTTGGCTCAAAGTTCCTTCTATCTAGATTATAGTGTAATCTAGATATATGTAAACATCTTAAATGATCTCAACATATACTTGATCAAAGGATTGACCTTCATCATAGGGATCCCTATAATGGCTTCACTTAAGGCTAGGTATATGTAGTTACATATGAATTGAATATGGTCCTTATAATTGAATATATTCAATTTGGAATAATACTGGGAGACAATTTTTCTCCCATCAAGTGACCATTATTTTATGTTGGAAATTTTGGTGCTGGTTAGTAAGGCATCCAAAATATAAGACATCATATAGAAATGGTTGTTATTTTTCTTCTTTATTTCAGAGAACTATTGTTTCAATAAAATATTGATCATCTCTCCAAGAGAGGGAGTAAGTCCTTTATCAACCATGAAATATGCAAAAGGGACCCAAATTTTGTTGACATAGGTGGTGGAGGCCATATAGTCTATTTAGTAATTTCATAATCATCCTAATACCAAACCTAAATTGGGTGATTAAGATCATTCCATTGAAGTCAGAGAATGCTTGGGTTCTTGAATACAACCATGGAACAAGGACCATTTTTAGGTCATTCTTACTGGACCATTCTTTAATTATGGGTAAATCAACATGATAATTAGGTAGATTGAAGTAATTTTTGAAGGAAATATGGGAGATATAAGTAATTTTAAAAAAAACTACACTAATGTATTATCATATCTTGATCAATTTTATAGTCCTTAAAAATAGGAGCAATAACATCAATGTAATGTAGTACCTTTGTCTTTGTTTCTGCATAGTGAAGACTTGTCATTTAAATAGTGATCAAGTCATCATATCTCTAACTAATTGATGATATTTTCATCTTCTTTTGTAATGGCTAGCATTTCCTTAATGGTCTAGAAAATCTTGGACCAACTTTTATCTCTAATGTTCAAGGATACAATGTCAAATTTGGTATCTTTGAAGACTCTCTCTTCTAAATCTATGGTTAGATAGAGTTTTTTTTCCTATATATGATGTTTTGAGCCACCACGATAGTTATTTTATTTAAATTACTCACTAGTGGTCTATAATTCACCTTTGGATTAGTTTACACTTGCTCATGTGGCAAATTGAATCTCTCAGGCTTGACTTTGGTCACTGTGGGATTGAATCAAGGCTTTTAGAGATACTAGGGATTTTAAACATGTATTTTCAAGCTTTAATGGTGATGAAATTTACACTTGAGTGAGTTTTTACCTTAGATTTGATTTGGACCTTGGCATTTATACCTTTACTTTTATGAGCCCATAAAATCTCTAATTTTATTTCTTTTTACCCATGCGGCATCACCGTGGCATCTACATGGCACTTTTCATGGTATATTCTTCATTAATGTTTGAAAACATGACTATTGACATTTAAAATCTACCTTTTATTTTAAACCATTGGATATTCTTGAAAAAATAAATGTGACTCATTAATCTTGATCCTAAGATTTGAATGCTATTGGTTGCCTTTACTATGTTTTTAATGGTTATGATAAGTGTCATTATCATGGGTCTCCTAAGCCTTATTGAAAATTCTTCACTCATCTTGTTTCATTCAATTAATTTCATCTAGTTAAAATAGACCATAAATTATGATCCATGGGATGGATTACCATTGGCTACTTGTTGTTCTTTGGTTGGGACTGTGACACTTGTCACCTTCTCTCCATCTCAGAGGTTCTGTTGAAACCTCTACTTGGCCTCACTCCATTGGATCAATCTCATCTACATGAACATGAGCCATAGATCTTGTAAAGATGCACAATGTTTAAGTTAATATTGAGACATATAAAGAACTTAGCCTAAATACTTTAGACTTTGTTTTATTTCATGTTAATAGACATGGAATGAACCTTAGGCTAAGATATTTAAGCTAGGTTTGGATCATAGTAAAAAAGGGACCTCAAATAATAAAAGGGATTTAATGTAAGGGTTTTTAACCTAAGGTTTTATCATATTAATAAACACAATAAAACTTTAGGTTAAAATATCTAGGCTAAGTCTTATAACAATATGACCCTGCAATAGTTATATTGAGCTAATAAAATAGACCAAAAGATCATGGGATATATAGGGACCAAGCATAATATTTTAGACTAAGGTTTGGTTAAATGTTTAAAAAAATGACTCAATCTTATAATAACATTTAAGCTAAGTCTATGGTATATATAATTGTTCCCACATAATTTTACTTAGTCTATGATAGGTCAAAGGTTAATAAAATATTGATTTTAACATTGAAGTACAAAATCATAAGCATTCTTATTTTATAAATGAGACTCCATTGATCCCACAACATAGAGAACAAAAATGTTCATTCATTCAAGTGAGATTGGTTTCTAAGATAAAAATTTATGGTCTCATAGACGTCAATTATACCCTTGTTTATGTCAATTGATGGTCATGAGGATGCCAAATTTAAGATCGTATAATTAACCATAGGGGCTAAAATTTTATGGCCTCATAAACATCAATGATGGCCTTGTAGACATCAATTGATGGTCATGATAACATCAATTTTAAGCTCTCATAATTAACCGTAGGGACTAAAATTTGATGGTCTTGTAGACATCGATAATAGCCTTGTGGACATCAATTGATGGTCATGAGAATGTCAAATTTAAGTCTCATGAATAGTAGGTCCCATAAAAACTTTGAATTGACATAGATCATTCGATTGATTTCACCTAAATAAATGTAGGTCATCAATTATGATCTGGGTAGTTAGACGTCATTGGTTCCTATAGTCATAAAGGGATTAAGTGATCTTGGGACAATTTAGACCAAAGTATAACATGAGTGTTTAATGTAGGTCTTTGAAGCATAAAAAAATGAAGACCCTTCGAATAATTAAAGTCATAACATAATTTTTATCCTAAGGTTTTATTTTATTGATAAATAAAATTAAAAAACTTAGGGTAAAACTTAGACTAAGTCTACATTGTAATAAAAAGGGACCCATTTCAATCCATGATGATCTCAATTTGTTGGATGTTTAACATCCACATGAATGTAGATCATCAATCCTGCAAAGAAGCACATAGTTTAAGTCAAGGCTCAGAGACATATAAGACTTAGGATAAAGTCTTAAGACTAAGGTCTTATTTATGTTAATAAGCATGAATGGGGCCTTAGGATTAAGACATTAATCTAATTTAATATCATATAAAACGGACCTTGTGTATAAAAGGTTAGACCATATTAAAATAAAAGGGGACAAAGGGCTCGAGATATAAAAGACACATAGTATATAATATTTATACTAAGGTTTGGTCATGTTGGAAAACATGACTAAGCCTTAGTATAAAAATTTAACTAAGTCCATAACATATTAAAAAGTTCCCATGTAATTTTATTCCCACCAAATTTGAATTTGAATGAGTGGTCTAAGCTAGGGTTTTTGAATGAGGGTTTAAAGAAGCTTGAACATGGATTTAATTTGAATTTTAAAAAACCAAAGGCTAGTAAAAGGTAAGATTAAGATAGAGTCATCAAAATTATTAAACCTAGACATTGTTTGCCTCTAATGGACTTATGTTAGATCTATAACCTAAAACAAAAAGATCCAAAGTTATCTAACTTAGAAAAGGTTAAAATAGAACCATGGACAAGCAAACCAACTAGAACATGGTGTGGATGATTGTTGAATATGAATAATGTGAAAACATGGTAATGATGTTATGAACAAATGGATTTTCACTATTAAAGTATAAATTTGCACAATTAGACACAAGGGTCCCCAATTTTTAGAACTAGGGGTATGTTGACCTCAACACCTCCTAAAAGTACAAGTTATATTAATGAAATATTATTTTTCATGTGAAATAAGACAACATTAGGAGGTAATTAATATTTGAAATTATATTAAATAGCTTGTTGTAATTGATAAATATGTACATGGAAAATAAATAGTGATATTGTTATTTGTCATAGATGATACTACATTTGAATTACTAATGGAAACTAGACAAATGCATTCTAAGTATAAAAATATACCTAGTTGGTATAGACTATACTTGTTTATGTTTATTATTTATATGATAAATAATATAGCTGAGATTCATTGCATATGTTTGACGGACTAAATGTATGTATTTTGATTATTCCTACACCTAGCATGTTTCATGCTTGTTTATAAGAATTAATCTCTTTGAATCTATTATTTATATTTTATATTAACCAAATCACACATTGATGGTATTAAATATGTAGTGAGATGGAATTCACTAGCTTACTTAACAACACTAATGCTAGATGAGGGTAATTGAATCAAGTGGTGTGTATGAATTTAACTGATCTTAGAGATCATTAACTATTTAAAAACTTTGGCCAAAGTAAAATTCAGTTAAACATTGTAATTTCATATGTATTATTTACATATTTGTGTAATATCATGTTAGAACATATTTTTTGTATGGTACACATCATGTATTAGATATCTTACATCACATGGGTACTAGTTTGCCTCTTTGTATTCCCACACCATCACTATCTACCCATCTATGAAAGGAGGGCAATTTCCTAGTTGGGGGATTATGTGGGGGATCGATGGTCTATGGTTGGTATGAAAAATTTCTCAGATGATGATCTTCCTCCCCATAATATAACTTCATTGGAGACTACACTTGAGATTACCATAGATAATGGAGTTTGTGAGACTCATGATCCATAGAGCCTTGTATCTTGTATTGTATTTATTATTGAAACATTATTCCTGATGGAAATGAAATTATTTAATAATTTTTAAATTGATAGTAGTGACTACATTATTGTACCAACCATGGCTGGAAATATGTTGACTTTCTATATGCAGTTATGTTTTATTTCATATGATGCTAGTCATCAATAACTAATAGATGTTACATGTTTATGTTATGGTTAACATGCATAGTGTGTTATATTAGGGTCACTAATTATATTCTCATGGTGAAATATAATATAATATTACATGGATTTAATTTTAAAAAATAATGTTATTCTAGTAAATCCTAGTGGGAATGTTACAATCCACCCTCTATCTTGGAGACAAGATAGAGGGCCCTCATTTCACCTTTTAAGATATTTTGGAGAAGGATTATCCACCATCCATATTGGAAAAAATATGAAGGGATATTATTTAATCCATTGGGATATTTTAGAGGGGCATTCTCCACACTTCATATTACGTACATGATTGAGGGATCATATTTATCCCCTCTAGGATATTTTGAGGAACATCCTCCACCCTTCATCTTGGATAAGATTAAGGGATCATATTTTTTTATATATGTCATGATCCATGTGATGCCTTGGGTTAAATAATATATCATCCATCTTAAAGTAAAGATGGATGGATCACATTCAATCACTCTGTCTATAAATAAAGGGGTACCCCTCTTCATATCTCATGATCAAGATTTATATTGAAACCTTACCAGTTATCAGAGATACTTTGTAAATAAATTATACTTAATATCAAGTTATTCCTTAAGGTATCAAAGGGATATGATCTACTCTTAAAATATGTCATTGTCAAAGAGCCTTTGATACTACAATCTGAACCATAATATTCTTACATTTGACAAGATGAATAATCCACAAAGGAAGTTATACTTTACATGATTTTTGTCTTCATATTTGGTTTTATTTCATCCTTTATTTGACTCATGAGGTCCTAGGCTTAGGTTTTTTATTTTATTGATTTGATTTTGATATATTCACTAATGAAAGAAACACTAACCTTTTATAATCCTATGGACACATTTGGCATAACTGGTGGGACCTTCACAACCCACACTCTCTTTTGAAATTTTATTTCAATTTTTATTTGTTAAAAATATATTTTTGGCTATTTTAAAATAATTTCATCACTATTTTCTATCTGTACGTATGAGTGAATTTTCTTTGTGAAAATGATGAATTCTCCACTATGTATATGTGAATCGGTGAGAATGGCATTGTTAAATGATGCAAACACCCTTGTAATCAATGAAAATGCCTCTATTTTATTTTTTAATTCTATTATTTATTTTGAATATATTTTGTATTTGGTGAAATTGATAAATAAATCAATGAAATCAACCATCAAATTGATGAAAGTAACCCTTATATTGGTAAATTTGTTCTTAGGTATTACACACATTATTTTGTTTCTAATTGGTGAAATTTAGTTTTATTTTGATGAAATTGACATATAATCAATGAAAAATCCTATAATTAGTGAAACACCCCTGTAATTAGTGAAAGTGATTGTGTTATATGTTTTTAGTTTTGCTTTGTATTATGTGTAGGTTTTATATTCAACAAAATTGACCAAAAAATCAATGAAATTGACCTAGGAATTGATGAAATAAAACCTTAATATTGGTGAAAATGACCCTCATATAGGTGAATTCACTCCTATGTATTAAACTTTTTTGGTTGCTACCAATTATTAGAGAATTCAACTTTTATTTTAGTGAAATTGATATATTGTCAATGAAATTGCCTATATAATTAGTGAAGTTGGTCATACTAATAAGTGAATTTACCATTATTTGTGTTTTTATACATTATGTTCTATGTTCTATGTAGGTTATTAAAAAATAATGAATTTACCCTATGAAATGGTTAATTCTTTTCTATGTGATAAATCTGAGAGTTGTTAAAATGCATAAATTGACTCTCTCCCTTGACAAAGACCTACCAAAAACTAGGAACATTATTTTTCTTTTAGATTTCAAAAGGGTGCAGTGATTTGTTAAAAATAAATATTATTCATTTAAATTTCCTTTAGTGTTTCAAAAATAATTCATATTTTGATTTGGTGTAATAAAAAACCTTCATTTATATTTGTCATTTTTTATTACTTTGATTAAGTGATTGCTTATGCAATCCCTTCACATATACGCTCTCCCCTTCGTAGGGTGTGCTAGAAACATGGAGGTGATCACTTATTTTATCATGAGATATTTCCATATTATTCTCTTTGATTTCCCTTAGGGGTATTCCTACAAATTAGAATGACAATATCTTTCTCTTTATTTTTATTTGTTTGGGGTGGAGTTCATTGCCTTCTCACAAGTCCTTAGGTTGAGATGATTAGGATGTTGTTAATAAATATCCATACCAACCTCATTTATTTGGAAGGTTATATAAATTGAGGCTACATCAATTCTAATTTAGCTAAAATGTCCCTCAGATATTGAATTTTTAAGCAACACTTCACTGAAATCCTATGCTTGAAGTGGTCAAAAAGGGATAAGACCCTCCCATAAATTGCCTGTTAAGTCTCGACATCCAATTGATGTATTTTTGTGCCCACATACCACAAATTATATCGAGACCATCTAGTAAGCCCATGAAAACTTTCAAATAGGACCTCTCAACCAGAAAACATTCATTGGTGCATGGTTTCAAAGGCAAAAACACTTGAAGATGTCTTTCACATATAGACCTTTTGAGATAAGGGTGGGATTAAAACACCACTAATAACTACATTAATTAATTAAATAATATATTACACTTTATAATCCTCTCTCAAGGTGAGTATATCAAAGGAATATATGAATGTGGAGTATTCCCATTTTAGTCACTAAAGTAGGGTCATGATATTGAATGATTGAGTTGGTTTTGGTGTCAAAATTATCATATATTCAAATAGTACACATACACCTATGAAAAGAGGTGTTACTATGCCTAATTTTTGAGTTAAAAATTATTTACTTCTAGATCTCATGTCAAAATTTGTCTAAACACATACCTCTTTTGTCTAAAATCACACCATTATACTACCCATTTTGAGTCAACCCTAATTTTAATCAAATTCTAAAATTTCAAACAAAATTTCCAAATCTATTTCAAATCAACTTAATTATTCAAGTCCAATTCAGTCAACTCTATTTAAAATCAATTTATTAAATTCAAACTATTTTGATGTCAACTTTATTCAAGTCAAACATTCAATTCTCTTTTCTAAATCACATTTTGATATTTATTTAAAATCAAGTCCAAACCCAATTCACAACAACCTAAAAAGTTACATTCTAATCAGGTGAACTTTGATCAAGGTCCAAAAATTTAAATCATTCAAATCATATCCTTATCTTTCCATTAAATTTTGTACACTTGTTATTTGGGAGTGAAAAAGTCCTTACATCTATCTTTTCTCTCATTTGAATCCAATCCAACATCAAAATCCAATTTGAGCTTAAAATAATCCAATCAATTTACCTTTCATGGAGATAATCATAGTCAGTCTACTCATGTCCACCCTATTTGGGTCCAATTCCAATTTAGTTCACACATCTGATCATGTTCACCTTCCTTTTGGCTAATGTAAATCAAATAATTTATGATAATTCCACCATATTTGGGACCTAATCCAACCAAATCACTTTTAATCAAATCTACCATGTTTGGGGCCCAATCTAATCTAATCAAATCTACCTTGATAGGGGCCAATTCCAATCGAGTCATTCCCCTTGCATGTATCCTTTCTTGGGGGAATCCTTCAATTAGTCTTATATTACCTTTCCATTCAAACCAAATCAAGAAGAACCTTTGAAATATACATGTTTGAAAACATGGATGATATCCTTTTACAAATCTTAGAAAAATGTGCTCGACTACCTAAAGACATAAAACATCACACCATTTTATAATGACACCCATAAAACATCATGTCTACTTGTTACCCACTTTATCATGATCATACTAGAAAAGGGGAACCTATTTTGACACCTTTATATAATGACTGTCTAGATTTTTATCCATAAAAACCATGTCAAGCATCAAGTCTAGGCCCATTTATAAGCCATGATGTTATATAGCAACTCCTTCAACTTAGCCAAAACCTATTCTACTTTGCATCTATTATTAATGAAACCTTAGAGTCATAACCAATCAAGACATTAAATTATGTCTTATCATTACCACTCTAAGGTCATCATCTACTAAGGATCCAAGTACACCCAAGTCTGAGAATCACTCATTAGGGATGTACTAAGATCATTTTCTAAATCATAATAATACTAATCCACTTCCAAATCTAGATCAAGATAAGTCACCCTTTGACCATCCTCCTATCTTTAATGAGCCTTACTTTGATTAACCTCTCCATGACTATTCACATATCTTTGATAAACCCTTATTCAATGAACCCATATTTGAAGAACACATTATTTACCAATAGTCTACTTTTCATCCATTACACAACATTCCCCATTCCTAGAAATCGTCTCATCCCTAAGCCTTCATTTCTCAATGAAAAGTGAAAAAAAAAAAACCATGGATAACTCAATACAATAGGTCATCCAAGTGGTTAAATCATAATTCAAGATCAACATAATTATTAGAATCATATTTACAATCATAACCAGAATCAAAATTAGATTCCATTTTAGAACCCACATCAAAATCAAAATCAGATTTAAAATCAAAATCAAGATATTTACCATTAGCATCAGAATAAAAATGAAGATCAACATCATCATATTTAACATTGGAAGAAATATCAGAATTAAGATATTTTAGTCTCAACTACACACCTTTTAAAGATCAGTTTGAAGCTATTAGTGATCCTTCTATAGTTTTTGAGGAAGTTTCCTTTGGCATCGACATAAGTTTTCCTAGTAGCCTTTATGAGGATGGTGCACCCTATTATCCTTACATTATTATTACCTATCCTTTTCACATCAACCATACAATCCATTACCATGACATCCATTTTCCTTCATTTTTTAGTTGGGACTAATAGAATCACACATTATTGGATTTTTTTCATAGTGACTATTTTAACCTTTTAGGGTTTAGATTATGTAAATACTATTTATTTCTATCACTTTGACTTTTCTAAAAATAGTAATAAATAGTGTAAATAAAGACTTATATGGAAAACACTTGATATAGATGATCTAAGTGCTAGAAACTGATATGGAAGTTGGTATGAGTGTCATCAACTAGATCTCTATGTCATAACACCTCTTGGATAATAGAAAAATAATTGTATAGTATCATTATGTGGATCTAGTGTCCTAATAATGGTGCTAGTATCATCTATGTAGGACTATCCCAAACTTCTAGGTGCACCTATGTCTATAGTTTTGGCATCTGTTCTTATGCACATGAATTATGGAACTTTATATTTTTTGAGGTATGGTTTTCACATTATTAATATATAATGTAATTATTATTTAATAAATAATAGTACATTAATAGTTTATAGATTATATTTATTAGTGTGTATTAGCTACTCAGATATATTTTTAGTAATAATATATTTGTATATAGTGTTTGAGTTATAATAGGGAGATTCAAGAGAGATATTAGTGGAAATTTGATCTCCCCAATTATAGGAAATAGTTTTATTATATAATTATAATCAACCATATGAATTTGATATAGAAAAAATAATATAGTGTATGAGAATTATTTTTATTCAACTCTTTCTCTGTCTAGACTCTGATTTATATCAATATATAGTATCATATCAGCTATGGCTATGAAACTATGAGAGTGTGTGAAGGGGAATTTACACTACATTTTATCCTTGTGGATGGTATATATTCTTTTGGTACTTAGGGTATACTCTTAAAGTGCCTATCATATTTAAGCTTCAAATACATCTTGTGATTTTGATTACAAAGTCATGGAGGATCTAGAGATGCCATATATTTTGTGTACTCATTATATTATTCTATGATCTAATTAATTCTTATTTAGTTCATGTCTATTTATTGTCATTTAGGCACACAAGAACATGCATCATATTTACATCTTGTAGAGATACATCAAGATCCTTGACCAAGTTATCCAATTATCTCATTGAAGTCTACTTGACATGATCAAAACCAATTGAGATTTACTTATAGATTTACCATATATCAATGGTCTTTATTTGACATAACTTCTTCACATCATTGCTATCACGTTAGACTACACTCTATGTAGGATCAAACTACAGACCTTCAGACTAGCTCATAGATCATAAATCATGTATTATATATCAATTATATATTCTAAGATCCACATTATCATCTAGTTCTACCCATCCATGTTAGAAATAATGTTATTCATAAAGGAGATTATAATTTTGAAGACATAGGCCCTAGAAAATTTATGATATTTGGTTTGAAGACCAACATTCAATCAAGCATTAATATTTTATACTTGTATTCCATAGTTACATTGAATAAATCAACCTTTAATAAAGGTGTAAATAGGTATCCATAGCTTCTTTGTATTATGTTCTCAAACCTACATTAGTCTAGTTTCTACCCTATCTCTTTGTCATCATCAGTCTTATTTTCCATGAGTCCTTGACCTTTTTATAAAATGTAGTCTCAAATTTAAAATTGTTTAATTTTGTGATTTTGTTTTTTAAAGTTTTTTATTTTATGATAAATTGTGTTTTAAGTCTTTTTCAATTTGTGAGTTATTTTTTATTAGTCTCATAAATTCTAATTCTATCAATAAAGTTGTCATCACAAATTGTCAATTAGTCTTTTTCCTTGAAATAACCAAATAAATAGATTTGTAATTAAATTGTTATTACAAATCTAATGTCATATATAGTTTCAATAGTTGTCTATAATTTTTATGTGTGTCATTGAAAGTAGTGTTTATAGTCATCTACATATCAAATGTGTCAAAATAAAATAATAAAGAGTCAAGTCATCTTTGAGTCTATTTTTAATAGTAGTGTCATTTTTATGTTGAAACAAGTAAAATCATTAAAAATTTTATTTTTTGTCAAAAGTTCTAAATCACATAAAGTCAAGATTGTAAAAATAAAAAAATTCCCTCACAGATGCATTTTTTCTTGTACATAATGTCTAAATAATTGGAGAATTTTCTCGTCAACTAAACTTCATCAACACATAGACTAAGTAACTATCAGATACTAGAGGATAGAGGAAAAAGAGGCTAAAGGTTTTAGATCCTCTCATCAGTCACCAATGATGGGGCCTAGATGATTTGGTGAATTTTGTGTGGTGTGTATTTTCTCTTTTTTAGTGTGTTGTGCTTTGTGCCAAATCAACTAATACCAAGGATATTTCTTTAGTGGTAGTGGAAACTATCTATGTTATTTTTTATTTAGGTGGAAACAAACATTAATAGAGGTTGTATAAGATAAAAATGAGAATTTATTCCTCATTATATTTCACTTTCTTAGTATTGTGTGTTTTTGTTCCCCTACTAGTTTGGAAATTATTTTTGGAGAAAAAGGAGAGTGTAGATATAATGGAATGTGGCAACAATTATATAAGACGATAGTTAACTAGAGAAATCTTCTAATTGTAGAGTTCCTCTGACTGCCTTACTTTTTTATGGAGATGATCAGCTAGTGACACATCCATTGTGGTCATATAGAGTAAATGCATAATGTGTTCTTTCATATAGTAGTGGTCATGTGCCTAAAAATCTAGACATTAAGATTCATATAGTAGTATAGAGACCTAAAAGTATGAATTGGCATATAATTCTATTCAAGCTAATTTTTGAATATGTAGACTAAGATTAATAATGTTCATGAGGGGTGGATTTTGAGGTGTGGTGTTCAAATTATTAATATATAATGTAATTATTATTTATTAAATAATAATATGTTAATAGTTTATGGGTTAGATTTATTAGTGTGTATTAGTTACTTGAATATATTTTTAGTAATAATATATTCATAAATAGTTTTTGAGTTATAATAAGGAGATTCAAGAGAGATATTGGTGGAAATTTTATCTCCCCAATTCTAGGAAATAGTTTTCTTACATAATTGTAATCACTAGTATGAATTTGATATAGTAAAAATAATATAGTGTGAGAATTATTTTTTTTCAACTCTTTCTCTAAGCAGAATATGATTTATACCAATAGTATTATGCATGTAATGATTGATTTATGGTGAAAAATATAATCCTTCATAGAATTAGGGTATGAGATAAAAAGTTTATGTATTAGTAGGATATGATGGATATACTCAACACCCTATTGTGAAGAGGGTTGGTTACATATCAATAACCAAAGGAGGGATCAAGCCCAGTGTAGTTATCCCCACCTAAGTGTTTATGAAAGTGCAAGTGAAGTTATTATGATAGTGGCCTTGAGTGCCTTGAGTGTGCTTGATAGTGGAAATATGGAAAATATGAGCTTAGGGTTCTTGTATATGGTAATAATAATAAGTAGGGTTAAATAGGGATTGATTACCTTATTTTTGATCAATTTGTTTCATGTTTAAATAGGTATTTTATAGAGAATTTCAATTTAGTAGATATAGGGCTAACAGTCATGTATTTATAGCATTATGTTTCTTGTTCAGATAATTAAAGATGTCTAGGCTAACCTTAGGAGGATTTTGATTTTGAAAAATATAATAGTTAAATAAAGTTAGGGTAAAGGACATAGGTGATTTTTTGGGGACAATAGTTCCATGTGGCTCTAAGGTTCTTATTATGGCACTATTGTCTAGCTAGTAGAACAATGGGCATGAAGGGTTAGGACTGGGAAATGAGGGGCTAAGACTAATTTTGAGCTAAGTAGGGATGCAAGTGGTCTGTATGAAGGATGGATAGGTGGGATAATAGGCTATAGGATGGGTCTAGGGATAATTTATGGATATGTATTCTCAATTAGCACTCTTAACACTCTAATACCACTTTTAGGTGATTTCATTTGCCCTCCCTTTATGATAGAAATGTGTCAAAGTAAAATGACTAGGATAAAGGAAAAATAAGTGTACCTAGATTTATGTAGGAAGTGAATCCCATGAAGTTGAATCTAGGTGTTTGAAGCTGGGTCTGCTTATGTGAAGCATGATCTAATGCATGCCCTACAAATGACACATTCATAAATCAATCCTTACTTAAGAGATATCAATAATAAAAGAGTATGCTAAGTGAAGACTATGTTGAGTAAAATTAAGTAAAGAGATGGAAAAGAAGAAAGGAATGAATACACCTCATTAGGTACATGAACCAATGCATTAACTTGGTTACAACCTATATGTGTGTGTATATAATGATCAATTAGTGAATAGATTGGATTGAGCTAATATATTTCTCAATCCTTATTTGTGGGTGGCTAGATAACTCAATCTATTTTTTAATCCATCATTTCCCACCCCTACTTGGTAGATCATGACCTTTGAATAGATTGGATTGGAATTATAGTGTGTCTAACCCTCTCATGTGGGTGGATCAAGAACTAAATTAGGCTATAACTCCATCATTTACCACCCATGTATAGTAGATATATTTGAAACTAAAATGCATGAATTATATTAAATGTATAATTTAGTATGTTTAACTATATATGTTGGCTCTAAAGTCACTTGGGTACATTAGATAGCTTTGGGCCACTTGGGAATGACAACCACTATAGATGGAGTAAGGCATGAAATTGGTAATAACTTAGAATATGATGTTAGGTATATATAACATAGATAATGACATGGAATTTTTCATTCCATATGATTGATCGATGTGTAACTGAGCATATAAAAATAATTTATCACACACATGCCCCCAAATATGATATATGAACATATGTGTTATAGAATAAGTTATACTAAACTATATCTAGATATCTAAATTAAGTATGGGAATGATAATTCCAAGAATGATTCCCCCAATCTAAGTAAACTAATATTAATCTAAGTAAAAATTGAGTATAACTAACAAAATTATAACTGGATCTGTGCATACCTATATTGTACCTAATTTAATACTATGGACAATTTGCATTGTTATGAAACTGAGGATAATAGACAATAGTACCATATCTTTGATAGTATTTTCATGTGGTGTTAGTGTCCCCATTTGGAAACTAACATCCTTTTGGTTTAAATTCTATACAACTGTAGCTTTTTTTGAGTCACTAGTTTCCCTCTATGTTTACATGTGTCTAATTTTTTGTAATTGAGCCTATGTGCTAAAAATATAATGTGAGTGTAATATAGGAGCCTGATCTCTATGACAAATCCCTATGAATTCCCCCTCTCTTAAGGGTAGTTATTGAAACTATACAATAATTATCCTCAAAATAAAAATATCTACAAAATGTGTGTTAGCCATAACATTTATGATGAATTCATAATAGTCCAATATAATGTGTATACATAACATCAAAATGTAAGATTATATGAGCATAACTACATAATGTAAGATTTATGTCATGTATAAGATTACACAAGGGTGTCAATATAGATGTAATCAATGTATTTAATAATAAATTTGAGTAGAATTGAGTAGCTAACTAGGGGGATTAGGCATGATGTCCATCATGACACCCAAGTATGAAGGGTAGATGTAAGAGGTCTCCCATGCCATCAAAAACTCATGTGTGTATCAAGTAAAGATGAGTATCAACCATGGTACATACAATAAAGCATACATACAAAACACATGAGGCACACAAAGTACGCCAAGGGGACACAATATAAGGTGCATGGGCACATGACACTAAATCTAAAAAAAATAAGACATACAATGACATGTTCAAATGTCCACATCTGTAAGAAACAAGCAATTTATATTAGAGCCACATAGAAGGACATGTTCAAATGTTTTTATACATAATAAAAAAATCACACACAAGGTACATTAGCACATGTCCAAGGCATACATATTATGAATAGAAGTGGCATATAGCCAAAGAATAATGGCATATTCAAATGCCCTCAAATGGAATAAGATTAGAAATAAAATCAATTCTAATATAGGAAAATTATAAATGAAAGCATGCATGAATATGTAATATAAATCTATGTAAGATCAAGGATGTACATATGTTGAGCCTAAAGTAGTGATAATAGGTAAAAAAATTTGAGTATGAGTAGAAATGATAAATATCTATATATAACAATGCTAAAGATGGAATGTAGATTATGTAAGGATAACATCTAGTGACCAAAACTATGTATAGGGTGATCCCAAGTGATTTAATGTGTAAATAGACCCATGCATCGATGTATATACCTCTAGTGGGTAGATAATAACAAGTATGGATTAGTGTAGTAGACCTGGGTCTTGTAAGAAAACTATAAGTACTCGATAAGAACAAGATAAGTATGCATGTATGATAGAATTAACTATGCTAAGACCTCTAGCATATGTAGTGTCTAGAAAATATAGGATATGTAAACATAAAAATCCACTTAAACTATAATTTTTATGTTTTTTGAGTAATTATTTGAATTTTTTAATTGTTTTTGACATGTTATATGGTATAGTATTTTTAGTTTAAGGATATAATTTGTGTACAAAAAATATGAAAATGAACTATGTATAAGGATAAAAGAGAGAGAGAAAGTCTATACAAGAAGAGATAAATCATACTAATTGATGATTCTCATGGGAGACTTACTATCACTATGACCTATGCCAAATAAGGGAACTATGATCTATGTGTTATGTGAAAGGGAAATTTTGATCCCATAATCTATTGTACTGAATGAACTATATCTATATATTTATCTCTGTATGTAGTGGTGCTAAGAATCTATGACATTGACTGTGGTATCCTATGAACTATAGGGGTATTACGAACCCATCTAGTATAAAAATCTATAGGTGACATAGGTTTCATATGCTAAGAACCCCAAAAACCTAATAATACTAATCTCAAAAAAAAGTAAGTGGAGGAAGGCCCTCTAAAATATATGACATATCTTTATCATAGGGGTCTCTCTAATAATGGTATTTATGGGAGAGTATGTGTACATGTCGATACTATAGGAGTAGACCTCACCTATGCTAGTCGCTCTACTAAAATTTATGATGTATCAATACGAACTATGATCTAAGCTATAATTAATAATTATGTTATATTTGGTAATTATGTTGGAACTATAATTGGTAGTTTTGAATTAGCTACTTGTGGAAGAGGTACAGGATGTATGCAATCATAAATGTATCATTTTTATAATTCAATCCTAGCTCAGAGAAGATATAGAATACCTACACTTCTAATTGGGAATACATTTGTCAATTAGGGGTATAACGAATATGGGGATTTTATAGACTCGATTAGGGGATCACTTGTCATAATACACCATGTTAAGAAGGGTTCCAAAGTCTATAGTCTAACACAATCACACAACTACCCTAAAAGAGTCCTAGGTTTAATGTTTAATGTATTATTATAAAAAAAAAAGAAAATCTAATATAGTGCACACCAAATCTTGTAGCACAAATTAGGGGTTAGAAACAAAACAAACTAAACTAAACATACATATAAGACATATACTCACATCAATGCATATGAAATCCTAATGCATAAGAGAGAAGCACGACTATATTATCTATCTATTCTTACAAAGGAGAAATAAATTTAGGAATACTTACCTTTGATGATGAACCCACCGAGCCTCAATCTCTCCTTTTTCCAAGGTGATTCTTAAGATATTGTTGTGGTATGTAAATATAATAAAGACAAATCAAATCTAGGATACACAACCTATCTATGTATCCAAAAAACTTCTCCACAAGACAAGATCCATATCTCCAAAGAAAGTATTTAACCCTAAGATTTATTCTTCAAGTATAATGGTAAATATTAGATGTTTGTTTGCACTTACTCTTCTTTTCTTCTCTTCTTACAAATGGTTGGAAATGAACTTGTATATATAGGTGGATCTTGCCATAAATCCTTTCAAATATGTCAGCTATATAGGATCGACCTAATCGACCCTGTATGTTTTTGAGAGGTAATTCACTAGGTCTCAAATTAGGCTGGCCAAAGGGATAACAAAATTCCTAATGAAAAATACTCCTAAATGGTATAGTGTTGACCCTGTCAACCTTATACAATAATGAAAGGCTAAAAACTATAAAGGGTTAACCTAGTCGACCTAGTACAATCAACTAGTGAAAGGGGGGTCAAGGTAAGAACAAGAAGGATAAAGCATGGCAAGTGACTAGAATGGGTACAAAAAAGAAGAATAAGCTTATGGTAAATGGTTTTAGGAGATGAGTGTGTAGATGGAAAGTGGAAAAATAGATAACAATCTTATGAAACACCAATGGTCTGCCCACCCCTTTCTCGGTACACCCCTTAAGGCATGAACTTAGAGAGATTAAGACTTGATGGGTTATTGCAAGATAAAAAATGCCATTAATTGATAAAATTTTAAAAATATTATGTGTATAGATATGCCCCACTTGAATCCCATCACGTGTCATGTAAGTACAACATGCGATGGTGCTTTAAGAAATAGAACATGATAACACACAATGTTGATGCTAAGTAAAGTGCAGTAAGTAGAACACAAGATAAATGAAAGGATAAGATTAAAAAACACATACCTTTACTTACCTTAGTGTCGTAGATAAAGAAGTAGACTACAAAAGATGTGAAGGTGTCCAATGTGAAGAACACTAGGTAAACTTGTAGAAGTTAGTGTAAAAAATAGCCAAAAATTGAATTTTTTGAAATATAGGCATATAATAGTGGAAAATATTCTCTACGTCATCATGAATCTAATGCATTTTATGGTTTTAAAAATGGATGAGTAGAAACAAAGATATAGGCAAAATAAGGAATCTACAAGAAAAATAATTGAAGAATTTGAATTTTGAAAAGTGTTTTTAAATAGGGGAAAGAGAAGTCATTTTGTTATTTTGACTTGTGAAAGAGAAAAAAAAGATCTATAGAGAACAAATGAGCTAGGATAGTGAGGAGATGACAAGCTAGATGAGGAAGGGCTCCAGGAGTGGTAGTAAGTGCACTACAGGTATGTAACTATGAATCTTAAGCTAGTTTTTGAGTATTTTGTTGAATTAAGTGTATTTTTAGAAAAATGTATTTTTTAGCATTTCTAGATGTCAAAATGAATAAAAATTAAATTTTATAGGTAGTAAAAACCAATTAGGCAAATGGGTTTTAAGGAATTAGGAAGAAATTCACAAAAAGGCATTTTTTGGGAAAATGCAAGGGGTAAGTAGTAAAAAATAATTGCATTAACCTAGTAAACCCAATTGGTTGAAAATAGGCAAAATCCACACTATCAACCAAGTAGGTATGTGTTGACTCTATACATTTTACAGACTGATGACCTAGTATAGTTTTGCCAACTGATTTGAAAAGTCTAGAATGACAATGCATTACTAGGGATGGGAAAATAATAAGGTTAACTTAGATTTTTAATTTAACCAAGTCAAAAATAGGGAAATTTTGGTCAAAATAGGTTGATCAAAGAACCAAAATGGTACCAAAATGCATGCCAATTTCCAAAAGAAGGATAGAATGGCCCAAAATGACCAAGGGAAAAAAGGACCAAATAGGCTAAAGATAGGTAAAAATGAAAGAATTAAAGTAATTTAGGATTTATTTTTATTAAAATTGTAAAAATAATGTATTTTGGCTATACATGACGTGGAAGATCTAATACATATTTTATTGTTTCTTATTTTTAGGGCTGACCTAGGTTCTAAATATTGGTAGACATATCTTGGCTACTAGATCTACTGGAGAGTCTGACAATATGAGATAGAGTAGATACAATATTAGTAGGCATGAGAGTTAGTATGCTTGATGTATATGTATCCCAAATTATAGATATCTAGAAGGATATTATAGTACTTATGACATAATGAGTGTTGTGTCATAAGTCAAAAAACAAGGTACCACTATTCATAGTAGCCTTGAGTAGGATGATCCTATAGGAGGGTGTATTATATGATCTCAGCTCTATCATTTGGGTCCAACTCATACATGATCTATATGAGGTATTGGTTAGAGGATATAAGTTTATAAGACTGATCATATTATTGATGGCTTAGATCTATGAGAGGTTTCCCATGTATCAGTTGGCTAGGTTTCCCCATGTGGTCGATGATAGGTCACCTCAAGTGTAGATATGGAGAGAATACCAAGTATCAAGGACCATGCACCACTTGCCAATTTTATAGATGGTTAGATTCATAGACATAATGTGGAAGCCATATGGGCACATAACATCTACATGGCTAAGATGGTATATAGTTATACTAGCTACAGTGAGGATAGAGGTGATTGGACACTATACTTGGTGGAGAAATCCACATCTAGTGGTATGGGTGCTAAGACAGATGGGATTACCTCATCTGATGAAACTAATATTGATGCTTAATTAGTGGGATCAACATGTGAGATAATTATGGGGGAGGAAGAGACTAGGTCCACTAGTGATGTTGCTAATGTTTAGACCATATCATGAGTGACCATAGACTGAGTGAGTACAATATGGAGTAGATCAAGAGGAGAGAGATACAAAGTTAGTGACATTAGAGATACCACCACCATATCCAAAATAAGATGAGATATGACCATTGAGGACATAACATCAATGGAGGTAGGAGGAGTAGGAGAAAGTGGAGACTATCACCATCCTTGATAACCTAGTAGGTGAGATAGAGGAGAGCTAGATTATAGAAAGGCCACTTAGATGCAGGTTGAGGTAGATGTGAGCCATGAAAATCAAATTTGAGCTAAGAAGGTGATCTACAAGGTAGGTTTTAGGAGGATATGTGGATAAAGAGACTATGCTATGTGGTCACATAGATGGTGAGACCATAGTGGTCAAGAGATAGATAGGTAATTAATATGATTAAATTATTTCTTAAGTTTTCATTTTGAAATAGAGACTAGAGGTAGATAGATATTTTGAGATATGACAATGATCTAATATTTATCTAGGTGTGATTTTTTAGGTGTAGTTGATGATGAGGAGGAGAGATGGGGGTCCCTTATGATGGGAGCACTCCATGATGTGCTGGATGAGACTTTGTAGCTATATGAACCTACTATATTAAAGGACCCTAGTGTACCATCTACTCTAGCTTAGGAAAGATAGTTTAGAATGTAGACCCTAATAGAGGAGAGAGTTACACATCTAGATAAATTGATGTAAATGACACATGTACATATAATGATCCAAACCCAGTTGGTGTAGGCATAGGCACAAGTAGCACACCTACAAGTACAAGTAGGGGTATTGAGATCTTGGATGGCCTCTTTATTTCATACTATTTGGAATATTTAGATTGAGGCCTCAGTAGGCAACATAGCTAGGACATGAGATAGACATGATGGAGCCCAACCACAAAGTTGGAGCATTGTATATGGTTGTACTTATTGTAGCAAATCTCATGATATATATATATATATATATATATATATATATATATATATATATATATATATATATAATGAGCTTTGATACAACAAGTAAAACCATATAAAATGATCCAACTCTATGGTTAGGCTCCATCTTGTCTCATTTTGGCATATTGATGTTGATTATATATGTTGTCATCATTATGGTTGTGGTTGTGGATGATTTGGATATATTTCTTTCTAGCACATGTATTTAGATTTTTGTTGTATATGCTATAAGAAATATATGAGATGTTGTTTCTTTTATAGCATTATGTAGAACACATGCATGGTTAGAAAAAAATAGGGAAAAAAGGAATTGGTAAAATATAATCATTAAAAAAAATGTACTACAGACTATTTCAAGTTTGGGAATGTGTAGTAACAAGAAAATGACTAAATATAAAGAATCGAGCGATGGTAAAACAAGGTGGTAAAAAGGAATTTATTCTTAAAACCAAGGTGAAATATTGTTACACCAAATTAAAACAAGTAAAATCATACTAAATCACATTGAGAAGTATGAAAACAATGTAATAAAATGGAAGGTATGTAAAAGGGCACAAATGGTATAAAAACAAATTAATTAAGTAAATCAATTATACTAAATCACGTTGGGAAGTATAAGAGAAAAAAATTGGTAAAAAATTGATCTTAAATTTATCATACTAATTTCAAGTTGGGAAGTGTGAAAAATTAAAGAAATAGTTGTATTCTTACATGCACTTAGAAAATAATAAAATAAAATAAAAATAAAATTAAAGCATAAAACACACTAAATCAATTTGGGAATCACATTAATTATGTGTAACTTCATAATCAATCACATCTTATCTCATATTTGACGGATTTAATTTTTTTTGTGACTTATATTATTGGAAAATTTTATGATGAATGTCAGGTCCTGTCCGTGGTCTTATATTGAAACTCACAAAGAAAATACCACTAACATAGAAAAATTGAGACAATAAGGTAACAAAGGATGTGGTTAATAGGAAGGAAAAAGGTGGTATTTTGTGAATATGGCTAGGTCCTATCTATGGTCTTACAATGAAATTCACAAATGAAATCCTAAGGGGAGTGATCAGTAGACAAAACAATATTTCTCAAGAGGAAATATGGGATATAGGGAATGAAAAAGGGAATGTAAAAACCAATACTTAGGAATCTTATGAGAAGACCCTAAGAGACAAGAGGCATACTAAAGACATGAGAAGACACTAAGTGACTAGTGACCATCAATGTACAAAGGGAAACTATTCTCTATAGACACAAATCTTTGTAGGAAAATAAGTGTGCTACTAAGATCAACTCATGAAGGTATATTGGTACAAGAAAAGGTAAAATGTACCTACCTTCCCACAACATGTTCTCATTATTTAGGACCCCTAATAGAGCTGTTAGTCTACTATGAAGATTAGGTACTTACATGAGAAAGTAGGTAGCACTAAAAGATTTTTTTATTCTCCTTTTCTAATCTGCTAGCCTGCCACACATCAAAGGACCTCAGCTCTATCATGAGGCCAACTATGGATTTTGAGATTCAACTCAAAGAAGGAGATGTGATTTGAATCACATATTTTAGTGTGATTTGACTTTTAAGAATGTTTTTTCCTTTTATATCATTGCCTTTTGTAAAATGATTTGGATTTTGAAATTGTATGGATTTTTAAGATTCCTCCTCATATGGATTTGGAATGACCAAACATGAGATATGTAGTGATACACATGAATGAGATTTAGGCTAAGGATAAAGGAAGTTAAGTAATTGAAGACAAATACTACCTAAGAAACTTAGGATTAATAATGAAATAGAATGTGATCTCAATTATCAACTATGTATATACTTAGTTTGTGAAAAAGGAAGAAGGGAAAAATGAGATCTAAAGTGG
Source organism: Torreya grandis (assembly GCA_037957365.1). NCBI lineage: Eukaryota > Viridiplantae > Streptophyta > Pinopsida > Cupressales > Taxaceae > Torreya > Torreya grandis. The sequence continues at coordinate 277,136 of JARHVA010007186.1, forward strand.
ACATGTATAATGAAAGTATAATGAGTTACATTATTTACTAACTGATCACATGGTAGTAGAAGATAAGGAGCAAAGGGAATAGGGTTTATATAACCAAGTCATAATGACAATTATCTATGAAAAAAAGGGATAATAAAGCAAACAATACTGAAGTCACAAGAAGAGAGTTTTGAGAAAAACTCAAGAAAGAAAGAGAAATTAATGATAAAGAAAGACAATCCTATGTAAATATAAATGACAATATAAGCAAGATATATAATCAAAGGTAAAGAATCACCATATAAAAAAATATGAATTTGACATAGTGTTAAATGATATAACAAATAGATAAGAATAAAATTGGAGCACACATCCAATCAAAATGTAAATGTAAAGGAACCATGCATGTTCTCATAAGTACTAATAAATCTACCCACACACATTATCCAAGACATCAAATAAATATCTATGAATCTGGATATGAACTAATACTAATGTATCATTAGTCTTTATTAAAAACTAGGAAAAGACTTCTCTTATAATCTCCTTAATTAAAAATGTATGAATAATCAATGGGTTGTGATGAGTAAAATTAGGCAAAGGATGCTCAGGAGAATGCATGGGAGTGGGATCTATGGGAGTTATAGGATTCATCAGTGGAGAAGGATATAGAGGTGAGGGACTCATGGTTGGAGAGGGATCCAAAGGTGAGGGAAGGTCCACAGGTGAAGGAATTAGGGGTGGAGGCACAAAAAGTGATGAAGGGACCATTGGAGGGGACAAACCACTATATGTGGAGCCATGGAAGAAAAAGGAAGAGCCTTCTTATGGGAATGATCTATAAGAGGAATAATATAATTTTTGGGAATAGATACATGGTGATCCTTAAGGTGTTGTTGAAGGATGCAATAACAATCAGTGTGATGGGTGCCACAGACAATACACCTCACCATACTTAGGTATATATTCAATAAGAACCTTTGGGGGAGGCATGAATTTTATAAGGTAGGAGAAGAAGGATGTAAAGTATCAATATATTATCATAACTTAAAATAATGTGTATCATCTATCCCATGTAAGTAACAAATATGCTTGTGGGTGGTCTTAGGAGAAGTACTCATAGAAGGAGGTATAATAGGAGTGGAAGAAGCTAGAGAGGACTCATCAGCCCATTTGGTGGGAAATAGAGCCATATTAGGCAAGGGAATTGAACCATCACTGTTATGCATTATTGGTAGAAGGGGTGGTTTTGTCTTTATTATCTTGAATAGGTTGATGATTAGGAAGAGGGTCTTTATATATAATATTTAAAAGTAATTTCATAAGTATGTTGATTATTTCAAATTATATAATCATGATCAAAATTAGGAATGAGAAGGAAATCCATAGGTAAATTATGAAGTTATCTACATGTCTCATGAGAATAACCCCAACTAGCATGAAACCAACAAAACTTGTTAGGATCATACCATGATTTCATAAGATGAGTAGGGTCAAGATCTCATGGAAGAGGCCTAGGTGGATGCTTAAAAAATTTAAATAAGGATAGAGGTTTATGAATATTAATATTATTTGGTGAAGATAAGTGAGGATAAGTATATTTTTGAGGAGGGGGAGATAGTTTTGATGAAGGGGTAGGAATGACAACTTGAACATGGTGAATGGTATCATAAGAATCTATAACACCATCATTAGTAACATTAAATTTTTTATTATTAAGTAAGAGATGAGGACCTGAAGAAGGTTGGGGTTGTTCAAATTGATGTATAAGGAAATCTCGTCCTTAATCTTAGTTAATATCATCCTCCAATGTATGTGAAGAGAGAGTGCAAACTTGATATTGAATTTTAGGGAAAAGGGCATTGGTAAAGAGATGGAAAATATTATCATTAGACATGTTATGTTCACATTTGTTTGATAAAGTTTTCCAACTTTTAACAAAGGCTTGAATAGTTTAATTTTCAAGTTATTTGAAATTAATGAAGTGGGCCAAAGTGTTTTCAGGAAGATCACTAGTTTAGGATTATTGAACTAAAGCATTCACTAAATACTCCAAACTAGTAATGGAATGAGATCTAAGTTTGTTTTACCAATACAAGGCATCACCTATGATATTTTTGGCCAAGAGTTTGGTAGAGGAAAAGGTGTTCAATTTGACCCAATCCTTATAAATATTTCCAAATGTTTTAAGATGAAAGGTAGGATAAATTGATCCATTAGAAGAAATTGTAGGTGTGATACCTCCAATATCAATGTTAGAAATTTGAGTAGTAAGAGGTTTATTTTGGAGATGTTTAATGGTTTTATTGACCAAAAGAGTTTGAAGAATGATATTGCCTTAAGAATATTGAAGAGGAGGAGGAGTAAAATTCTAGTTATGTGTGCCCCAAGTCATTGTTTGAGGATGAGTTTGAACATAGAGGTGGTTTTGCATTCTCATCATTTGATTTATATTATGATCTTGAAAGGTATTTATTTGATTAAATGTTTATAATAATAGTTGATGTGTTTGATTAGTATTGTTATAAACATTTGAGTTGGTATTTGTGGCTTGGGTACCACTATTGGTGTTGATATGAGATTGAGATGAATTATGAGAATGTGAGGCACTAGTGGAAAAATTTACTTGTGTAGAAAAATATGGACTAGTGAATGGTTGACAGGAAGAAGAACTAGAATCATGATTAATTTTGGTAACAAATGATGCAATAGTGGAAGGATTAAGGATAATGGATCTTATGAGATGCCCAATAGATGTATAAACTACCATGTTAGTGTATATACTAAGCATAAAGGTGGAAAAAGTAAGAGAATAATAGGCCATGGTATGAGAAGGGGTCAAAATCAAAGGAAGAGGCTAAGAATCAAAGAAAGTGATACCCATAAATCCAATTAAGAATGTAGGAGTAGGAAAATGAGGCTCTTCAGCTTGACCACTAATCATAAGATTATAAATAGTAGAGGGATCTTATCCTTGATGCTGAGGAAATTTAGAGATAAAAAAGAGCATTTTGGGGGTATACTCTAATTTGGGTTGGTCTTCTAATGAGAAGATAGGATTATGTTGTGAAGAAGTATTAGGAGAGGTCTCATAGTTCAATGTGTGAATGGAAATATGAACATTACTAATATCTAAAATAGGATCCCTACTCTATCTATGGGACACCCTATGAGGATTGGTAAAATTCATCATGCTTGTTGAATGTAACTTAGTATTGTCATCAAGTAAAAATTACATGATGAAGGAAAAGAAGGATATATGAGAAATCAAGGAAATAGGAAATGATAGAAATAACACAGGGTTTAATAGGTTGACCTAGCATAAAAATAGGGTCTACAAACTATACAGGGTCAAATGGGTCAATTTAGTATAGTGAACAGAGATTGGAAAAAGAGGAATTAGAGTCTACAAATTATACATGGTTGACTGGGTTGATCTAGTACAGTGAATAAAGGTTGGATAAAGGTAAAGGGTTGATTAGGTCAACCTAGTAAAGTATAAAGGGAGAATTAATAAACCTATAACATATTTGTGGATTGAAACAAGATAAATTTTGAAATTTTAGTTTGAAAAGAAATAGCTAAAAGGAAAGAAATAGTCAATTGGATTAATGTTGGACAATCCAATTAAAGCACATAACACAAAACCTTACACCATCATTGGTTAATGAAAGTTTTTGTAATAGAAAACACAATTGAGCAAAGAGAAATCAATCAACTTGGAAAGTAAATATCTAACTAATTATTCAACTTGAATGTTTATTAGATTATTAAGATATAATTTTAAATGTGATGGGAAGTTGGTTGTAATCAAGGAACTAGAATGATAATCTAAGGATGGTTTTAGGTAGTTTGGGCTAAAAGGGACTATAGTGTAAATGGTATAAGCTTGGTATTGGGGAATACCCCCTCACTTCACACACTAAAATGATAAGGGTGTTAGGTGATTAGATAGAATACACTATTAACCATGCTTTATACTTGACTATAATATCAAGTCAGCTTCCCCCTTGGTGATGAAATCCAAGTAGGTTGGCCTTGGCTAGACAAAAGTTAAAGTTATTATTTAGATTTTGTGATATGGTTATGTGTGCATAAAATATAAAATAGTGAAACTAAAATATTAATTAAAATCCACCTCATTAAACTATGTGATCTATTCTAAGCATGCAAGTAACAAGAAGAGAAAGTGTGAATTAATTACTAGCATATAAGGTTAATTACAACTTTGAAACAAGGTAAAATGTTGATATGTTCAATAGTGTATGCATATAATATAAAATAGTGTTAATAGGGTTGATCATATACTATGGAAGTAGGGTCTAAAAATGAATAGGGTTGGTAGAGTTAACCTAGTTATCCAGATAACACATAGAATAGGGTTGGCAGGGTTGATCCAATTGACTATGCAAGGGTAGTTTTAAAGACTACAAATTGTAAAAGGAAAGACTATATAAAAAAATATAGATAGATATAAAATAACCTTGGTACATCAGAGATGTATATAATGAAGATTATTGTTCAATAACCTTGATATATGTTTGAAAATTCTACTCACTAGGTCGACTGAGTTGATCAAGCTTTACAAAAACTTATTGCTAGTGACTTAAATATATAAGGTTGGTTGGGTCAAATTAGTATGATAAACTTATTGTATAAAAAATTAAAAGGTTGACTGGGTCAACCTAGTAGTCTGGAGTAGATGTCTAGAAGTCTAAAAACCTATACTGGGTTGACAAAGTTGATCTAGTAGCTTGTACCTAAAATCCTACACACAAAAGTTAGATATCAAATTGATAGAATTGATCCAGAATGGAAAATATATGATAAAAATAATGATGAAAGAATGAAATTAATGAAATAAGGTTAGTTCAAATTAGGTTCACTAAAATGTATGTAATTAAAAATGCATCATGTCTTTAAATCAATCCTGGCTTATAGAAGATAGAGCATACCTACACTTTTAATTAGGAATATATTTGTTAAGTGAGGGAATGAAAAATATAGGGATCCACAAGAACCAATTAGGGGATCACTTGTCACAATACACCATGCTAGGAAAGGTTCCAAAGCCTACACTCTAACACGACCATGTAACAACCCAAAAAGAGTCATAAGTTTAATGTTCACTCTATTCTAATAAAAAATGAAGTAAATCTAATCTAGTGCACACCAAATCTTGTGGCACAAATTGGAGGTTAGAAATAAAACAAACTATACTAAACATGTATATAAGATATATACTCACATCAATGTATATATAATCCTAATTCATGGGAGAAAAACACAATTGCATTACATGTCTACTCTTACATAGGAGAAATAAAGTTAGGAATACTTACCTTTGAAGATGAACCCATCGAGCCTCAATCTCTCCCTTAGCCAAGGTGATTCACAAGATACTATTTTGGTATGTAAGGATAACAAAGACAAATTAGCTCTATGATACACAACTTATATATGCATCCAAAAAACATCTCCACAAGAAAAGATTTGTATCTCCAAAAAAAGTATTCAACCCTAAGCTTTATTCCTCCATTAAAATGGTTAATAAGTAGATGTTCATTCTCAATTATTATTCTTTGATTTTATTCCTAAAAATTCTTAGAAATAAACTTGTATATATAAGTGGATCTTTCCCTAAATCCTTTTGAATATGTCGATTGTATAGGGTCGACCCAGTCTACCCTGTATGTTTTTGGGAGATAATTCACTAGGTTTTGAGCTAGGTTAGCTAAAGGGATAAAAAATATACTAATGAAAAATAACTATAAATAGTATAGGGTCAACCATGTTGACCTTGTATAGTAATCATAGGCTAAAACTTATATAGGGTTGACCTAATCAACCTAGTATAGTCAACTAGCAAAAGGGGGTCAAGGAAAGAATGAGGAGGATAAAGCATAGAAAATGACTAGAGTGGATCTAACATAGAATAATAAGGTTACGATAAATGTTTTTAGGAGATGAGTGTGTAGATAGAAAGTGGAAAAATGAACAACAATCTTATAAAACACCAATGTCTACCCACCCCTTTCTTGGTGTGACCCTTAAGGCTTGCACTCAGAGAGATTGAGACTCGATGGGTTCTTTCAAGATACAAAGTGTTAGTAATCAATAAAATTTTGAAAATATTATGTGTATAAAAAGGATACTCATATGGAAGACCCTAAAATTTGACCACTTGATTTGTATGTATGTATTTCATGCATCTGTGCACTTTGTATGGGATGGATCATAACTATTATATCTATAGACTAACTAATAACATATCAAACATGCTTGAACTAGGTACTACTAAGAACCAAGTGGCTATGTGTGCTGGTCTAACTTATGATAGAAGAATAATCTCCCTGATGGAGCTTTGAACATGACCACTATAACCATTGATAAATGTGTCTATGGGGAATAAATCCTACTTTGAATACCCTAAATGCTATAAAAGTTTCATAGTGCACATGATAATGATTTACACATTATCAAACATAACATTTTAGATAAGGTGATGATCTATATAACCTTTACAAAGAGTGTATGTAAATTTTTATCATCATCAATAATATCCTAATCTAAAATGGTGATATGTGTTCTATCTTCAATTGTAGTATGGTACATAGTAATGATATTGTGAAATGGGTGTGCCTCCTTTGTAATAGTATGATATGAAACTAGTGTTAGGCATGCCTAATATGTGTAGTGAACAATTGAAGTTATCTCTACCTCATTCACTTTGTACTTTATAAATAGATCCAAGAATATATTTAATGCCTTAGCTTATGTTTGTGATATTTTTGGTGATTTTTTGGGTTTCCAAAATCAATAATGTTAGCCTCAATAAAATATTTTATCCTATGTTTTAGGCTTATGCATATATTTATTGTATAGCCTGGTACCCTATGATACTCATAGAATTTGTGAGAATCATATATTTTTAGAAGAGGCCATGTCATATCAACCTATTTGATGTTAGGGATAGATACGAAATTACATTCTAAGAGATACTATAAAACTCATGATACTAATTTTTGAAGGTTGGTAAAGATTTGGTGTTGAGGAGATGATAAAACTAAGTGAGGAGATGAATTTGAAGCTTTGATAACTATGGTCTTTCAATCATTCTTATTCTCTGTGGATATTACCTTGTATGGAGGCTTATTTGGACTTTTAGTAGTTGATTATGATCCATTGATATATTTAATTTACCCATGGATAAAATATCAACCTTTATTTATTTTACCATGTGGGACAAATATATGAATTTTGGAAACTTCTTAAATAAGATAGCTTCATGTAATGTTGATAAAAGACTATTTAAAGATATCTTGAAGATTTTTTTTGCCATGCATCTAGTCAATTTAGCTAATATATTATTGTATCATAAGACATATTTTTTGATAGGCTAGTTTGAGTTCTATTTAAACTATGAAACTTGGGCATATTATATTTTGTCACTGATATTGATGGAGAAGTGTGCTAAAAACATGTTTACCGAAAGATTGAATGTTGTGATAGATTGATTCGGTAAGTGATGCAAAGGAATCCCATGATGACTCCAAGTTGATTAATTTTTGGTCTTAGGTTGGTATTTTATATGTCTCATAGGTGAATTAGGTCCTAATGTGGTCTTAGGAGTGATATAGGTTTGTAAAAGTTGCATAATATTTGAAATATGGAGTTTCCCTCTAAAATACACTATTTGAAATTTTAATCTTCTTAGCCCTGTAAAGGGATGTTCATGCATTGTATGAGATTGACCAAGGTGTAAAACATGTTCAAAATGTTTCTAAAAGGCCTAATACTATGTGAAATCCCTTAATATGTGCTTTAGTATATGAGGCATGGTCATAAGGTGTTCATATTGGAAAACACATACAAAATGTAAATGTAAGCAAGAGACTATTCAGAAGGAAAGTTACAAGATTTAGTTATGTAATTGTTGTAGGTATATAGGGAGTTAGTTTTGGTTAGTAGTGTTGATCCCATTTGAATAAAGGATGGTATGTGATTGAACAAGTTTTTTATATGCAGATAGAAGGGGAATTTGAAGGTGACAACCCCTATTTCTTTGAATAAAATATGAATTCAAGCCCTATATGCGGTATTTTGTTATTGAAATCAAGTGTATGTGTTTTATCATTAATGGAATAAATAATGTGGAAGTTGTTTTCAATAATGTTTTTTGCATAGAAAACTTTGAAGAGATTAAGAGAGAGAACCACTGTTTGGTGGTAATCAATCACAAACTCTATACTTTGAGATTCTTGATTTGAGTGCAAACTATGTTTCTTGAGTTTACTGGTTAAAGGTATTTAGTGATTGACTAAATGTTTCTTGAGTTGAATGTGTTTATAAGGTTACGATTGGAATGAATCAAAATGAAATGAATTGGTGTTTAGATATGATTACAAATAGACTTATAATCCTTTGTTCTATGATGTATGTTTTGACAATGGACAATGTGATTGATGTTGTGTAAAAAATGCACTGAAATATGCAAACCAAACATTTTTGAGGATATTTATAGTAGGTGGTGGATATAAGTTCCATATATATTGTGGATAAAATGTATGCATGTAGATAGATTTATAACTAAACCATATTTTCTTGTAGTTGTGTGTCTTAACATTGGATAGTGTGTTGGATTAAAGAAGAGTCAATATCAAGAAGTCATCTACAAGCGTTATAGAATGTTGAGTAAGGATTTTTGAATGCATTGAATGTTCTTTATAGTTTTTGTTTAGGGAAAGAATGAAATATGAGGTTTAAACCATGTTGTAGACCTGTAACCACATAATAAAAACATAGTCATGTATGTTTTTGTAGTGGAAAGCTTGTATAGTGAAATAATAAGCCAAATATAGGTTTGGAGAAAGTTAATAGAGTTAATTCAATCCCAAAAAATCAATATTGGATCTTGAAACCCTGTTTAGTGTTCACAGTTGAATATTATTGGCTCTTGGTCTGTGATAGGCTTTCACAAACCCCAAACTAAGGTTTAGACTATATATATAGTTTTAACCATTTTAAAAAGGGGAAATTTTTTTAATCTAAACAAAAATCACATGACTTTACTGATTATGGTGATTCTAGATGGTGTATGGTCTGGGAAGTATGGATTCTGAGGTCTAATTTTACATTAGGCCTAAAAAAGGGCTAAAAGAATAGGTATAAAGAAAGAGAGGGTATTTAAGATATTATTTGAGTTTTCAAATTTGATAAAAAGGTATATTATATCATATGAAACACGATTGAGTTTTGGATTGCATTAAATGATAGTACTATATCTATACTAAAAGACTCTGAGCCACCTAGGGCTATAAATAGAGTATAGAGAGTTTGCAAACTATATAGTGAAAGGAGTTATAATATGTTTATGAAAAGAAAGGGGTAATATAAATGATGATGACATTAAAATAGTGATTAATACCATATAAACATCTTAAATATCATTAAAATCATAGACTAAGAAGAGAAATTTATAATTTTGCCAAAGATAATTGAGTAAGCATTGGTTAAAGAAGTTGAGTTAAGAAACAAGGTTGAAGATGTTTTCATTATACATGATCTACATTATTTTGGTATCAGAGCTTAGGGAAAGATTTTGTGGAATGTGGAAAGGATTAACAATGTGTTGTGAAGTACATTGTAGGAAAGTGATCAGAGATAGTGCTCCATGGAGAGAGCAAGTAGAGAAGATGATGTTATGGTCAAGAAAATGGTAGACCAGGTGAACCAGTTGATTTCTCCATTAATAATGAGAATAAAGGATATAGAGTATAATCTCAGGAGGATATAATAAAGAGAATAATTAGTTGATAGGCAACAAGGTGAACCTTTACAAGCAATAATGGATGAAGGAGAAAATAGCGAAGTAGTACAATGGAGACCACAAGAACATGTAATAGATTAAGAAGATGGCATGGGGAAGCACCATGTAAGGTAGGATGGAACATTTATAGATGATATATTTAGGAGAGATGAAGGTACAATGAGGCAAAGACCAAGACAAATATTTCAAGGGTAATGTTGGAATTTCCATAGAGATGGACATTAGGCAGTAGAGTGTTTAAGACGTGTGAACACCAATATGAAACAATAGAAAGTGAGAGAGATGAATGAGGAGAGAGGACATGACAAGAATGAGTCATTACCCATGAGGAGAGTCTTAATGTAGTAGAAACGAATCATGAAACTAGTCCAAAAGAGGAGCTTGTTTAGAAATAGATGTAATGCCCATGGTAAGGTATGTAATTTGGTTATTATTAGTGGTAGTAATAATAATATATTTTCATGGAAGATGGTAAAAAAGTTGAGGTTGAAAAGGATGCCACATCTAGAGCCATACACAATTGCATGGGTTCAGAGAGGACACCATATAATGGTAAGTGAATAGAACTGGGTTGAGTTTCAGATAGGTGGATATAGAGATAGTGTATTATGTGATATTATGCTTATAGACATGTGCTATGTGTTTTTAGGTAGGTCATGGCAGTATGATAGACATGGAATACATTATGGGAAGGAAAATACATATGTTGTTAAGAAACATGGATAGGTATATGTAATATTAACCTTGAAAGGTGAAGAGGGAAATTTTTTTGAAAGAATAATGATGATGATGTAGTGTTGGCATCAAGATATGGAAGGTTTAGGATTGGTCAAGGTACCAAAGGAAGAAAAGAAAGTGAAGAGTGAGATAACACAATAATGCAAGCATGGTAACCAAGTCCATAAAAGAGAGGACAACAAGATAGAGTTTGGCATAATAGCTAAGATGGAAAGGAGATGGTTTGTATATAACACCAAACAAGTAAATAAGATGGAGGGTGAAATGTCGAAGAAAGAGGCAGCTCATGAGGAAGCCATGAAGGCTTCAAATATTATTTTTAATATGTTTATTTGTGACAAAATTGTAGGTATAGAGAAAGCAACAAAAGAAGGTATGGTTGATTGTTTGAAAGAGAATGATGAACAAGAGAAGGAAATCAAAGAGATGGACAATAAACAATAGTCCCATGAAAGAAATCATGAAGAAGAGATAGTGAAGATGAATATGTAGCCTATGAAATTAAAAGAGATATAGATCAGTCATGAGGATGATAATGTATAACAAGAAGAAGGACAAGCATAAGTAGTGCATGAGATAAAATGGGAAACACAAGGAGTATTGGTGAAGGAATAAGAATGAATATTTATAGTAGTAGTTGATAATGGAGTGAAGAATAAGGTGGATTATATTGAATAAGATTAAAATTGGAGTACACCTTCATGGTAAGAAGGAAAAGGCAATAGATATGCTTTGCTTAACATTATTATTTCAAGTGCAGGTATAAAGGTGAAGAAGAGGAGGCCTAGATGTGGGGCCTAAGAGAATGTACACCTCTATGAGAAGAAAGTGGATGTAGACAAATTCAAGAGGATTTAAATTCATGTAAGTAGTAGCATATACCAAATGCATAATTCCGCACACATGGCAAATATTCCTCAGCTTGGTAGTATGATGTAGAGGCAATCCATGATGAACCCAAGTTGATTCATTTTTGGTCTTACATTGGTATTTTATATGTATCATATGTGAATTAGGTCCTTATGTGGTCTTAGGAGTGATTTAGGTTTGTAAAAGTTGCATAAAATTTGAAATATGGAGTTTCCCTGCAAAATGCACTATTTGAAAATTTGAATCTTCTTAGCCTTGTAAAGGGATGTTCATGCATTGTATGAGGTTTACCAAGGTTTAAAACATGTTAAAAATGTGTCTAAGTAGAATAATACTATGTTAAAACCCTTAATATGTAATTTATTATATGCAACATGGTCATAAGTTGTTTATATTGGAAAACACATACAAAATGTAAATGTAAGCAAGAGACCATTCAAAAGGAAAGTTGCAAGATTCAGTTATGAAACTATTATAGGTATATAGGGGGTTAGTTTTTGTTATTATGATTGATCCCATTTGAATATAGGATGGTATCTAATTGAACAAGTTTTTTATATGTAGATATAAGGAGAATTTAAAGGTGACAACCCCTGTTTCTTTGAATAAAATATGAATGCAGGCATTATATGTAGTCTTTTGTTGTTACAATAAATTATGTGTTTTATAATTAATGGAAGAAATAATGTGGATTTTTTTTTCAATAATGTTTATTGAAAATAAATCTTGGAAGAGATTAAGAGAGAGAACCACTATTTGGTGGTAATCAATCACAGACTCTGTACTTTGAGATTCCTGATTTGAGTGCAAACTGTGTTTCTTGAGTTGACTGGTTAAAGGTATTTAGTGATTAATCTAAATGTTTCTTGAGTTTAATGGGTTTATAATTTTATGAGTGTAATAAATCAAAACCAAATGAATTGGTGTTTAGATATGATTACAAATAGATTTATAATCCTCTATTCTGTGATAAATGTTTTGACAATGGACTATGTGCTTAATGTTATGTATAAAATGTAGTGAAATATGGAAACCAAATATTAGTGAGGATATTTATAGTAGGTGGTAGTTATAATTTCCATAGATATTATGGAGAAAATGTATGCATGAAAACAAATGTATAACTAAACCTTATTTCATTGTAGTTGTGTGTCTTAACAGTGGACAATGTGTTGGATTAAAGAAGAGTCAATATCAAGAAGTGATCTACAAGTGTTATATAATGTTGAGTAAGGAGTTTTTAATGAATTTAATTTTTTTATAGTTATTTTTTGGGGAAAGAACTAAATATGAGGTTTAAACCACATTTTAGACTTGTAACCAGACATTAAAAACATAGTCATGTATGTTTTGGTAGTGGAAGGCTTAGACAATGGAAGAATAAGCCATATCTAATGTTTGAAGAATGTGAATAGAGTTAATTTAGTCCCAAAAAATCAATCTTGGGGCTTGAACCCCTATTTAGTGTTCACAGTTGAATATTGTTGGCCCTTGACCTATGATAGGCTTGCATAAACCCCAAACTAGGGTTTAGCCTATATCTATAGTTCTAACCATTAAAAAGGGGAAAAAATTTGTAATATAACCAAAAATCATATGTTCTTACTTATTATGGTGATTTCATATGGTGTACGGTCTAGGAAGTATGGATTCTAAGGTTTGAGTTTGCATTAGGCCTAGAAAAGGGCTAAAAGAATAGGTCTAAAGAAAGAAAGGGTATTCAAGGGATGAGTTGATTCTTCAAATTTTATCTAAAGGTATATTATATAATATGAAACAATATTGAATTTTATATTACATTAAATGATATTAATATATCTGTACTAAAAGACTTTTAGCCACCTAGGGCTATAAAGAGAGTATAGAGAGTTTGCAAACTATATAGTGAAAGGAGCTATAAGATGTTTGTGAAAAAGAAAGGGGTAATAAAAATGATGAATAATATTGAAAGAGTGATGAATATAATATAAAAATGTTAAATATCATTGAAATCATAGACTAAGAAGAAAAATTCAGAATTTTACCAAAGAGAATTGAGTGAGTAAGCATTGCTTAAAGAAGTTGAGTTAAGAAACTTGAAGATGTTTTCATTATACATGATCTACATCAGTAAGACATAAAACCACTATAATTCATAATCCTTTAAACTACATGGAAAAAACTTGGTGATAAGCTAATAATTAGATATGTAGTCCAAACATGATGTATGTAAAGCTTGGATATGGTACTCTAAGTCACCCTTACCATCATATAATGTAAGATTAAGTGCCACAAATATGGATGGAAAGGGAGTTGTCACTATTTGATGTGTGAAAGGTGTATGTAAGAGAAAAATATGATCTAATAAATGTGATGGTATAGTGGTTCCATTCTCAAGATGTAACACCTTAGCCTAAAGGGTATGAATCTTATGCATAATGGATTGTACATATGGAGTTTAAGAACTCACCACAAGAGGTGTAGCTATCACTTAAGGTTGTATAATTACAATTGTAGGTTGTGCTAGTTGATTTGGCTCCACTATAGGTATACCAATGTTATTAGCTAGGGTAGTTCAAGATTGGCCATTATTTTATTTTTGGAGTTTTTGAACAATAGTGATGAGGTCATCTTGTATATCTAAATGTTTGGACAAAAAATATTGCAGTTATTTATTATCAATCTTATCAAATCAATTTTTAAATTTTGCCATTGTAGTTTGGGAATTCAAAAAATAAGTGGTTTTATATTTTGAACCTTTAAGGAATTTTAACCTAAGAAATATTTAGAAAAAATATATATTGAAATAAATCTAAAATTTTGAAACTAAAATATGAGCATAGACAAAAAAAGGATACAAAACCTAAAAGCATCTAGGGTTAGGGTTTAAGCAATGTTCAAAGTAAGTCAGGTTCACCAAATGTTTTAAAATTTTAGGGTTTATATTATGTAAATATTATGTTTGATTAAAGGGATAAGTAGACTAAATTAAGGAGATTAATAGGGTATTTTGAATATAATTCCCATCTAGTGGATATAGGGATACAATTAATGTATTTATAACATTAAATTGCTTGTGCATATAATAAAATATGGCTAGGCTAACCTTAAGAGGATTTTTCTTTTGAAAAATATATTCATTTGAGAAAGTTAGGGTAAAGGACATAGGCACCATTTTGGGGACACCAACACCACATTTATCTAGTGTCTTTATGATGGTGCTACTATCTAGTTGGTGAAACACTAGGCATGAATGGATAAGATCAAGAAATAAGGATTTATGACTACTTTAGAGCTAAGTAGGGATGCCTTTGGTTTGCTCAAAGGCTAGATAAGTGTGATAATAGGGTCTAGGGATAAAATATGGATAGGTAGTCTCAAGTATCACTCTTATCACTCAAATACCAATTTTATATGATTGCAGTGACATATCAGTGGTAAAAATTTAATGAAAAGGAAAATCCCTAGTGATCCCATTTTTGAGACATTATATGATAATTTAGCAAAATAGAGTCTAAAATCAACATCCCTTAGTGAAACCTTACTTAAGGATAATCAAAAATGAATTATAAACATCACTTAATAAAACCTTATTTAAAGTGCTATAAAAAAATAAATTATAATAATCAAGAAGACTTAATTAATGAAAACCTCTTTGAAGTACCAATAAATGAGCAAACTAGTTTTACATCACTTGATGAAGACATTGTTAAAGTTAATATTGGACCAGCTGGCCTTGTAGCATCAAAAATAATGTTTCATTAGAAATTATCAAGGGTTTGTGTGATTAAAATTCCCAAATTTTTTATCTTTCTAGCCATTATCCCTCCTTTCTTGATCATATCCTTAGGCCAAAACCCATATTCCTCCATCAAATCAAATCCTTTATCCAATGATTTTCATAATTTACCCTCCATGGAGGCACTCTCTTTCATAGAGGCTATGAATATACCTTGTTTATAGGTTTTGAAGAAACTAAGTCAACAACTAATGAATATCACTTCAACATCATTATAATCTATATCAATAATAAAATTATAGTAGAGAAGCTATTCAAAATTAGTATGGGCTAGAGATCAAAACATTCAATAATATTCATATCATCATACTCTTTTGAGTTGATATGCCAAAATTTAAAATCAAGTAAAAATAGGAGGACAAATAATTCATTTAATGGTGAAAACCATGTTTTTGGTGCCTTAGGCAAGTACCATGATGAAAACCAGGTTCTTAGTGTCATGTGTAAACAATTTATTAACTACAAGTACCTTGACACTTAGGGGAATTATTGTTTACAAATATGAACCATTTAACCTTGTCCTAGACCATATTTATTTTCATCTCACTTTGATCAAAATTTCCTTTTTATCTTGATCTCAATAAGAAAGTGGAAGTTGTTCTAAGCCCTATTTTGGAAAATATCTTAGCATATCCTCTTAGCAACATTTTGATGAATGGATATTTTTTTCCCATGTGACATGGCCCTTGGAGATTCCTAGTCCACTTATAATACATTATTATCCAATTTGATCATTAAATCCCATATCGGTGCTAAAATAAGTTTTTCCCTTCACTAGTGATTCCTTGTGGGTATAATGATCCAAACACTCATAAACATTACCATTCCATAATATCAACATTTTTAGAGATAAAATTTCTCCATAAAATAAAATATAGTCTTAATCATGATCATCTTAATCATATTTTATTCCTTATTCATAATTATCACATTCTACTCACATTTTCAATTGAACTACAATGGCTTGAGGTCCATTTAGACTATGTAGGCATCATCTAGTTTTATGAGGTTATATCAACCACCCTTAAATGTATGCTCTTATATCAACCACCTTTATATGTATGCTCTCATATTTTTTCAATTTAAATCATTTTGCATCTCATAATTCTCCATTGAGTTGAGATTCAAAAAAATTAAAAACATTTAAAATTTTCTAAAAACTTAAACATTCACAACATTAAAACATCCTAAAAATTATAAAAAAACCAAAATATCAAAAAATTATATACAACCACAAAATCCAAAAACTTTTGTCTTGTCTTAAGTATAGCCAATAATCCTTGATCAATATTAATCCAATAAAATTAGCTAGCATTGGGATGTGTCCTTTGCAAATATTCCCTATTTAGGCTAATGTCAAATCAAATCACTTTAATTAAAGTTCATTACTTCCACCCTATTTAGGGAAAGTTTAAGCTTATCATATGTATTTTGACTTGAATCATGACATAATACTTTATATTGTTTTTATTTTCATGTTTGTGTTTTTTCTTGTTCACTTATTTATTTTCTTTTTTATTATTTCCTTGACTTAGGCCATTGTGTCAACAAGGTCATCATCATGGTTTTAATTTTCATTCACTTTTAATTGAGTCCATCCATTGGAATATGTTAGCATAGTCATCATAGTTTTTATCATTGGTGCATTGTTGTCAATTATCTATTGGATTAGGGTTAGTCCTTACACATATTGTAGCTAGGTAATCATGTTATTTTATGTCATGATGCATAATGTCATGTGAAAATTTAAAAATATAATAATAAAGATGTTAAATCAGTAATATTATAGTGTCAATATCTCCCCTTATATCATCATATATTACCCACTCAAATTATTTCACTAATCTTTGGCTGCATCACATCATCCCACTTTCCATGATCAAATCAAAACACCTAAACATTATAGATACATATATGATATTTTTTATGTGAATATAAAAATAATAATATATAATAGATTCATAAAAATTTATAAATCATTATTATTATTCTAAGCATCTATTCCATTCTTCATCATATTCTCTCACAATTTCTAGGAGAACTACATCACCTTGAGGTCTTTTTATACTATGTAGAATGCGCTCAATACCAACCAATTTTTGGGGTTAGATCAACAACCATTTATATTCATATTAACATAGATATTATTACAATTTTATGATATAATTATTCAATCATTATATTATTTTTCCATTCTTCAGTCTTTTATCTCTTTGAGCATTCTTGTGTGCTCAATTTTTTGCATCTTCTTAAAAAATTTGTTATACCATTAGCACACACATTTATGTCAAATTATCTAATATATTTCATGAATATAATATTTAAAATATGAAAAAATTTAACTCCTTAATCTATTCTTTTCAATCAATTCATCAAATCAAATCCACCCTATTTGGGGTAAAATAAATCAATTCTGCCATGTTTTAGATAAATTATCATTCTATGCTCATAACTTTCATATTGTTTGGAGAAATTCAAAGTGTGTAGATTATTTTTGGAATTTATTATTATATAATTATTTTATATTTGTGGTAAATAAATTAATCATCATTATAAATCAAAGCTTGCAAGCGTTAGTTCAAGTGGCATAATCTTATCCACAACTTAATCTTCTCTTTTATTCTAGATTATTCCTCTATTTTGTGAGAGCCCATACACATCATTAATCCATGAATACCCATTATAGTGGTAATAATACCTAACTAATTTCATTCAAATAATATAATTATATTTCCATTCAATCTCTCACCCATGTTGGTTGAGAACAAAGAAATTACAACATCCATTATTTCTTCGTTTAATTTTTCATCCTCCTTGTTTTGTCATTTTCATTTATTGAAAACTTGTTTCTTCATCTAATGTCTCACAACACCTTCTAAAATAGGGGGAAAATGTAGAAGCTACATTTTCACCACTTTTATTTATAAACTAACCATCAAAATAAATTTTATGAAAATAAGAGTGACTTTCTACAACAATATGAATTAAGCCTAGAAATCACTAAACATCCCAATTTAATCTACACATTGTATATAAACATTTTGAAACACATAGGTGCATCCATAATTAGGGTAATTCACCACACTATACCATTATATCAGCACTTTGATTATATTTATCTTCATCAATTGTCATTTCCATCTCTTTGGTCAATTAATTAATTCATATTATTGCAATAAAATCAACCAAACTCATGTTCATATTATATTAATTAAATTAGTCATTTTTATTAGTTTTAAATATTTCTTCCTCTAATTAAAAATTTCATGGAATTATAATTTCTTGTTTCATTTTAAATCAATTTATCCCTTTTCCACCTTATGTGGGGCACTTTCCAAGGAGAATTCTCCACCCTCCATCTTAGAGATAAGATGGAGGGACCTCATTCCACATTTTAAGATAGTTTTGAGAAGGATTATTCACCATCTATCTTGGAAACAATATGGAGGTCTCTCATTTCACCCCTCAAGATATTTTTGAGGGTTATTCTCCACCCTCCATATTTCATACAATATGGAGGGATCATATTAATTCACCTTGGGATATTTTGAGGAACATCCTCCACCCTTCATATTAGATAAGATGAAGGCCTCATACTAGTGATACATGTAATGAAACTTGTGATGCCTTGGGGTGAATTATCCACCTTCTATATTGAAGTAAAGATAGAGGGATTACATTCATTCACTTTACCTATAAATAAAGGGGCACCCCTCTTCATATCTCATGCTCAATATTTATATTGAAACCCTACCATTTTTCATAACTACCTTGTGAATAAATTCAAATTATTATCAAGTTGTTTTGTAAGTTCTCAAAAGGAGATGCTCCACTCTTTAAAGATGAAATTTTAAAATACCCTTTGATATTAAAATCTAAGCCATAATTTGTTTACATTGGATAAGGTGAATAATACATAAAGGAAGGTATGTTTTACATAAAATTTGTCTTCACATTTGGTTTTATTTCATCCTTATTTTGGCTCATGAGGTCCTAGTCTTAAGGTTTTTGTTTCATTGCATGGATTTTGATATTTTTACTAAGTAAATAATAACCTTTTATACTCCTATGGATACACTTACTAATATAATCTAACAACATCCTTTCATCATCTAATAATTCTTTTATTCACACTAAAATATCTAGTACATTCACTATTCACCCCCCCACCAATGATAATTAATTATTTATTCTATGATCACATCCTTTCCCATAAAAATAACATCACTTCCCATTAGTTGATTAATATTTTAATAATTTGATGATATTATACATAATGTAAAATTCCATGGAATGCACATTTCCCATTTTACATAATTTATTTAATCCTATTTTCCTTGAATTCTCCCACAAATTAATTTTTAACTCATTTTTAATCCCCATGCAATCCCATTTTCAATAAAGTAGTTCATATGCCAATGAATCATCAATTTATCCTCTTATAAACTTAATCCCTCTTTATTTTACATTCCACATCCATCATTTATGGGGTGGAGGAATAATCCTCAACCATATATTTTTATCTAGGATTGATGGTCCACATCCATTCAAGAAATCTATAAATATATAGCACCTCCACCCTATTCTTAGCAAGTCTTGATAACACAATAAAGTGATACCTATTATAGCATCAATTTTCACCCTTGGATAGGGTTATTCAATCTCTCTTAAATTTAAATACACTATTGGGATAACCATAGGCTATGGGTCACCTTTGATGGGGTTGAACCTCCAAAGAAGGCCAGCTTCATCTTGATGATCACCTAAACTAATGTTTTCACTAAGAAAAGGGTTAAAGATGGGGTAAAGGGATAATAATAAATATAAAAGGGTGATGAAAAAAATTAAATGAGAAATCACACAAGCATGGAACATAAATTGAAGAAGTATAAGATAGAACTAGTTTACACAATCTCAAAAATAAATGCACTAGAGGACAATAGTTGCCAAAGGTGGTGAGTCATAATCCTAATTTTGAAGGAAAACCCTTAGACACCATAAAATTCATTAAATACTATAGCTACTTTATCTAACCACTAGATCTCCATCTTGGGACTCTGTGACATCTCCACTTACTTCATTATGAGGGCAAGGTCCTTATATCTATGGACTTGACACTTCTATTCCATATGTCTAATTTTAGTGGTTGTATGTACCTATTTGTCGAATACTTGACCATATCAACAATTGAGACACTTCTTCATGATTACACATCTACCCCTAATATATATCAGGTCATAAGTCTATATTATAAATTAAAAATAAATATCCTTCATTGGTTTTATTATATCTATATATTGATGTAAAGCTTATAGGTTACATAGATTCATTCTTGATCTCCATTAGGTCTAAATAGACCTATCTCATCCTTAGGATTTTATTGAAATTGAGAACTCACCATATACATAGGTCTCCTTTAAATAATAAAGATCATAGTCATGAAACCATATTACAACCAAAAAAGACAAACCATGTGTGCTCCAAAGCTTCAAACCAGAGGTTCATGACATCAAAATCTTATGTTTACAACCCTTGACTATATAATTATGTCTACGTATGACACTCAATTAAGATCTAATGGTGATAGGATGTACTTTGTAGGATTTGCCTCTATTTTGACCTAGGTCACATTGTTATCCACTTAAAATCTCTTATCTTTTGACCTATAATATTGACCATTAATCTTAATCTAAACCATTCATATTGTGTCAATTGTTAGCTCTTTATTTGATCTACAAGATCCTACTAACTTTTTGACCTCTTATACACCATATATCTATTTCTATATGATTAAATGTGATCCTTAAATTTTATGACTATCTAATGTGCTTGTGACACTTGGTAGCTTCTTATTCATCCTAGACATCCTTTAACCCTTTAAGTCATTAATTTTCATTGATTTTATCTTTACGAGTGAATATGCACCATTAGATCTTGGGACCCACTAACACTTATCAGATCAATGTGTACCATTAGATATCTATCAAGACACCTAAGATCTTGCCACTTGTCAACTTCTCTCTTATGCTGACCTTTTGACTTGATGCTCACCATTAATCTTGTTCGTATGATTGAACATGTATTGTTAGATCTTTGGACCCAATGTTATCTATCCTAACCTAATCATTGTCAAATATTTGGTATGATTAAATTATAACTAATGATCTTTCTCATTTTAAATCAAATAGTTACTTTACGAAGCTTAAAATTGATGTCTACATTCATGTTTCATTCTACAAGTGTAACTTTGAAGCTTTTATAACTTGAGATAGATAACTCATCAATTTATGAAATTTGTAGAGGATAATCTAGGAATGAATAACTTCATGTCCATGCATTTATTTTCATATTTATAAAAGTCATATATAAGCTAGCTAGTCTATTTCTACATGATCTCTTGATGATGGTCTAGATCTTCAAAGCTTGTGCTTGATCTTTTAAGGCTTAAAATGAGTCCCCAAGACTTGTGAAACCTAATTTATGTCCATGAAGGTCATGATCACCATGAGAACCTACTGATATTTATGGTTTACAACCTTGGACCTATTTCAAGACCTACTTCTCAAAGATCAATAAATTACACGTTAATCTTGTCTCAAAGTGTTTCAAAATCTTTGTAAGTGACCTTTGATTTCCTCCTCAATCAAGAACTCTACTCAGCTAATCACTCCTTACCAAGGACTTCCAAAAATTAATCTACCTAGGTAAATTATTGTATGTAGGCCAAAATTTATGGCCACATCCTGGGGTTACATGATTGTTATATAAAGACTTAGTGGCATTAAACTAATCCATTAGGTACATAGTGTCACAATCTCTCCTCTCAATTAAACTATTGTGAGATTGACTAGAGGGATGACCCTTTCCAAAGATTTCTCTTGAATCAAAAGGATTAAAAAAGTAAAACAAAAAATTGTGCCCAAGGCACTTATTGAAAGGGAACACACAACTAAAAGAAATTTTCTTAAAGAACTTGGAAGCAAGCATATAAAGCTATTCTAATATGATACAATATCATACAATAGATGTGAAATCTTTTAATAATAAATATTTTAATTAATTCCCTTGACTAGGATGGGTAATACCTCTCCATCTAGTTGGGAAATCTAAAAATAATTATGTTGTTTACATCCATATATCAAATAAGGATCACTCCACAAGCTATAAAACATGGTATGGTTGCCTAGATTGGCCTTATTTGAGACCCATTTGAGGACTAGGTCCCCTTCCTTAAAGTCACTTATTATGGCTCTCTTTTCAAAGGATCTCTTAACTTGATCTTGATGTGACTCTAATGTTTTCATTGCAAGCCCCCTAGTTTATTCAATTTCCATGAGCTCTACCATCCTCAAGCTCATAGGCTCATTATCCATCAACACAAGTTGATGGGCTAGTTTTAATGTAGGAAGTTCAAGAGAGGGGAAATATGGATTCCCTTCCATACATAAAGACATATAGAGAATTATCAATGGTAGCTTTAAGAGTCACTCTATTAGTCCACAAGGCCATCCTTAACTTTATATGCCACACTCTTTGATTTTAATCCATGGTCCTATTAATAATCATCAGTAAGTTCTTATTTGTGGACTCTACTAGTCCATTACCTTGGGGGTAGTATTTAGAGAATGTGCAGAGGTAGATGCCTAGATTAAGTGCCTATTCACTTATCTTCATTCCCATAAAATCTAAGCCATTATATGAAAGTATAGTAGCTGGGATACCAAACCTAGTCACTATGTTGTCATAAAAGTCTAATACTATTATTTCATTAACTACTTTCAAATCAATTACTTCCACCCACTTGGTGAAGTATTTAGTTGTAGTGAGCACCCATTTATGTCTTTCACTAAAATTTGGATTGATCATTCCTATGAAGTACATCCTATTTTCATGACGGGTTGCTCCACTTGGATTGGGTTGAGTTGAATAGCTATTAATCTCTACTTTCTTGTAAATATAACACTTTTTTGGCATTTTATAACCCATGCATAGGAATATTTGAAAAGGATAGGCCAATAATAGTCAAATCTCATTACCTTTGTTGTTATTATTCTTGGGGTAAAATGGCCTCCTACAAGTTCATCATGAAACTACTCTAATAGCTTTGTCACTTGATTATCATCAATGCACCTAAGAAGTACCCCATTGAGATCCTTTCTAAGAATAACACCATCAACTAATGTATAAGGTATAGACTAAAGCTTGAAATACCTTATTTTTGCTTAGTATAAACCTTGGGAATATTTAATTGTTAGTAGGAAATGTGTCATGTCCTAGAGCCATCTATTTTGAAGTGGAGGTGCATCTGATTGTAAGTTATCTTATGCCATCAAAATAACCTCTTTGTCTTCTTGAAGGTCATTAACCATATTATCACACAAGCCTTTGCATCTTATCATATTGGTGACCTTGATCTCTATATCATACTCCATGACTTTAGTAATCTATCTTACTCTTTTCTCATTCAAATCATTATTGAGGAGAAAGTCCCTCACTCTAGGTTGAGACACCACAAGATGAAAATTTTTATTGGAGAGCATTGGTCTAAACTTCTTGAGACTCCTTAAACCTAAAATAACCTAGGTTTTTATGAAGGTATACCTTACCTCATATCCATCTAGGCCATGAATAAAAAAGGCAATTGGCTACTCAAGTCCACCATTTTTATGCATCAACATAGCTGATATGTTGTTAATATTGGCAAAGGTGTATATAAAATAATTTGATAATTTAGGATTTATGAGAAAGGGTGCTTGAGAAATGGCCTGCTTGATGGCCTCAAAAGTTGATTTTCCTTCATTTGACAAAGCAAAAACTTGGCTCTTTTTTAGTATGGTGGTGATGGCTTTGACCAAGTTTTCAAAACTAGGTATAAACCTTCTCATAAAGTTAATATTCCCAAGGAAGCTCTGGATTCCTTTCTTGTGCTTATGTAGAGATAGTTCTAAGATAGAGCTTATTCTATCAGGGTCAATAGATAACCCCTCTTTTGTGACAATGTAACCCAAAAGTTTTCCTTCATGAATGGAAAACACATATTTCTTGGGATTTGAAGAGATACCATACTCTCTACACCTTTTAAATATCAACCTTAGATGGTCCATGTGCTCATAAGATTTATTGGAGAAAAATGTGATGTCATCTAAGTAGACCAATACCATCTTATTTAGAAACCCTTGTAAATCCATTTCTATGGCTCTTTGGAAAAAATTGCCAACATTTAAAAATCTAAAATGCACCTTCTGAGAAGCATATGTGCCCCATTTTAAGGTGAAGGTAGTCGTATATTGATCTTCTTCTCTCACCAGCATCTGGTTATAACCTAAATATTCATCCAAAGGGAGAATCATTATGAACCAACAACTATTTGAAGAAGTTTCTCTATAGATGGAAACAGATAGTGATTTTTTAGGGAGACCCTATTTAGATCCCTAAAATCAACACATAGTCTAGTTTTCCCACTCTTCTTCCTCATAGGTACCAAATTAGCTACCCATGAGGAGTGATTAATGGGAAAGATGATCTTGGATTAAATCATCTTGGTTAATTATTTCCTTATAAGTTATTCTATTTTGGGGTTTATAGGCCTTTGTTTCTACCTAACAGGCTTGGGATTAGCCTTTATCTCTATAGTGTTTTGGGATAGATAGGTATCAAATCCTCTTAGGTCACATATTCCCAAGAAAATATGTTGCATATTATTTACAAATTTATATGAAAGCATGCCTTTTATCTTTATTTCTTGCCTTGCCAAGCTTGAGGATCTTGTCATTGAAGATAAGGACTCTTTAAAAGTTCTCTTCATTGGTTGACATTACTACCTTGTATTTTATCATATGATCTCTCTCATGGAAAAGACCTTCAAGGGTAACCAAACCTTTAGGAAGCTTATTGGATCTCAATTTAACTATTTACTCTTCATATTGATGTTGGAATTTTTTTTTTGGTTCATTAAAAAGAATTCTACTTCCTGCTACAAGAAAAAAACAATTTACTTATCATTTTCAAAGACTTGCCAATGAGATTCATTATCTAACATTGATGGTATCACCACCATTTTTACATGTGGCTATACCTTGGTTTTTTAAAAATAATTGGGGGAATCAAATTGAGCTCCTATAACTACCAACTTATTAACATGTTGATTCTAGTTTCTTTGTATGGATTAGATGTGAAAAGCCTCAAAATTATTAATTAGGTCCCATATTCTATGTTTTTAGGACTTAATCAAGGAGTTCTTGGTGATATTATAGCTCTTAACCTAGTGCACTATTATCTCATTGTCCCCATGAACTTGTAACTACTTGATTCTTCTCTTATTAGACCATTGAAGGCCATGAATGAGACCTTCATATTCTACTACATTGCAAGAGAAACTGAATTGGAACATGTAAGAAGATAAATATTTGTAATTTGAGGGGGATACTATCATTTCACTTGCACCCACTCCATATTTGTTCCTTGAACCATCAAAGAAAAGTTTCCATAAGCCAATAGGATATTTTTGCGGTCCAACAAGGGATGGCATAGACTGAATCTCTTCATGAAAAAAGTAGACACCCATGTCCCTCTCTTCCACTCCTTCTGTGGGACTAATTGATTGATTTTCATTCCATATCTCATCTAAGAACATGTTTGGTATCTCCTTAGGATGAGTATTTAACTCTTGGTCAACTATATGTTCATCTTCATAAAAAATGGTGCAATTGAGGTTTATGCTATCTATCCCATAAGCCTATATTTGGAATTATGCAATGGGCTCAACCTTAATGGATACCTCGGGTCCATATCTTGTCTTAAATGCCATGTATGACTAATATGTTGTAAGTTGACCTCTATTATTTGTAGTTAATTCTCTATATAGGCATAGGTTAAAATGAGGAGGTACATCTAGTATCAATGCATCTTAGACCACTATGACACTAGGAAAAGTATGTAGGGTCATGTTGAGGTCCTTGATGATACCAGATGTCTTGGTGGAAGAACTATCAAGTTGTAACACTCCCTTAGATTGGGGCTCATACTTTAGACCAAGATTGTCTACTATAGAATTTGGCATTACTGAGGTACTACCCCCATTATCTACCAAGAAATTATGCACTAAATATTCACCAATTATTACTAAAATGTATAAGGGAGGAGTTTTAACCACCTTACCTAATTGTACTTCATCTGGTCTTTTGGCTACATTAGTGAGAACCACATTATTCTTAACTAGTGGTTTCTTAAAAACATTAATTCTTGATAAGCCTTCTTAGAGGATGTCTACTTGACTAGGTATGGAGAGCATACCCCACATTTGCACACTCACATTGGACCTTTTCATATGCTCCATAATGTTTATGGGTGAACCACCAAACTTTGGTTGTGATTTGGGAGCCATAACTACACCTTGATTTTATGAGTTTTTTGGGACCAAGGCATTCCCATAATCTTGATTCCTTAGAGCAATTAGAACCCTTAGAACAATAGTAAATCTAATTAGATTTGATATTTAAGGAGTAATGGTAGGAATATCTTTGACTACTTATTGGTTACCATCCATATTCATTCTTTTAAACCTTGTATTTATTGCTATGAGAATATATGCCTAGCTAGAACTAGCCTACTAATTGAGTGCATAACACTCTTGTTGCTCATAGTTAACCATTATAACACCCAATTGGCTTGGTCCTTGATTAGGGTTTGACCTTATTGAGGATATTTTGGTCTTGTCATCATGGGCACCTCTATGTTTTGAGCCATAAGAGATTGATTGTACCCATAATTTATAGCTTTCTAGCATTGGTCATTGAAATCTTGGTTAAGGTCAGTGTTTTAGACAATGGACCAAAATACTAAATCCAAGGCATAGTAACCTCAAATTTTTGAGCAAAATTATTTTGAATGGGGACTAAAGTTTTGTAAGTGCTTGAAAAAATAGATTATAGTTGATCTGTCTATTGTAGCTAGGCTACCCTTGTCCTTGGTTTTAACCTTAGCTTTGGCCTTGGAAGTTTCCTTTGTAGGGTGGCCTACTTGCTTGATAAGGTTACTGCTAAGGTTGATATGAGGCTTGGTGAGGCATGTTAAAATATTACTACCTCTTAACATTTAATAGTTCATTTCCCAAAGATTAGAATATGCTCTTAAGCTATTGAAAATTCTTTTATTCTTGGGAATCACTAGATCCACTAGTGGAAGCCTTTTATTTCTTAGGTGAGGGTATAATCATAATTATAGGCATAGGAGGAATGACATCTAGGGGAGGAATATAAATAAGATATGGTCTGATCTTAAGAAACAAAGGCATTAGTGGTATATGTGTAAGCTTGATAACCTACACTAGATAATTTTTTGCCTTGATTGCCACCTCATATGCATTTGGCAGTGTGTTCTCTCTCATAGACTAGATCATTACTGTAATGTCACTATTGAGGGATTTTAAATCATATAAGAAGGTAAAGTTAAGGGTAGGCCTAACAAAAATTAGGATTATGTCTCAAGTTTTTTGGAACCTTATATTGAAGTCTTACATGACCTCATGAGGGGCTCTTTTTATTATAGTTAATTGCTCTACAAGTGACAAATGGTCACTTTTATCTTTAAATATTTTACAAAATGCCTCCCCTAATTGGTCCCATGTGGAAATGGAATTATTAGTAAGGCTTATATACTAGTTTAAGGCTTTGCCTTTGGAATATATGGCTAATAACCTAATTGCTACATTTTCTTCATTGATATCATCAATAGTGTAGAAGTTAGCTATATCCATGAGGTGTTTAGAAGGGGTTATAGCTTGGTCTCTAGTAAAATAAGGGACACTTTTGAGAGTTGATAGTAGAATAAGATCATATTGAGGGAGGGCCAGAGGACTTTAGCCATTAAAATTCATAAAAGCTTCAAGGATTGCCATTGCTATGAAAGGGTTTAACAATGGTCTCCTTGTAGGGATGGGCCTTGAAAGTGATTTAGGAATAAAGTTACCTTTATATGGGTGTGTATCAACAAACCTTAACTTTTTGACTAAATTTAAAGCAAATTCAACAAATTCAAAGGGAATGGCTCTTGAAGCTGACCTTGTTATCACCTTTGGATTGAGGTGTAATAATTGGTCTGATACCAAAATGTTGAATGTTATTTTGGAGTCACCAGATGTTGTTGTTTGGAAGCTATAGCTGCTATAAATTGATCAAACCAACATCAACTTGACCAATCTTATTTGAACTTTATGTGTCCCACTGAGTGTGCTAAAAACTATTATATCATCAATTTTCACCCTTAGAGAGGGTTCTTCAGGATCTATCTAATTGAGCTGCACTATTGAGATCAACCCAGGCTATGGGTCATATTTGATGGGGTTGAAACTCTGAAGAAGGATGGCTTCCTCTTGATGATCACCTAAAATAATGTTTTCACTAAGAAAAGGGTTAGAGAGGGGATAAAGGGTTCTAAATAAAGATAAAAGGGTGATGCACCAGATTAAATGAGAACTCACACAAGTATGGAACATACACTGAAGAAGTATAAGATAGCACTAGTTCACATAATGTCAAAAATATAGCTAATTGCATAAGTATTTCATACACTAGGTTCAAGAAGAAATGAATGAAACTAGAAGGATTTATAAGATTCATAACAAGCTTTCATTAATTTTAGAAAGAACACAAATTTAGACCTATAATCAACTAGAAAACACCCTAAAATAACCAAGAAAGGACAATGGGCATAGAATATTCTCCTTCACAATGACATCATGCAGAAGCTTACTAAACATAGGTCAAAAGTAAGAGATACGTAAAGGAAATCTTATTATCTTTAAGTGGTATTTCATACAAGTTTTGATAGGGTCTATCCTTATCAAATGAGAGTCTCTACCCTTACAGAATTGAGAGAAAGTATTTTCTTCAAAAAACTAAAAGAGAGCTTCCAAAAATGGAAATAATGGATAATATATCAAAAAGGGAGAGAGAGAAGAGGGAACATGAGTACAAAAGTCATTAATTTAGTTACCATATTTTTAATCAAATCAGCCCCAATTCTCTCTTGACAAGTTATATTTTTGTTTGTCCTAATATCCCTTGAATCCTCTCATTGGATGAGAGAAATGCACTAGAGGATAATAGTTACCAAAGGTGGTGAGTCATGATCCTAATTTTAAGGAAAACCCTTAGACACCCTAAAATTCATCAAATGCTACAACTTCTTTCTCTGACCATTGGATATCCATCTTGGGACTCTATGCTAGTGACCATCTCCACTTGCTTCATTATGAGGGCAAGGTCCTTATCTCCATGGACTTGATAGAGCCATGCCATAAGTCTGATTTTAGTGGATATATATAATTGTTTGTAAAAAACATGACCATATCAATAGTCGAGACACTTATTCATGATTACACATCTACTCCTACTCCATATTTGGTCATAGGTCTATATTATAGATTGAAAACCAATATACTTCATTGGTTTTCTTATATCTATATATTGATGTAAAGCTTATAGGTTACATAGATTCATTATTGATCTTCATTGGGTCTAGATTGACCTATCTCATCCCTGGGAATTTATGGAAATCAATAACTCATCATATACATAGGTTTTCTTTAAAGAATAAAGGTCACAGTCATGAAATCATACTATAACCCAAAAGGATGGAACCTGTGTGCTTCAAATATTCAAAATAAAGGTTGATGGTGTCAAAAGCTTATGTTGATAACCCCTAACTATATAATTGTGTTTGCTTGTGATACTTTATCTAGATCTAATGGTGACAAGATGTTATTTAAAATATTTGCCTCCATTTTGATCTAGGTCACTATTATTCTTCACTTGAAATATATTATTTTTTGACCTTTAATATTAGCCATTGACCTTGATATAGACCATTCATATTATGCCAACTGTCAGCTCTTTATTTAATCCATAAGATATTACTTACGTTTTGACCTTTTACACATCATAGATATATTTTTTTATGATTAAATATGATCCCTAGATTTTTTGACATTCTAATGCACTTGTGACACTTGGTAAATTCTTATTCATCCTAGAGAAACTTTCACCCTTTGACTCATTGCTTACCATTGATCTAATCTATACAAATGAATATGCACTATTAGATATTGGTACCTATTAACACCTATCAGATCAATGCATATCATTTGATATCTATCAACACACCCAATATCTTGACACTTGTCAACTTCTCACTTACACTGAGCTTTTGAATTGATGCTCATTATTGATCTCTTTAGTACGATTAAACACATACCATTAGATATTGGGACCTAATAACATCTATCCTTACCCACTCACCATTATATATTTAGTATGATTGAATGCTAATTGTTTATATTTCTCATTTGAAATCTAATGACTACTTTATGAAGTTTAAACTTGACATCTGCATGCCTGTTTCATTTTTTAAGTCTAAATTTGAAGCTTTTATAACTTGAGATAGAAAACTCATCAAGTTATGAAATTTGTAGAGGATAATCTAGGCATGAATAACTTCATGTCCATGTATTTATTTTGGCCATGATAGGATTTTTTGGCATATTTATAAACTACATAAAAAAGTTGGATAGTTTATTTCTACATGATGTCTTGATGATGGTATGCCACTTCAAAGCTTGTGATTGATATTTCAAGGATCAAAATGAGTCCTCTGTGAAACCTTATTTATGTCCATGAAGGTTATGATCACCATGAGAACAAGTTGATATTTACACTTTGCAACCTTGGATGTGTTTCAAGAATTACTTATCAAAGGTCAATAAATTACACTTTAAGATTGTATTAAATTTATTCAAAATATTTGTAAGTGACCTTTGATCTCCTCCTCATTTAGGAACTCTGATCAGTTAATTACTCCATACTAGGAACTTCTAGAAATTGATCTACCTAGGCAAATTTTTATATGTAGGCCAAAATTGGCCAATAATACCCTTTTGGAGAGCCACTCCTACATCATTCCCATCACTTATCAATCCAAATCATTCATTTAATAATGGTATATGATTTCCATTTGATCAATCACATCCAATATGAAGCTTGAAACTACACCCATACATCTTAGAACATCACAAATTTTTCAAGAGAATTACAAGAAGGTATAATAATTATATTTGTTTTATTATTTAAATTACATTCTTATTAGTATTGCTCACTCTGAGGATACATGATTAGGTTAGTGGTAGCATTTCAATTTGAGTTTTTATTTATACTATTTAAGATAACCTTTGTCTCATGATGTTAAAAATAGTGATATTATATTTAGAGTATATAGAAACTTTATAAAAAAAATTATAACTAGAAACCTAAAAATGTTTTGGTTTTTGAATCTAATTTTAATAATTTAATTGGACCTTTCCAATTTTTAGGATTAGGTTAATTCCTCCTATGATTTGGTGTAATATCATATGTACTAATTTTATACTAGTTATTTCAATATTATTTCATAAAAATGTTTCAAAATTTATTTTACTCACTATAAGTACTATGAAACTTGAAAAATAACTAAAAACTATAAAGTAATATGTAAAACTATTGTATTTTAAATAATTTTCATATTATTTTGGGTATATTAGGTATGTGTTTTTTAGATTATTTTTTCTCAACCTAATTCTATTAGGAGGGAATTTTATAGCTTCAATGGTGGTGTCTATAAAATTCATGAATCGATAGAATGTGATATGGAGGATGATGTGGAGGAGGATTATTAGTTTCCAAAACACTCTTCAATGAGTGGAAATCCCTCTAACTTTACTTAATGGAGCATCCATGGATGTAGATATTTATAATTTATTTTTTTAATGTGAAATATTTTTTATTATTGTAAAATTATAATATAAATTTATTATGACATGTATATTACTTATTAAATAATGAATTATAGTAACATGCTTAGAAAAGAAGATGTCCCTCAATATATTATTCTAGGTACCCACCACAAAATTATAAATTAATAGTTTATTTTTCAATGTAAAATATTTATTTTCATTAATAAATTATAATACAACCTGATTATGAAGGCTCTAATTATCATGTATAATTGAATTAGGGTGAGGTAATTGATGTGGTGTAGAATTTCACCATTATGGGAGGGGTTTTTAGGCCCTCTCACTCCCAGCCACAATATTGGGATAACCTTAGGCTATGGGTAGCCTATAATGAGGTTGAATCTTTAGAGAAGGCTAGCTTCCTCTTGATGGATCACCTAGACTGATATTTATGCTTGGAAAAGGGATAGAAAAGTGGGGTAATGGGTTATTAAGGGAGATAAAAGTTGATGCACCAAATTTTAATGAGAACTCACATAAACATAAAAAATACACTGATGAAGCTTGAGATAATGCTAGCTCACACAATCTCACAATCTAGCTAATATGCATAAGTGTTTCATGAACTAGGTTCACTAAGAAATTAATTAATCAAAGAAGAATTCTAAGACTCACACTAGGCATCCATTAATGGTAGAAATAACATGAGTCTAGACCTTAAACTAACTTCAAAACACCTAAAAATAGGCAAGAAAGAAGGACAATGGACATGGAAGATTCTCCTTCACAAAACCATCATGCACAAGCTTACTAAACATAATTCAAAGGTAAGAGATAGGTAAATAAATTATTTATTGCTTCAATATGTCTTTCATATAAATTTTGATAGGGTCTATCCTTATCAAAATGAGAGTCTCTTTCTCTAAATAGTGAGAATTATTTAAGATTCCAAAATCAAAGAGAGGTATATAGGAGAAGAGGGGAAGAGAGAGAGGGGAGTGAGAAAAATAATGATTAATAAATGAGGTCCAACCACTTTAATGGAGTCCTAACCACATTTTGATCAATTAAAAATAACCCTAACTCCTAATTAACCATTCATTAGCTCCAAATAGCTCCAAGCACCTCATTGTATTAGAAAACATGTTAGAAGACAATAATCCTTTGAAAATGGTGAGTCATTATCCATTAGAATGGGAAAGTCCACCAAATACTTTTGGAACTTCATTGAATGCTGCACTTGGCCCTCTTAGCCTCTAAACTCTCTGTCTAGTTAATGAGCTTATCTCACCATGCTTAATCTTGATATGTCCTTTACATTATTTAGATAGTCACTTTAGCTCATTTGTCTAGTGTCCTTTTAGAACATAGTTGTCATAAGAACTTGCCCCTATGACAACTTGTTTCTCTATCACCATTTTGTCATTACTCCAAACTCTAAACATAGGTCCACTATAGATGAAAACTAATCCCATTTATTGGTTTTCATATAGCAATAGTCTAAAATGAAGTTATACAATCTACCTAATCTCCTGATCATGAAAAAGATGTAAAACATACATATAAAATGTTTTGAGAGGTTGAACTAAGCTTTAATGATAGTAGATGAATTTACAGGGTTTGTTATGGTAGCCTAGATTTGTATCTTGATCTTGCATTTACTCATTTTCCAACTTGGGTGGAAAAATCTTTGATCCGATGTGTCCACTTTTGTGGCATCCTCTCAAGTTACTTATCTCCTTTTAAAACCTAAATGTTTAAATATTAGACACATGTCTTCATCTTATTCCATCTAAATATTTGATCAAATCTACTCCATTGATCCTCATGGGATTCTCTTGGATTTTACATTGATCGTTAGTCATTTATATGTGATCTAATCGTGATAGTATGCCACTTAGCAGCCCTATGTTCATTTTTATCTCAATTTTCAAAAACATGCCACTTGTCAATCTCACATGCCTATTTTTGGGACCTACTATCAATATTGTTCTAATTTATGCACTTATTCCATGTGGCAACCTCGCATGTAATCTAATCTCTTTAACTTTTGAACTCATGTGCACCATCAATCTTTTCTACAAGGTTGAATGTACATCATTGATCTTGATCATCTTGATCAAACACACACCATTTATCCTTTGATTCACTATGATCATGCTACTTGTAGCCCTACATCCAAACTCAATATCCTCTAATTTGTTAATCTTGATCTCACTATTGATCTTTGATTGCATGATTGAATGTGTGTCATTGATCTTGATGGTCCCACTATATCGAGCTATTATCCACATTCCATTGATCTTGATTTGATCAAGTGATATTTTGACACTTATCAAATCTGTGTTCAACCTTAGGATCCTTTGAAATATTTTAATTAAAATGACTACTTCCCATAGTTTTAACATGATGTCCCCATTCACATCTTACTCTACTATTTCAACTTTAAATTCTTATATCTTGAGATAAACAACTCATCAAGATACAAAATTTGTAGAGGGTATTCATGACACAAATAAAATCATGTTCATGAAATTCTTCAACCTTGATCAAATTCCAAAGTATACTTATAAAATATGCAACCACACTAACCTGTTTATTCTTGCATCATGTACCATGATGGTCTAGCTCCTTGAAAATCATCAGATTCACACTTTAAACTTGTTTAAAGTGTTTCAAAATCTTTTTGAGTGACTTGTGATATTCCACTAAAGTCTGTCTTCTCTTTATAGTATTGGATCATTCATCAACCAGAGTTCTAATCAGCTCCTTCAAACCATATTTAGTCAAAGTTTCTTATGTGGGCCAATTTTGGCCAACATTTTTGGAAACCTCTTAGGATTGCATTTCTTCTATGCAACAAATTAGTTTCCTTATTTAATACATTAGGCATACGGAGTCATAAGTCTTTTCTCTCAGCTGATCATGAATTGATACAAGGTTGTCCCTTTTTAAAAACCTCTCTTCTTAGAGAAACAAGGACAAAAAGGAATAAGAAATAACACTTGTTCCCAAGGCACTTAGGGAAGGAAACACACAATAGAAAATAAATGTGCACAAGTAACTTAGAGAAAAGCATAAAATATATTCTAATATATTATAATGCCTTAAAACTCTTTTAATATCAAAGATTTAAATGGATGTAATTGATTGGGATGGGTAATACCTCTCCTTCTAGTTGGGCAAGCTGAAAAGCATTATGTTATTTTCATCTATGGATCAAGTAAGGGCCACTCCACAAGCTATAAAAATTGGTATAGTTTCCTAGTTTGGCCTTATTTGAATCCCACTTGAGGACTATGTCCCCTTATTTGAAGTCCATTGCTATGTCTCTCTTGTCAAAGGCCTTCTTGACTTGAGATTGATGTGACTCTAGTGTCCTCATTACAAGGCCCCTAGTTTCTTCAAGCTCCATGAGCTTTGCCATCCTCATGCTCATAGGTTCACCCTCCATTAACTCAAGCTAATTTTCTAACTCTGAGGTAGGTAGTTCAAGATAAATGGGATATTTTTCTTCCCTCCCATATACTAATAAAAATGGTGAGTTTTTAATGGCAACTTTGTGAGTCACTCTATCATCCTATAAGGTTATCTTTAACTTTGTGTACCACATTCTCTAATTTTCCTCCACAGTCTTCTTGATAATCCTTATCAAGTTCTTGTTTTTGGACTCTAACTATCCATTGCCATAGGGGTAGTAATTTGAGGATGTATTAAGGTATATGCACATCTTAAATTCCCACTCACTTATCTTCATGCCAATAAATTCTAAGGCATTGTTTGAAATTATTGTTTTTGATACACCAAACATGGTCATTATGCTATCTTAGAAGTCTAATACTATTGTTTCATTATCTTCTTTAAGGGAAATTGATTCCACCCACCTAGTAAATTATTTAGTATAAATAAGTACCCATTTGTGTCCTCAATTATAAGGTGGATTCATCATTCCTCTAAAGTCCAAGCCCCACTACATGAAGGGCTACTCCACGTGAATTGGGTTGAGAGGAAGGGATTCCAATCTTTACTTACCTACAAACATAACACATTTTTTGACCTTTCTCACCCATGCATATGCATATTTGAAAAGGTTAGGTCAATAATAACTAGATGTCATCACCTTTTCTATTATAGTCCTTAGAGTAAAATGACCTCCTATAAGCCCATCATGGAATTGATCTAATTGTTTTGTCACTTAATTATCATCAATGCACCTAAAAATCACTCCATTAAGGTTTCTTCTAAATATAACTCCATCAAATAATACATAAGGTATGGAATAATGTCTAAAATAGCTTCTCTTTTCCCTATCCATACCTTGAGGACACTCACCTATTATCAAAAAATGTGTCATATCTTAGAGCTAGCTAGTGTAAGGTGGAGGTGCATCTACTTGTGAGTTGTCGTGTGTCACCAAGACCACATATTTATCCTCCTAAAGATCATCTACCATATGCTCACATAATCCTTTGCCTCTTACTATCTTAGTTACTTTAATCTCCATGTCATACTCCATGACCTTGGTAATCCAACCATCCCTCTTCTCATTCAAGTCTTTGTTAAGAAGGAAATCCCTTACTCTAGGATGAGACACCATAAGATGGATCCTACTATTGGAGAGCATTTATCTAAACTTTTTGAGGCTTATAAAATTTTAAAGGAATTAATTTTATACAAAAGTGTACCTTACCTCATATCCTTCAATCCCTTAACTAAAAAAAGTAATTTATTACTAAAGTTCACCATTCTTCTACATCAACATAGTTAATATATTATTAATATTGGCAAAGGTGTATAATATGAAATGCCTTGAAAAGTCAATATTCATGAGTGAGGGTGCTTTGGTAATGGCTTAATTTATATCCTCAACTTCTACTTTACCTTCATTTGACCAAGTAAAAACTTGGTTCTTCTTTAACAGGGTAGTAATAAGCTGGACCAAGTTTACAAAACTAGGTATAAACCTCCTTACAAATTTTATTTTCGCAAGGAAGCTCTAGATTCCCTTCCTGTGTCTTGGTAAAGATAAGGCCCAGATGGCACTTATTTTATCAGGGTCTATGGCCAATCCCTATTTTGAGATTAAATATCCCAAGAGTTTTCCTTCATGGATAGTAAAAACACATTTCCTAAGATTCAGAGAGATCCTATATTCCCTACACCTTTCAAAAATCAGCCTTAGGTGATATAAGTGTTCACTAGCCTTCTTAGAGAAAAATATGATTTCAACTAAGTAGATGAAAATTATCTAATTTAGTAATCATTGGAAAGCCATGTCCATTGCTCTCTAAAACATATCCTGAATATTCAACAAGCTAAAGGTCATATTTTGATAAGCATATGTGCCCCACTTTGTGGTGAAAGTAGTCTTATATTGATCTTTTTCTCTTACCAACACCTAATTGTATCTTTAATACCCATACAAAAAAGAGAAGTGCTTTGAAATAGAAACTATTTGAAGTATTTGATCCATGGATGGTAAGGGTTCATGATCTTTCAAGGAGAACCTATTTAGGTCCCTAAAATCAACACACAATCTAATCTCCCCTTTATTTTTCCTTACAAGTACTAGGTTAACTACCCATGAGGAGTTATTTATGAGAAAGATGATATTGTATTAAATTAATTTGTTCAATTTTTTCCTCATAAGATCTTCAATTTTGGTGTTGATAGGCCTTTACTTATACCTGACAAGCTTGGCATTAGCCTCCAATTCTATAGTGTGTTAGCCTAGATTTGGATCAAAACCTCTCAAGTCACTATATTCGCAAGAAAATATGTCTGCATATTCTTTACAAAGCTCAATGAAAGCATGTATTTCAGCCCTAGTGATTATATTTCCAATTTTGAGGATATTTTATTTGAGAATCAAAACTCTTTCATAGTTATCCTCATCTATTGACATCACTACCTTATCTTTCCTTATATGGTCTCCCTCATGGAGAAAACCTTCAAGGGTGACCAAACCTTTAGGAATTTTATTGTAAATTAGTTGAAAAAATTGATCTTCATGTTGATGTTGAAGTTTATCTTGGTTTAATGAGGTAAAATCTGCTTCTTACTACAAGAAATAAGCAATCTTCTTATCACTATCAAAGACCTGATAATGAGCTTCATTGTCTAGCACTGATGGTCTTACTACCACCTTAACATGTGGCTGCACTTTGGAATTTTTCAATTCATTTGGGAGGTCAAACTGAGCTCCCATAACTACTAACCTATCAACATGTTAGTTTTAGTTCCTTGGCACTACTTGGATGTTAAAGGCCTCAAAATCCTCAAGAATTTCCCACACTCTATGTTTTTAATATTTCATCAAGGGATTCTTTGTGATGTTTAGGAATCTGACCTGATGTACTATTTCTCACTATCCCCATATGCTTGAAACTACTTAATTTATCTCCTATTCACCTATTAAAGGCCATAGATAAGGATCTCATACTCAGATCTATTAGAAGAATAACTAAATTAAAACCTATTAGAAGAGAAGTATTTATCATTATAGGGGGATACTAGCATTTCACCTACACCTAATCCATATTTTCTCCTTGAGCCATCAAAAAAATAATTCTCACAAACCACTAACATCTTCTTATGGCCTAGCGAGGGATGGCATGGATTCAATATCCTCATGCAAGTAGTAGACTCTAATGTCTCTTTCCATAACACCTTCCAAAGGGTCAATAAAATTATTTTCACTTCATAAATTATCCAATAACATATTAGGTATCTCCTCAAGATGAGTTTTTAGTTCTTGGCCAATAAGGTGTTCATCTTCATCTAGGATGGTGTAGTTGATGTTTGAGCTATCTGGATCATAAGGATCAATGTGAAATTGTGTAATAGGCTCAACTTTTATGGATACCTTGGTGCCATGCCTTGTCTTTAAATTCATTTAGGACCAATTTGATGCTAGATAACCCCTAATTTTTGCTGTGAAATCTCTAGATAAACATAGGGAAAAA
Organism: Torreya grandis; assembly: GCA_037957365.1. NCBI lineage: Eukaryota > Viridiplantae > Streptophyta > Pinopsida > Cupressales > Taxaceae > Torreya > Torreya grandis. Next base: position 316,057 of record JARHVA010007186.1, read on the forward strand.
TGAGGAGGCATATATAGAATTAACACATCTTGAGCCACTAAGACACTAGGATAAGCATGCAAGGTCATGTTTAGACCTTTGATGATTCCAGATGGTTTGGTGAAATATATATCAAGTTGAAAAACTCTCTTATATTAGGGCTCATACTTTAAACCAACCTAATTTGCTATTGAATGTGGCATTATTGAAGTACTTACTCCACTATCTACCATGAAATTATGTACTAAAGAGTCACCAATAATCACATAAATGTAGAAAAGGGGAGGTTTAAACATCTTATTTAGTTTCCATTCATTAGGTACTTTGGTTTTATTGGTCATACCTACTTTCTCTTTGCTTGGTGGCTTATCAAAAACCTTGATCTTTGACAATCCTTCTTGAAGGATATCCACATGGGTAGGCATGGAGAGCATGTCCCACATTGGCAAACTCACATTGGATTTTTTCATTTGTTAAACAATATTTATGGGCAAACCACCAAATTTTGTTTATGCTTTGGGATCCACAACTATATGTTGAACCTATGAGTTTTATGGTACAAAGGCATTCCCTTGATTTTGATTCTTTGAAGTAATTGGAAATTTTGGAGTAATAGTAGGTTCCTTTGGATTTGATAGTAAATTAGTAATTGTAGGAATATATTTGACTAATTCTTATTCACCATCCATATTCATTCTTTTAAATATTATATTATCAACCACTATATTGTATGCTTGGCTAGAACTAGCCTGCTAATTGAGTACATAACACTCTTTTTTATCATAGTTAACCATTATAACACCCGACTATCTTGGTCTTTCCCTAGGCCCCTGGCCTTGTTGAGGTTCTTTTGTTTTAGTCATCATAGGTATTTTTTTATTTGAGCCATAAGGGCTTGGCTATATCCATATCTATAATCTTACTACCATTGATCATTGAAGGCTTGATTGAAGTTAGTGTTTGGGATAATGGATTGATTGAAAGACTGATTCCATGGTATGGTACACTCAAATTCTTGAGAAATGTTATTTTGAGTAGGGACCAAAGTGTTGTAAGTTCTTGTAGTATTTAGATTATAATAATTTTTCCTAACATAGCTAGGTTGCCCTTGGACTTGGCCTTATCCTTGGAAATTTCCTTATATGGTGGCTTATTTGCTTAATAAGACTACTATTAGGGCTGATATGTAGTTTGATAAGGTCTATTGAATTGGGCCTAATGCCTCTTCACATTTACCAACTCATTTCCAAATTATTGAAACATGATCTTAAGTTCTTAAAAATTCTTATTTTCTTGGGAGTCACTAGATTGACTAGTTGAAACCTTTTCTTGCTTTGGTGTAGGTATGGAAGCAAGTGTTGGCATAGGAATAATGGAAGAAAGTAGAGCAATGATTATAAAAGGTGGTTGAATCATAGGTAATAAAGGCATTAGTGGTCTAGGTGTAAGCTTACCATCTTAAACTAGATAATTTTATGCTCTAATTGCCACCTCATAAGCATTTGGGAGCTAAAAGGTGATGCACCAAATTTGAATGAGAACTCACATAAGCATAAAAAATACACTGATGAAGCTTAAGATAATGATATCTAACACAATATCATAATATAGCTAATATGCATAAGTGTTTCATGAACTAGGTTCACCAAGTAATTAAGGAAGTAAACAAGAATTATAAGACTCACACTAGGCATCCATTAATGGCAGAAAGAACACAAGTTTAGACCTAAAAATAACTTGAAAACACCTTAAAATAGGAAATAAAGAAGGATAATGGACATGGAATATTTTGCTTCATAATGTTATCATGCACAAGATTACTAAACATAATTTAGAGGCAAGAGATAGGCAAAGAAAGTATTTATTTCTTTATGAGGTATTTCATACAAATTTTTATAGGGTCTAGCCTTATCAAAATGAGAGTCTCTTGCTCTAAAAAAATGAGAAATATTCAAGAGTCCAAAATCAAAGAGATATATATAGAAGAGAAGAGGGGAAGAGAGAGAGGGGAGTGGGAAAAACAATGATCAATAAATGAATTCCAACCACTTTTATGGAGTCCTAACCACCTTTTTATTGATTAGCATTATTCCTACCTCTGAATTAGCCATTCATTAGCTCCAAATAGCTCCAAGCCCCTCACTAGCTTAGAAAACTTGCTAGAAGATAAGAATCCTTTGAAAATGGTGAGGCATGATCCATTTGAATGGGAAAGTCTCCCAAAGACTTTTGAAACTTCATTTAATGATCCACTTATCCTTTTTAGCCTCTAAACTCTCCATCTACTTAGTGAACTTGTCACATAATGATTCATATTGATATGTCATTTACGTTATTTAGATAATCACTTGAGCTCATTTATTTGGTGTCACTTTAGAACATAATTTTTAGAAGACCTTGACCCTATTTTAACTTCTTTCTTTATCACCATTTTATCATTACTCCAAACTCTAAACACAGGTGCACTATAGATGAAAACCAATCCCATTTATTAGTTTTCATATAGCCATAGTCTCAAATGAAGATATATAATCTAATCTCTTGATCATGAATTAGATGTAAAACATACATCTTAAAGCTTCTAAGAGGTTAAATAAAGATTTAATGGTAGTAAAAAAAATTTCAAGGTTTTATTTGATATCCCAAATTCATATCTTGATCTTGCATTTACTCATTTTCCAACTTGGCTTGAAAAAACTTTGATCCAATATGTCTACTTTCATGGAATCCTATCAAGCTACTTATCTCCTATTAAAACTTTAATCTTACAAGTTTGGACATGTGTCCTCATCCTATTCCTTCTAAATATTTGATCAAATCTACTTTGTTGATCCTTGTGGGAGTCTCTTGGCTTTGAACTTCAATTTTGGCCATTGATTTGTGATTTTCTCTTGAGATTATGCCACTTGGTAGCCCCACATTCATTTTTATCTCAGTTTAAAAAAAAAATCCACTTGTCAATCTTATGCACCTCTTTACATACCCTACTATCAATCTTCATCTAGTTCATGATCTTATTCCATGTGGTAGCCTTGCATGCAATCTAGGCTCATTGACTTTTGAACTCACGTGCACCATTGATCTTTTTGTAAGGTTAATTATTGATTATCTATCTTGATCAGCTTGATCAATTATACACCATTGATCCTTTGATTCACCATGATCATGCCACTTATTAGCCCCACATCTAAACTCAAGATCCTCTGACTTATTGACCTTTATCTCACCATTGATCTTTGATTACATGATCGAATGCATGATGTCGATCTTGATGGTCCCATTGTATCAATATATTATCCACATGCCATTGATATTGATTTGATCAAGTGAGATTTTGACACTTGTCAGCTCCATATTCAACCTCAAGATCCTTTAAAATATTTGAATTCAAACAATTACTTGCCATGATTTTAACTTGATGTCCCCCCATATATCCCACTTTGCTAGTTCAACTTTGAAGGTTTATATCTATAGATAGATAAATCATCAAGATACTAAATTTACAAATGGTATTCATGTCACAAAGAACATAATGTCCATACAATTCATCTACCTTGATTGATCTCCCAATTATAATTATCAAATGTGTAACCAAACTGACCTATTTATTCCTACATGATGTACTATGATGGTTTAGCTCCTTAAAAATTATTAGATTCACACTTTACAGTTGATTAAAGTGTTTCAAAATCCTTGTGAGTGACTCATGACCTTCCCTTAGAGTTTGTCTACTATTTATAACATTGGATCATTCATCAACTAGAGCTCTCTTCAGCTCCTTCAAACCATATTCAGCCAAAGTTTCTTATGTGGGCCAATTTTAGCCAACACAAACTAAGACAACCTTCATTTACTACCAAGGAATTTTGTTGAAGATATGAAGAAATTTTATTTTTTATTAAAATTAACTTGAATTAATTAAGTTATTACTCCCTATATTTTTATTATGGATCCATGTCAGGCACAAGACCCTATCATCCTATTATTTATAGACATGATGAATGCAAAAATTAGTAAAAGTCCCCCAAATAAGCCTCAATGACATTATCTAGAAGATTATGGTGAGTAGGCATAGGTTCTTTGCTTGTGTCAAAAAATGAAAAAACCTCTCATTTATCACATGAAGAAAATATACAATGAGTGAAAGGCACACTCAAAATAGGTCTCTATGTAAATGATAATATAAAAATATTAATGAATGTTCAGGGAAGATAAATATTTTAATATGTTTTATTTTAGTATTTTAATTTATTTTGTGTGAGTATTTTATTTTATTTTATTTTATTTCATCCATTTTATTAGTTTTTCTATTCTAAAATTATTTATTTTTTAATTTAGAGTTTTTAATTAAAGTATAACATTTTTGACATTCAATTTCAATTATGGATAGTGACGGAAGGGTTTTCAAAAATTTCTCTAGGTTGTAATCCTCCTTGGTCAAATTGAGCACAATATAGATCTTGATGAGGAAGAGGATGAGGGCCCCTATTGGGACCTCCAAATCCTAGGTGTTATAATAACTCAAAAAATAATAGAGTAGAGAAAGTATATAAGCACATGTGAATACAAGGTCATGTGAATAATCATCTGAAATATATTAAAAATATTCATGCTTTAGAAATTTCTATTATAGAAGAGGGTACTAGCCTAAAAAACCTTAATAGTGCAGTAGAAAGAGATAAATATAGAATGGAAAATGTGCAGATTAGAAAATTCATAGGCCTTAGGATAAATATTGATGTATACATAGAATGGGCCACTAGTAAATGGAAACCATGAGGTTAGATGGAATTTTTAGGTATGAAAAAATTGATTTTCTTAATCTCTTTTTTAAATAAGGAAGATTGTGATATAACACTATTACAAGGACCATGATTTTTGGAAAAGAAACATAGTTATTTTTAATAATATTGAAACCATGCTTTGACTCATAAAAGGAAAACATAAATATTGTCCCAATATGGGTATGACTACATGGCCTTACATTAGAATATTAAGAATATGAAGTAATGTTTGGGAAAGTTATAACCTTTGGATAACTCCTTGTAATTGATCAAGTGACTAGAACCTAAATAATATTAGTTTATGATAAATTTTGTGTAATGTTGATTATATTCTAATTTTGAATCATAGTTACATAAAAAAGAGTATGAAAATAAACCAATGTTATGCTAAAGCTATTGAAAACTAGGGAATGACAAGGAGTCTTGCCTAGATAAAAAGAGAGATAAAATAGTGTGGAGGAAGAAATATACAAATAATAAAATTAGTATCCAAAATGATCAAAGAGGAGAGGATAACAGTCAAATTCTATAGGAAGAAAGAAGGTACAATAAAATATAAATCAAGCCTATAATAAGGGTGAAGAGGAAGGAAAGTCCTAATAGCTACATAAATTCTAAGAGAAAGAATATATATACCTAGTTCCCAATCTGAACCATGATAGGTTTAAATAAGGAAACATGAGGATAAAAAAAATAAAGATAAAAAATAAAATCAAATGAAGCTAATTAAGGTCAAATACAAATATCTAGCAAGAGAAAGTGATAGTTACAAGAATATAGATATTGCAATTTTTTAGGAGAAATAATAAGGGGAAGTTCATTTAAAATATTCAACACAAGACAAAACTATGGATCTAGAGTATGTAATACCTTATTCATAACTTTAAATATATGAGTGAGAGTTAGTATCTTCAATAACTTAAGAGAAACTTCACACTGATCGGTATAGTTTCCAATTAACAAGGAATGTTTAAAAACTTGGCTTAATTGGGCATGGAAATAAATAAACATAGTCCAAACCAAAAATAAATTTTAATTTTGAGAGATGGAAAAATAAGTTACAAAAAAACTTCAAATCATGTTTGTAACAATCCATCTAGGTTTTACTAGAATAAGGTATTTTTTAAAAAACATTTACACAAATTTAGAAATAGATTCCATCATGATGAAACCAATAAACAATGATATTTAACTAAATACATTAGTTTTTAGATAACCATTTTAAGGTCTATAGCTAATCTATTTAGATAATGATCATAATATCAAGATTAAGTGTAATGCTGAATTTAGAAACCAATACTGCATTTATTTTGTAAAAGTATAATTATAAATTCATTCATTGATGATAAAATGTTACAAATAACTATTATAATAGTAAAAATAATAAAATATTACAATTTTATCTTAATACATATCTTAACAATAATGTACAAAGATACAATGCTCCATGGATCCCGCAAAACTCAATGAACTCATAATATCCATAAGTAATCATGAGTGTAGTCACTAGTGAAGTATTTTTGAGGGGAGGGAAAACATCATCCAAATTATTTTCCACACCAACCATGGACCATAGATCTCCCACATAATCCCCCAACAAGGGAATGGCCCTCCATTCATCGATGGGTAGATAATGATTGTGTGGGAATCAATAGTCACAAATAGATCTCGTGTGTTGTAATATAACTAATACATGATGTAAATCACAAATAAACCCATTCAAACATGATATCTTACAAAACATGTAAACTAAATAAAACAAATAAAATGACAATGTTTAACTATAAACACTACATTGGCCAAAATTTTCATATAGTTATTGATCTCAAGGATTGGTCAATTTCATACACAACACTCAATCAAATTATATTTTATATGGGTATTAGTAACACTATCTACATGAAGTATATCTCACTTGCTTATATAGGGTCATTAATAACATATTAGGTATATATATTTAATAATAATAAAAGCAACAAATTCACAATGAATATTTCCTACTAGAAGAAATAATAGGTGTTAAACAAGGAAATATGAAATACATTCATTTAGTCCATCATATGTAATGTAATGAATTTAAATCATCCTATTTATTATATAATAATAAATAGATTTAAAAAGAGTCATCAATAAAATCAAACCATCTAGGTAAGACATATATCAAGACATCAAGTGACCAAATATTAATAGCTCTAATTATTATGTTATTCATCCATATAATAACATTTACTAGTTTATCACTTTATGTCTTGGTATAAATAGTACCTCAATAAGCTTATTCAATTACTAACAAAAATTATTATGATTTTTATTTAATATCAAATAATAAATAATTTCATGTCCTTTCAAATCATTAAACACATAACAAAAGCACCCAAATTTATTTTCTATATCATGTAATGGTCTTAAGTATTGAATAAAATATGTATATATATATATATATGTATATATATATATATATGTATATATGTATATATATATGTATATATGTATATATATATAGATATATGTATATATATATATAGATGTATATATATATATATATGTATATATATGTATATATATATACATATATATATACATCTATATATATACATATATACATATATATATACATATATACATATATATATATATATATACATATATATATATATATATATACATATATATATACATATATATATATACATACATATATATATATATATACATATATATATATATATGGTATACCTAATTTAGATTTGCAACTCAATTAGAAAATCATAAGTATCCCATATATTTATGTAAATCACTCAGTTATATACTATAACATATTCAATTCAGGGTAACTCTAGACCCTGAATTAGCAGAATATATCTTCCAAGAAGAAAAACGGTTTTCCTCTTGTGCTGCCATTTTCCGTTTCCGTGGTTTCTGGCCTTCGTTTGTAGATCTATAGAATTGGATTGCTAAGAGTTGGTTGCACATTAAAGACGGTTAAATCCAGACCTGCGCCAGGGTTTTTTTTATAGTTATATTTCAAAGTCCTGAAGATAGGCAGTCTATATTGTGCCACAATAATTTTTCTTGGCAGGGCAGGTTTCCTCTTTTGGCCAAACCTTGGCACAAGGATTTTAATCCTCTCTTGGAATATTTTAACAAGATCCCTATATGGGTGCGGCTCCCTTATCTTCCGATTCATTTTTGGCAAGAGGCAATTTATAAAACCATTGGAAATGCTTTAGGGGAGTTTCTGTATGAAGATGACTGCACTAAGAGCCCCCATTCGACTTATGCACAATTTCTGGCTGTTCTAGATGTTTCAAAGGGCCTTCCTGATGCGATATGCATTGAATCCCCAAGGGGTACCTGGACACAAATCTTGGATTATGAGGGGATTCCTTTTAGGTGTAGGAAGTGTTACCAGACGAGACATTTAGCTGCTCATTGTGGTGCTGGGAAAAACAATCCCAGACGTTCACCTTTTTGGTGGCCAAAGGATTTCTCTGAACATAGCACAAACAAACTACCTTTGGAGACTTATACAGATTTCGAGACCGAGAATGAGGAAAGGGTGCAATCTGAATCGGAAGATGAAGAGGATTCACTGGAGAATCAATCAATTGAAGCCTCTGAGGAGGCTGTAGTTAATAATACAGCTGAGCCTGTGGAGGAGATGGTGATCTCATCCCCTATTCTGGAGGATCTTTTAAAGAGCCAGACAGTGTTAGACTGTCACAAGGAGTGTATGCCTATTGATGGCCAAAGATCTTTGTCTTCTGAGGCATGGGTTGCTGAGGCAGCTAAGGTTGAAGATGGCTGGACTGCAGTCAGAAGAAAGAAGTCTAAGCCTTTGGTCCCTCCGCTTGAAATGAATCTTCGGTCATGCAAAAAGAAAAATTTGAATTTAAAAGATTCATCCAAAGTTCCTTTTTGCTGATTGGTTTTTAGGGGCAGTAAACCGGTCATTTTTTGGTTTGCTGGTTATGGTTCTGGAAGATTTGTTTTCTTTCAGATCAGTGAATTGACAGCTATTTTTTGTTCTTATCTATTGGATTCAGGTCCTTGTAAAACCTGGTGTTGGCTCTTTTTTGTTATCAGGTTCTTGTGCTAACCTGGTTTTGCTTTAATGTTTATCTTTCTCCTTGTTCTGGGTTTTGGGGTCCCTTCAAAACCTATTTTTACCTTAATCTAAAACATATTCAATCAGTAGTCGATATATGTATGATTATTTGTAATATACTCTAAATAGACAAATATATTATCCATGATTTAAGAGTATCATGTATACCATAGGTATACTTTTAAACTTTTCATTACATTACAATTAATTTTTCAAAACTCAACATCATCCAACTTTAGACAAATATATTATCCATGATTTTAGAGTATCATGTATACCATAGGTATACTTTTAAACTTTTCATTACATTACAATTAATTTTTCAATAGTCAACATCATCTAACTTTAGATATTACAATTGAGTTCCATTTTTGAAATTACAATAGATAATGTATGGGTTGATATGGTATATTTAATAAGAATATAATATTTGGTCAAAATTTTCAAGTATCACATAAAAATCTATGCCTATTTGAATACCCAATCATATAACTAATTTCATTGATTTTCTATTTGTTAAACTAAGATTTAACTCTAGATATACTATTGTAGGTACTTCTATCAATTTGTAGTCAACTAAAACCTCAATAACTCATAGTTATAAACAAACCTAGACACACACACACACACACACACACACACACACACACACACACACACACACAGATATATATATATATATATATATATATATATATATATATGTATGTATGTATGTATGTATGTATATTTCATAATATTAAAGGACAATTTCCAAGATATACAGTCCTAAACTATACCCAGTCTCATCTATGTATAGCCATATTTTGATATGCGAGTATATGTATTCATATATTTTTCTCTAAATGATACAAGAAGTCATAATATTATCCCTTAGTATTAGTGTGAAAATAATCAACAGTTTTACACAATAAGAACTCCTTAAACATATCCACAATAATAACATGTTGATCTATATCTCCATTATCAGTTCAGTTATCATATTAAAATAATGCTATAAGTTTATAAAGGTACATCACAATATTGATTTATATATGTATATATATACATTGATATGTATATATCATAGTTCATCAAAGTCATAAAGTTATATCTACATATCTATGTATATTTATATAATTTTATATAAGTCTTATAAATGAAATAAAACCACACTTATTTTATTCTTGCATAGAAAAGGATTATATAACTTATGTGACCTATATGAAACATTAATATCCAACTACATGTTTCTACTACCTGTGTTCATCCTAATTTATCTCAACTAAACCCATACACACAACCATACCCTAGTATGGGATTAATAATATTTAACCAAATTTATCATAAAATTAAGCTATTATTTAACATGAAGAAAAGGATGATTCGATAATATTTTCACAAGATTAAGTTAACCTAATATTTCCATTCATACCCTACTTGGGTTAATTTTATAAATATTTTACTCGGTTTAAACAAACAATAACCCAATGTATTAGTTGGTATAAGGCAAGAACAATTTCAATAATGATATTAAAAGACAGACCTTAAGCCAAACCTATATTTGTGTTTAAACTAAGTGATTACATTCATTGATCTATGAGATTTCCCTAGGTATTTGAGAAACAAACATAGAATATATAAAATCACAGAGTTCATAACATATCCATTAGTAACTAGGGTTTCTAGGGTTATATGCTTGGCTTTGTGGATGGTCGATCCATCTGTAGTGCCACATATAGAGCCCAAGTTTTTTTCCTAAATTTCCAAAAAATGGATAACAAAAACCCTAAAATAATTTTAACCAAGTTTGTTAAATTAATCCATTTTATACATCTATCAATTTAAACAATAAAACCTATCTAGAAATCAAAATCAAGCTCTACCAAGTTCATATTTCCATTCTCCAAATCCTAGATGGAACCATTTTTCCTCTTTTTGCCTCTGTGTGTCATGTGCCTCCAAGCATCTCTTCTTCCCCTTTTATCCTTCTGCATGATATTTTCATGCCAATATAACTACCCATATCTCCACCAAACTCCATGTCAATTTTAATGAAATCAACAAAATAATTATATGCATGAAACTAACTACAAAATATTAGGAGTGATTTATTGTTCAACTCATGTTATTCCAAAATGAAATAATTATTTTACATAATGGTTCAAAGAAATCAAGTCAATTCCCATTAAAAATCCTAATCACTTGAACATTCCACATTATAATAATAATTTTTTTAAGCTTTATTAACCAAAACATTGACTTCTATAATAGTTATTAAAAATATTAACATTGACTTAACCAATAGCATTTTAAACATTATTAAACATAATAATCCAAACCTTATGAATATTAGTGATGACTTTCATTGAAACCTTTAAACATTGTAACTCCAACTAACAATATTGACTTAGTATAGGGTCAATAAAATAATATAACCATTATCATTAACATAACACAAGATCAATCCCATTTATTTAACATGATGATACTTAGTCAACTAATAATCATTTAGCACTTAATTCAATTATGTTCCTTTAGCAAGGTATAAACAAGACACTATTTTTTCCAAATAAATTCTCACATATATCCAAAGGTATAAATAACAACACTTAAATTCTAAATCACAGGTTAAGGAAATATCATCCTATGAAGTAGATAAGTAAGATAACACATATTAAATTCTAAATCTCACATTATAAAATGCACATCCATATTCAAAATACAACAATCATGATTATAACTAAAAACAACTATAAGCTATCAAAATCAAACATTGATCAAAAGAATATTATACTATTTTGGTGTGTGTGGGTTATTAATTCTCATTTTATTTTCTCCCAATGCCTCATCTATACCATCCTCTCTAATTATGCCTCCCCCCATCACAATCTGAGGGATGGATCTATCCTAAAATCACCTCACAAAAATAAAGGTAATTAACCCAAAATAATATAAAATCTATAGTATACTACTTTAATAAACTAAATAAAGATGATCATCATGTACACAACACATCAGTACATCTAACTTAACAAGTTAACAATAATGTAAATAAGTTAAATATAACTATCCATAAATCAATATATGAAATCCAACTTAACCAAAATAGTAATTAGCCAAAAAAATAACCATAAAATACACTAATCAATAGGTCATTAGGTTTAGAGAGGAATCAAGATGGGACAAAGTTAGATCTTATTAGTTATAAAGGGTCAGGTAAAATATGCAAATTAAATTCATCTATTATAATATTATAGGTTTGAATAAACCTAATAAACATAGGATTGTTAGAAATTTTAGTTTAAATCATATACCTAATATCCTTTTTTTAAAGAAGCCAAAATGTCAGAGAATAAATTTATTGCATATATATATATATATATATATTAAATTTTACCATATTTTCATGAGTGATGATGGGGCCTTAGGTGGATTATCAACCCTCTAATATCTCAATTATTTGATGGGGAATTCCTATTCAAATCACCTATATATTTTATTCACTAGTAAGAATGGAAAGTAAAGTTGGATATCATCCAATATGTATGCTCAAAATTATTTTTAAAGGAGAAGAAAGTTTTTGATGGATTTTAGGTATTTTATAATATCTTGTAGAGATAATAACTAGATGATAGATATGGATTTTATCACTCCATTATCTCTGATGGAAATGAAATGATGTACTCAAAGCTTCATAGACAAAATGGAAGATTTTAATCAATTTATTTCTAACTTTAACCTTTTATATAGAGATTTCAAGGGTTTGAGGCTCACTTTTACTATCATGATAAGAGGGAATAATATTATCTAAGATATACTTGATACATTTTTAATTTTAGCGGATTAGATAATGACACAAAATTATGGTTTAGATTCTCTCCCAAGAAAAGGGATGGACCATAACCCTATTTTTATAACTTGGATATCTAATAGGAATAAGAATCCCTCCAGATTGGAAAATATGTTGCTTCAACACAATATGGTGAAATTTGGATGTGAAAGGTCCTACTATGTTCAAGTTTCAAGAAAGCTAAGAAATGCTAAAATAATTTTGAAATAATGGAATAAAGAAACATTCAGAAATATATTCATTTAGAAAAAAGATAATATGAAAGGGGATGAAAAAATTAGATAAGAAATTTTAGGATCATGTAATGAATAATGATCTTTTATTTAAATATAAATTATTACTTAGTGAATACCACTCATTAAAAGCTAAATAGGAGACCTTTGGAGATAGAAATCAAGATCTCTATGGTTAAAATATGGGGAAATGAATTCAATTATATTCCATATTTCTAATTTGATACATAGAAGCTTGAACAAAATTAGATAAATATCTAAATTTGAAAACACTTTAAGTACAAACAACAAGGAAATAAGGGTTGAAGTGATTTTCATTTACAAAATTCTAGTATCAGGAAAAGTCATAAAAACATGAGGATGAGAAATAAATATTGGATGCCATTCCTCTTATTTTCTCTCAAAATGATAATGATACTCTATTATCTTTTAAATATATGTAATAAATTAAGTTTTTTTTGTTTTTAATGGATCAATAAAAATCCATAGGATTGGATGGATTATCTCCCACTTTTTTCCAAAACTTATGGGAAACTCTCTGGGGAGATTTGATTGTAGTTTTTGAAGATTAATAGAGTCTAGTAAAATTATGAGAGAAATCAATAATATTTTTATTGTTTCTATCCCTAAAAAAGTTTAGATCTATTGAATTCAAATATATCAAACCCATCAATTTGTGTAACACTCTCTACAATATTTTTCACTAAGATTATAGCTTTGAGACTATAAAAAATCCTCTATCAAATCATCTCCCCCTAAAAAAGATATTTTATGTTGGGTAGGGATACTACAAAAATAATTATTATGGTTCATGAAGCTATTCATTTTATTGATAAGAGTGAAAAAGTGGGGATCTTTCTAAAAATGTATATGAAAAAATATTATGATAAGGTGTCTTTGAGTTTCCTTGCTAAGGTATTGAGGAGATATGTCTTTCATTAAAAATTCATAAATCTGATATTCATTTGCATCTCCTCTCCTATGTTCTAAATTTTAGTTTATGGATCCCTATATGGTTTCTTTAAAAATGAAATAAGATGGAGAAAAGGGGAACCAATATTCCCCTACCTCTTCATTACTATGGTGGAGGAATTTAGAAGGATTTTTACATCATCGTTAAATATACGTAAAATTAAAGGTTTTAAACTAGCGTCTTTAATGGACCCAATTTATCTTCATCATTTACTTGATGATACTATTATTTTAGTAGAGGCTTTAGTAAATAATTTATGGAAATCAAAATTATTTTGAATAACTATGAGGAAGTCTCTAGGAAGTGTATAAAATTGTAAAAAAGTATAGTTTATTTCATCAATACTCTATTACTTTGGTAAAATAAAATCTCTGGGGTATTGGGTTGCTAGGTTAATAATATCCCTACCTCATACCTTATAATTCCTCTATTTAAATGTAGGATGGAGGTTAAAATTTATAATCCTATGATTGATATATTTAAATACAATATTATATTATGTAAAGGCTGTGTTGTTACTTACACAACATACCCCATTTTCAATCTAAAAATATGGACCTTCTTTTTACTTTAGCATCTGGTATTATACCTTTCAAGGGTTCACTATGGTGGTTGGTTCAATTATCCTTCTTGGCTATCCACTAGATGATTAGTTACAAGTGACTAAGATTGTTTGATTCTAATATATTGGTATTGATTTAAGATCAATCCAAGCTCTCATATAGGAATGAATTAATTTAAATATATGAATTTGCATCATTATACTAAGTCTTGGTCTTATTATTTATTTGTGTTTTGAAACACATTTTATAGCTTTATTTTGGAATATTTTACCTTAATATTGTGCAAATTATCTAATAGTTTTAGAGTTTTTTGCTACTTTTCTTTAGCAATTGAGTCCAATTTTACTTAGATTTGATATAAATTGTCTATAAGTTTCCTTTGGGTCATATTGTATCCCTATCAATTTCACTAAAATGGATGATATTTGATTTGTAATGGTTTTCTCTTGTATTTTTTTCATTCCCCTTATGTAGCATTTCAAAAGACTTGGTTTTTTTAATTTGAACAAGTTAGCCATTGCCTTTTAAACTAAGTCGCTAACTATGCCTTTACATATTGTGCCCATAGGTTATCAAAAAGAGTGTAGGTAACTTAGTAATAAATTTTTTTTTGAAAAAAATTTCTAAGACTCTCAATAATTATTTAAGTCTTTTTTATTTAATAAAAATGTCACAAAATTTATCAAAAGTTATGCACAATGGAAAATTTTACACAGGTTCTGAACAAAAGTTTTGATGAAAAAACTTGTGAAGGATTGAGTAATATAATGAAAAGTCATGAAGGTGATACTTATGAATAATAGGTACCTAAATAATCCCATAGTGCCACATGTCATTCGATCAAAGGTCCCAACAACTCCGTCTTATCCAAATAATACTTTCAATACTTAGCCAATTTCATAAAAGTTGATCATAATTATGTGGCACCTTTCAATTTATTTAAAAGACTTTTACATTTTAATGTTTTTGCCTTAGCCATTTACTTTCAAATTTCTTAGTCATTGGCCTTTAAATCAAAGACTATTGACTAGGCTCTTTTACTCTTTGCCCAAAGGTACTTAGCACTTTCTTATTCCACATGGTGACCTTTGATGGATCCCAATAGATCCAACCCATTTGAAAAATCATTTTGACACTTAGTAAATTTTATGTTTTTTCCTAGAGCTATGTGTCACATTTACGCTTAATAGAACTTAGTTGATTTCATAAAGTTGACTGTCACTATGTGTTACTGTCTTAACAATCTTGTGATTGTTCAAAAGTCTTTCAAGAATTAGTATATTTTATTTAAGGTTTCCCAGTGGGGAAATTACATTAATAATATTTTGGAATAGTGCGTTAATAAGATGATGCCACATGAAATAATATCATTGCTCCACTATACCCCCCCCCCCCCCCCCGCATATATATATATATATATATATATATATATATATATATATATATATATATATATAGACACACACACACACACACACACACACACACACACACACACACACACACACACACCAGTGTAATGCCTCCAGGATAGCGAGTTAATGAGATGACACCATGTGACATAATATCACTGCTCCATTATCCTAGAGATGTTACTATAGAGCATGGATCCCCTAAGTAAGTGGGTGAGTGAGATGATTCCATGTGGTGAAATCTCATTGAACCATAGCTTGGGGTGATTTGTACAAGCCTCATAGCTTGTTAGAGCTTGGGGAAGCAAGATTGTGACATGTGAAATATCACTTCACACTAGAAAGAATAGTCATCATATGCATTTGAATCCATGTCCAAGTAATGGGAAATGAATATGAATAAATGTGTCCATGGAATGACAAAATAGAGTAATAAAGGTAAAGCCCACAAGTACCAATATGTTTCTAAGTGGTACAATTTGACCCACATAAGCAAAAACAATTATGTAGTGAAGGAAAAGAATAAACAAGCCACATGGTAGTGACCTTTTAGATAAAAGGACATGGTAGAAATGTAGCCACCAAGGCATGAGTTTAAATTTTATGGTTTGTCTACCAATTAAAGCTATCAAAGGCCAAAAATTGATTGTGTGTTCGATTTGATTTGTAGAATCAATTACAACATGGTCTTAGAGAGAAAAGTGGATAAAAAGGTCACACAAATAATGAATGAGACATGAATCATTAACAAGCATGTAAATAGGAATCAAACACAAAATATAAAATATAAATTTTAGTCTTAAAGAGGAATGGTCTTAATTGCATAGCGATGTGGGTAATTGGCAATAATGATTCAATCCTAACTACTTTAAGTTACCATAATTCAATTGAGGAATGGTTTGGTTGTGCCAATTTTGAGTACACCTTCAATCTATCAGATATTTAGAACTACCTTCTCAATCACATTCCTTCAACCAACAATGAATGTGTGTAATTTCCCCATATGTGGGAAATTTTGATTGAGTTTAAACTCTTTAGGCCTGCACACCTATATAAGATCAACTTATCAATGTAATAAGGGCTAGTATTTTTTAGGACTAAGAGAATTATGCTTAGGCTATTCTTTTTAGGATTAGAGGGGACTACACCTGGTTGGATTTTTTAGATTGGAACTTATATCAGTGGACCAGTTATTTTATTTTCATGCATTTCCTTATTTTTTAGATTAGTTTTTTGAGTTGAGGTTGTTTAGAATTTGAGTCTATAACTCACTAAGCATTTAATGAATCCCAAATGATCCTTAATACAAACATATTTATCTAAAATATTTTCTATTTAATAGACTTGGTCTATGCATGTATATGATGACCTTATTTTACTCTTTCGATATACTACTTTATTCTATAGACTCTTGCACCATCCTTAATTAGAATTGTGTTAAGTCTGGCTCAAGTAAGGACTAGTTATGCAGAGATTCATCTTCTCAATATAACTATGTTGGCCAACATAAGATAGTGGGTTTTTTCTCTTTCCCCATCTCTCACTCTCTATCCCACCCTTTTTAATACTCTTTTAGTTTATATTATTTTAGTTTCTAAGTTGCAATCTGAATCTAATGCTTACTTTGATTTCATGTTATTTTATCTATTATTGTTTAAGCATTATCAAACTTATAAATAATATAAATTTTCATTTTAAATCAACTATTTATTCATATTTAAATCATTTTGTTGGTTCTTTTAGGCATAAACTCTTTATTTTTAATGCATATTTTTCTATCTGAAATACACACTAAATACCCTTGACATGGCGTGGTCACAATGAGTTGATTAGGTTACCCTATGTACCAAGACTTGGTAATAAATACCTTGGGGATATTCACTCACATAAATTTTCTTTTAAGAGAGACAGTGTCTAAAAACCCCTACATAATTATTACCTACATGCCAAATGCATCATCAACATGTTTATGGTATTAGAAGGAGGGATTTAATGGTGTATTTAAAACTTTTATTTTGTCTATAATAAATTAGCCTTATTGTTTCCAAGTTCTCATACCGATTTTTTTTATCTGAGTCTTCCAATGGCTTTAGCATGGATAGGAAGACATATCTATCCTATGAATATTATAGGACCATCCCATGACTTACCTAAGAACCCCCATAAATTTTGTGTAAAGTATATCTATGGTAGGAATTAAATTATAGAAGAACACATTAAGGATTTTAGAGAAGCCCTTATCAGAGAAAAAATTGAACATGAGAATGTGGCCTATTGCCTATTCCCCTTTTTGTTGGATCAAACTACTTATTCTTGATACTTTGGTCTACCATAAGTGTGCATCACAACATGGTCCATCTTTGAGAGCCTATTCATTAAAAATTATAGTGTGCCCATTGACCCTTTTGTCTTATTCTACCAATTTGCCAAAGTCTATAAAGGGCCTAGTGATCCAATTAATGTATTGAACTATAAATTCCATCAACTATACACTAGGTAAGGAATATTTTCTTACAAATAGAGGATGAAGCAATTGGGTTATATATCTAAACCTTAAATCATCTAATTTCCATGTTCATTAAGATGAACCACTCTACTCTTTCATCATTAGCATTAGTCTACCAAGAGGCTATCAATGTGGAGCAATAGTTAATGACTCAAGGTATTTGTGCCCAAATTCCTTAAAATATCATGCCTTTAAGTCATCCCATGGAATGATATGTGACTTATAATGAAGAGTTTCCTCAAGAATTTATCCAACCAAACCTCTTAGTGACAAATGAGAGATTTTTTTTAATGCATATAACTCAATTAATTATATACACAACCAACATTCCACTTCTTATGATTTTAGTCATTCAATATCTTTAGCTATTGTTTGTAATCATATACTATTTTTTGTAGGAGACAATCAAGAGGAAATCTACAATTTAAAGTTTATGAATCTAGCTACATCGATAATGTAGAGATAAACATTCATGTTGAAGACATCACATATTACAAGTGTGATCCATTTTTTGAAGGATACAATAGTAATGATGATGATTTTAAAGATAAATAAGTAGAAATTAGAAAAGGTAGCCTAATTACTAAAAATCAAATTGATAAAGAACCATCCACACAAAATAAACAATCTATAATCTCTTATGACCCATCAAAATAAAAATTAAAGGAGTTGGATCCATTGGATGAGGAAGATCCATGTTATGCACCCAGAACACTCTTTCCCTCATCTACTATTTATAAATTTAATAGACTGATCCAAGATAGTCAAAATTTTTATGGATGTAATGAAACTTTCCCTACATCATTAGTAAGGAATGAAGTAGAATAAGTAAACAAGGAGGAGTGGGGATGTCCATTTGAGGAGAACAAACTAAAAGAATTAAAAATTGATGATCCATCTCCTTAGTTTGGCCTCAACTCCAAAATATTTGATGGTAACCTAATGTTATTCTTCACAAAAGATGTAGTTAATTTAGTAATGGGAATTCAATCATACATTGTCTTAAATTAATAAATCATCCAAATGGAGATGTATGCTAAAGGTGATATGATTCATCCTATCTCTCCACATACTTTAGCCACTGATAAAAAATCATAATATATTTGATATAGGAATGACCTAAACCATTCCTATGTCTTCTAGATGCCAAGGACAACAAAGGGGATGCTATAAAATCATATGTATGTATCAAGGAGAAGATGAAAAGTGACTCATCTCATGGATACCAATAAAAACATGTCATGTTTAGGTTGGATCTTCCAATCATTTTGACATGTAGGAGTACCCAACCCTATCCCTTATTATAATAAAATGTATGGGTTGAGGTATTTTATAAACCCTTTCCCTCATGATTTATTTAATATAGATTTAAACATGATGCATAATTATACAATCCTAGTTTGCTTGAGTTTCATGAGAAGCACATTGATAAATATTTATGGGATAGTGTTTTCCATCATAAAGGGAAACATAGAATAAAATAGGTGTGACCTATAATATCCTCAAAATATTGAAGAATCAAGTGTCTAACTATGCTCTTAATTTAAATAAACTTTGTAATTAATTTATTTTCCCTTGTTTTATTTGTTTTTTT
The DNA here is from genome assembly GCA_037957365.1 of Torreya grandis. Lineage (NCBI taxonomy): Eukaryota > Viridiplantae > Streptophyta > Pinopsida > Cupressales > Taxaceae > Torreya > Torreya grandis. The sequence continues at coordinate 336,041 of JARHVA010007186.1, forward strand.
CCTTCCTTCATGTGCCTTGTTGTTAGATAGGATTGTTTTTGTTTATTTTCTATTATCATTATTGGGTTTGTCCCAACTATTTTTTCCTTATGGTTCCCTTGTAAAAAAATTAAATAAAAGGTTGTTTAAAGAATAACATGGATGGAACTCAAAGAACCTAATCATAATTTTACTTGAATTTATTATGTGAACTGTTATTGTTTCTTGGTTCATTCCCTAAATTTCAAAGGTCAATGATTCATAACATAACTTATCGATTTACAATATATATTTTCTTGTTTGAATCCATATAATGCACTTAAATAAATATCTAAATAAAAATGTAGCATTATTGTAATTATGGTTTGTATTAAGTCATCATGAACTTGTTGATTTAATTTTACACATGGCTTGGTCCCCAACCCTTTATGGATGTAAATGAAAAATCTCTTTTCAAAATAATTGAGTTAAAATTGTAAAATATAAAATTCTCCTCAAAAGGTGACCTTGGAAACCTCCACCATAGGATTTTTTTCTTAGTTGTTGATGGATCAAATCATTTGGAAGGGGCCAGAGGTATCTCTATCAAGGCTATAAATTATAAAATCCTTTTCCTAAAATATTTTTAGCCTTATATAGATATGAATTACTATGTTTGAATGCAAATGAAATGAATCCATAACTTGATCATATAAACGTATGGTTTTAGTAGGATTATAGATTAGTGTATCACTTATTCCCATAGAATTTAATGCCTTTGAATTCATGTTTGTTTTGAGTGATAACTTGCAGCTAATGATTTTTCTTCTTATGAAATTAGAGATCCTAGATTCTCAAAATACTCAGGAGTATTTCCCAATAGGATTTGCCATTTGTTTTTGTTTGCATAACACACCTTATTTTTAGTTTAAAAATAATGACCCTTTTTTTCTTTGGATTTTGGTCTTATACCTTTCACATGTTTACTATGGTTGTTGGTTCAAATTGACCTTTTTGGCAATCCACTATATGATTAATTACAAGTCATTGAACTTGTTTACTTGTAATATATTGGAATTTATTTAAGGTTAGCCCAAGATCTCATATAAGAATCAATTAGTTTAAATATGTAAATTTACTAAGTCCTGGTATGCTTGTTTACTTTTGTTTTAAAACACATTTTACAACTTCTTTTCTAACTATTTCACCTTAATATTTTACAAATTATCTAATTGTTTCATACTTTATGCTACTTTTCCTTTGCAATTGAGTCTATTTTTTGCTTCAATTTGATCTAAATTAGCTATATGTTTCATTTGGGCCATATTTTACCCCTATTGATTTCACTAAAATGGAAAAAAATTATTTTGAATGGTTTTATCTTGCTTAGTTTTTGTGCCCCTTTTGTTGTATTTCAAAATACTTAACCATTTTAATTTGAACAAGTTAGCCATTGATTTTTAAACTGAGTCTCTAACTGTGCCTTCACATGTTGTGCCCATTGGTCATCAAAAAGAGTGTAGGAAACTTATTCATAAATTTTATTCGAAAAAAAATTTCTTGTGACTCTCAATAATTATTCAAGTCTTTTCTCTTTAGAAAAAATGTCATGAATTACATCAAAATTTGTGCACGAGGGTGGATTTTACATAGATTTAGAAAAAAATGTGATGGAAAAACTTGTGACATCTTGGATAGTACAAGGTAAAGTCATGAAGGTGATCTTTATAAATATTAGGTACATGAAGAAGCCCCCAACACCACGTGTCATTCACCTAGTGGTCCTAACAAATCCACCCCATCCAAAGAAGGATTTTATCTCTTAACCAATTTCACAAAAGTTTTTCACATCCATATGGAATCTTTCTACTTCAAAAGACTTGGTCATTTTTTAGTTTTTCCTTAGACATTTGATTTCAAATTTGTTAGCCATTGTATTTTAAATTGAATACTACTCACTAGGATCTTTTACTCTTTCCTTTCACGTAATCAAAGATTTTTTTATTCCATGAAATGACCATTTTATGGATCTCAATATCTCAAACCAATTTAAAAAAGTTTTTCGACACTTAATAAATTTCACACTTTTGCTTGGATCCATGTGTAACATTTCCACTCAATGGGTCTTAACTAATTTCACAAATTTATCCATCACTATGTGTCACTCTCTTGGTAGTCCTAGGATTATTCAAAACTCTTTCAAAACTTACTCATTTTTTTCAAGTTTTCCCAATGGGGTAATGATGTTAGCAATGCTTTGGGCTAGTAAGTTAGTAGGATGATGCCACGTGGTATAATCCCACTAATCCACTATCTTAGAGACATATGTACTGGTATAATGACTTTAGGATATCAAGTTAGTGAGATGATGCCACATAGAATCACCCCATTACTCTATTATCTCAAATATGTTCATACAAAACATAAGGAACTTAGGCAAGTGGGTTGATTGAGATGATGCCACATGGTGAAATCTCACTACACCATAAATTTAGGGTTTTTCATGTAAGCCTCATAGTTTATCAGAGCCCAAGAAAGTGAGATTATAATGCATGGAAAAATATCACTTCATAATAGAATAAATAGTCCGCATATACATTGGAAGCTACATATAATTAGGGAAAGATTGATGAAAAAACATATGGCCATGGATGACAAAAGTGAGCAATAAATCTAAATCCCATGGGTACAAATAAGTTTCCAAGTTGAAAATGGGACACATAGAAGCAAAACCAATCATGCATTAAAGGAAAAGAATAGACAAGCCATGTGGTAATTAATCATCATAGCAAAGGAAATAGTGTCAATGTAGCCACCAAGGCATGAGTTTAAATTTGATGGATCATCTACCCATCAAAATTTCAAAGGCCAAGAATCAACTACATGTTCAATTTGATTTATAGAATCAATTATGATATGGTCCCAAATGGAAAAGTGGTTGAGAAGGAAACCCAGATCATGAATGAGATAGGAATAATTAACATTTCATGTGCATTTGAAAAAAACATATAATAGAAAATACAAATTTTAATATTAAAGAGGCATGGTCTCAATTACATAGAGACTTGGGCAATTAACAATCATGATGCAATCACAACTACTTTCAGTTGGTAGAATTCAATTGAGGCATGATTCAATTGTGCAAATTTTGGGCATAACTTAAATCTATTAGATATTTAAAGTTGCCTAATCAACCACATTCCCTCAACCATAATGAATTTTTTTAAGTGACCCATTAGTAAGAAAATGTGATTGATTTTAAACTCTTCAATCTTGTATGCCTATATAATATTAAATTCTCAATATAATAAGGGTTGGTATTTTTAGGACTAAGGGGATTATACTTAGGATATTATTTTTAGGATTAGAGGATACTACGCTTGGTTGAATATTATAGATTATAACTTAGAGTAGTGGACCAGTCATTTTCCTTTCATATATTTCCTTGCTTTTTAGATTAGTTTTTTGAGTTGAGGTTGTTTAGAAGTCAGGTGTATAACTCACTAAGCATTTGATGAATCCCAAATGATACCTAATATAAACATATTTATCTAAAATATTTGTCATTTAATAGACTTGGTATATGAATATATGTGGTGACCCTAGTTTCCTCTTTGTCTATGCGACCTCATTCCATAAACTCTTTCACCATCCTTAGTTGGAGTTGTTTTAGGTTTAGCTAAACTAAGGATTAGTTACACAAAGATTTGTCTTCTCAATAGATTTAGGCTAGATGAAATTTTATAGTAGGATATTTTTCTCTTTTTCCCTACTTCTCATTATTTTTACATTTTTTGATCAGTCTATTAGTTTAGTTTTTGAGTTGTAATTTGAACATAACACTTACTTTGATTGCATGTTATTTTGTTTATTGTTGTTTAGACATTGCTAAACTTATAATCATTAGACATTTTCATTTTGAATCAATTATTTATTCATAGTTAAATAATTTTTTTGGTTCCTTAGACATAATATATTTATTTTTAATGCAAATTCATATATTTGAAATACACACTAAAGACCCTTGACATGGTATGCTCACAATGAGTTGACTAGGTTATCCTATATACCAAGACCTGATAATCAAGACCTTAGGGAAGCTTTCTCAAAAAAATATCCTTTTAAGATAAATAAGACCTAACAACCCATACCTAATTTTTGGTTTCATGTCAAACATATCATAAATAGGTTGTCTCCTATGTTAATCACAAAAAACATAACTTCCCAAAAGCTCTCTCTAAAGCCTCTCAATCTACTTCATGTTATACATTAGGATTCTAAATAATATTGTAGAGAAAATTAAACAAATTAAGAAGGAATTACATTGGTTTAACTCTAATTAGGAACATATAATTCACTTGGTGTCTTAGGAAAGGGTGTGCCTTCTTAAACTATAATGAAGTCATGGAATTTAAAAAGTGATAACTATGGATAAAGTTCATATAGAGAAAATTGGATGGAGACTTATGAAAGAAGATAATTAGTGGATAGATATCCTTAAGGAAAAATATTTGGATAGTAATTAATTAGATATATATTTATCATCTGAATCCCTATATTTTGGTTTTGTAATAATCTTGTTGACAACAAGAAATTTTTGTGGAAAGGAATCAAGTGGAATGTAGTATTGGGAAACATAGTGATATTTTGGGATAAACATGATTAACCAATGTTTATTTAAGCTATTCCAAACATTGAGATCAACTAATTATAAATTTTAAGATAAATAAGGGTGAAAGGGTTAAGGACTATATTGATGATAATCCAGCTAGAAAATATGGTAAATTATTATCACTCAAAATGTATACTCACTGTGAGAATGATTCTTGTGCCCATATCCATGTGTCACTTTTACATCAAGTGACTTGGACCTCAATACCTAAAATTGGTTACATGATTTGATGTAATAATGGGATCACCCCACAAGGTGTGAGACTCTTTCACTCCTTGGGATGAACTTATGGGGAAGTTTGATTTACTTCTAATCTAAGTGAACTTGGTTTAGGATGAGTGTGTATACCTATAAAGAGTGGAATAGAAATATATGTATAATGTTAAACCTAATATTAACAAAGTAAAAAGGGGGAGAGAGGGTAAGAAAGATGTTTAAATATAAAATGGAAATGCACCAAGAATAGAATGAGTACCTCACCTAATTGATGGCATAATAAAACTAAGGAATTGAATGCACACCATCTTCAACCAGACATTGATTGCATAAGTGTTTAAAATAGAGCTATGGAAACATAACATAACATTAATAGGGATTAAAAATGGTTCATGGATAATGCCTACATATACATACTTATACACAACATGTGACCTATAAAGGATTTTGACTCCACATATAGGTACAAAGGGAGGACAACAATGAGAGGGACATCCATAGATAAATATCAGTAGCCTATAATACACATAAGATGCATAGCATGAAGAGAAGTAATTTTTTTTTATTAATTTAAATCCTAATCTAATAATATGACTTGAATGGGTAGATATTTACTATACCAAGGAGAGGGCTAAATTTCAAAATGAAAATCATGGTTTATATAGAGCTAGACAAGGCCTTACATAATTAATTTACCATTTGAGATGGTAGATAAGAACTTGAATTTTAAATTTTGAATTCAAAACTCAAGATAACTGAAATCCTACACAATACCTATTGTTAACCATGATCATTTAATTTGGGTTGACAATCTGATCACAAAAGTAGTTATAAGGCCATTCTTGGATCTTCAGATGATATACGTGTGCATCAAGGTCATAAGTATGATTATAAAGTCAAAGGATATGTGTGTTCATGTTTTTCACACATATCTACCACATTTTATTTTAATTCCACCCTAACTCACCTTTTTTTGATGTCTAATCGAGCCTAGATACAACATTTTATTTTTTTCCCACCTACCAATCCCCCTCGATCTCTTTTTATTGATGTAGAAGCTACATAGGATTTATTTATATTTTTACATGTCATTTTTTTCATGTGTATTATATTTTTATTCATGTCTCTCTTGGGAATTATGTGTTTGTACTAAATCCTATGTGCTTTAGATGTTACTAAGTTTGCACTAGCTACATATGTAAGGATACACATAGATAATTTACACTGAAGGGGAGCATGTACCTTTCATGATTATTATAATATTTATTTTTCTTTGTGAATGGTTCATGCATAATTATATTAAACATTATAAATACCTATTTCACCTCAAACAACCAAGTGCATGCTTACTTTGTGTTTGTCCTATGCGTGACTTGATGGGTGTTAAAGCATAATGGTGTAGTAGTATAGTGAATCTATGAATCATGAGGGTGAAGGTGTGGACCTATTGTGATTGGGAATGAAAATTAATCATTTAGACATGAATATACTCTTGAATAGGATCATATAGAAAGGATGAAGATATTGGGTGTACACTCCACCTTGTGTAGTCTAAATTCTAGTAACTCTATGTGATTTACTTATATGCCAAAATTTATGCATGATGAAGAGAATATGGAGATATTATGCATAGGGTACACATTAAGATCGATTTATAGGTGTGAATTATCACTTGGTGTGGATATGTGATGACTTTTAACTTTAGGTGATAGCAGGGAATCATCTATGCATAAGCTTATCCTTAAGAAAATCAACACTACACAAGTGTGAAGGCCTTATTTAGGGTCTTAGGAGCTTCACACAAACTATGATGATTTGAAGAGTCAATAATTTTGGTGACCTTTATGGGTTTTTTGCCTACTAAGTGGGGACTAGTAGCCCTAAATCAATTTATTGGGTATAGAGTCATCTAGAATTCCTTGATATTTTACCCTTAGTGAAAATAACTAAGACAAGATTATCCGAGATTATAAGGAATTAAGATACCTTTAACAAGGAAAAAAATAAAAGAAAACAACTATGCTTAATGGCACTTAGAGTAAGGAAAATCTAAACTAAGAAAGACATTGCATATAAGCACTTGAAGAAATGAAACTAATCTAAATATTAGCTTGTGTGTGTGATATTTAGGGAAATGAAAACATCTAATATAATATTTATAAAATATATACAATTATTAGAGATATTACTTGCAATGAATCCCATTGATAGGGATGGGGAACACCTATATGCTTAGATTTTCAAGTTAGAAGGTGTTGACTTATTTAAAACTAGTTATGGTGTATGGGCTACTCTGTATAGCATCAAAATTTATATGCTTCTTGGATTTTGCACTATCTACATCCCATTTGAGTACTAAGTATGTTTTATCAAATATTTTGGAAATGACTTTTTTTATAATGTTTTTTTTTGTCTATGCTTATTAAAGCTATATAGTGTGCATGTCCCACACTCTAATTTATTCAATCTACATTAACATAGCCAACCTTACTATGGAATCAATGTCATGTAATTATAATTGATGGGATTGTTCTAATGAAAGAAAATCAAGAGATGTAGGAAAAATCACTTCCATCCCATAGATTAGTGTGAAAGGTGAATTCCCTAACACCCTTTTTGGTATTATTTGATCTATCCAGAAGGTCATCTTGAGTTTGGTGTGCTAAGATTGTTGGTTATCCTCCATGGTTCTATTGATTATGGGAATCAAGTTTTTATTTGTTGACTAAGATAAGACATTACCTTGAGGGTATTAGTTTTAGGAATTACTCAAGTGAATGTTGTGCTTGAGTGCCCACTCACTAATTTTGGCTCTAAGAAAAACCATTACATTGTTAGAAATAATGGTGGTTAAAACACCAAATTTTGCTATAAATATTTCATAAAAATATAGAATAGAAGCCTCATTGGCCTCTTTGAGTGCTATTACATCCATATACCTTATAAATTAGTCAATTTCCATTTGGATCCATTTGTGTATGGTGTTTGATGGTAGATTTATCATTCTAATGAAATCCAAGACCTATTGAGAAAAGGGTTGATTATATTGTATTGGGTACAAGGATAGATCTACCAATATATGTTTTCTTAGAAAAAAAGTGCACTTCCTATAACCTTTCACACATGCATGTGCATATTTGAATATAATTAGCCAATAATAGTTAGCTCACATCATTTTAATAGAAATGGTTTTAGGTGAGTAATGGCCTCCTAATATCCCATCATGAAACTCTTTAAGGATCCTATTTACTTGATCTTATTCCACACACCTTAAGATAACTCCATTGATGTCTTTTCTAAATAGCACACCAATGTCTTGTATTCTAAATTGATTGTGCTTGGATTTATTCAAGCCATGTGGATATGCATCAATCTAAAGGAATATCCTCATGTTCTGAGTCTAGCCTATTAGGTCATCTTCATTTGTTGATTGTTCCTTGCATAACATAAAGATTGATCTATATTCAGCTTTTATATAATATACAAACTATTCACATAGTCCTTTCCCTCACACTAACTTGGTGATTCTTTATATATACATCATATTCCATCACCTTTATGATCTAGTCAACTCTCTTCTCATTGGTATCCTTACTAATTAGAATCTCTTTGATACTTGAGTATAAAACCATGAGTTGAATATTATTGTTGGAGATAATATACTTGAAATTATTGAGTACCTTTATGAATGTGAGGTCATGTCTCACCATAAAGGTGTAGTGTAACTCATAATCCTTTAGCATCTAACTAAATAAATTACTAAGATGATCTAATTGGCTGTTGTTCTACTGTGCTATAATGGCTAAGATGCCTTAAGCTCCACCAAATGTGTAAAGGATAAAATCCTTATTGTAATTTAGGTTTATCAAAGTGGGAACTTATGAGATAATGTTCTTTATGGCCTTGAAACTTATCTTGCCTTCATGGATCTGACTAAACACATCACCTTTCTTGAGAATTACTGTTAGGGGCTTGGTCAAAATAGCAAAATTTAGCACAAACCTTTTGATGAAGTTTATCTTTCCACAAGCTTTAGAGGGCTTTATTGTGACCTAAGAGAGGGAGAGATAAGATGATGTCAACTGATTCCAAATAAATTATGAGTCCTTTGAAGACAATATTCCCTATTAATTTTCCATCATGGATAATGAATATACACTTGGGTTCAAAAGGATCCCAAACTCTTAGCAATTTTAAAATGCTTACTCTAAATGACTTAAATAGTTGACTGTGCACTTGGAAAAACCCATGATATCATCAAGGTAGACTAGGATTATATTTTTGAGGAGTACCTTGATTTCCATATCCATGAATCTATCAAATTTTGATTTATCAATCTAAAGGGCATCCTTTGGTATGCAAAGTTAACCCACTTAGTAGTGAATGCAGTCTTAAATTAATCACATTCCTACACAAGTATCTAGTTATAGCCTAAGTAACCATATAGTAGTGAAAACCATCAAGTATGTGACTATTTGAAGGATTTAATCCACTAGTGGGATGGGGTAGTGATCTTTGAGGGATACTTTGTTTAAATCCCTAAAGTCTACACATAATTGGATTTCTCTATTCTTCTTTTACATTAGGATTAAATTGGACACCCATAGAGAATGTTTGATTAGAAATATTATACTAGCCTCTATGAGCTTTGAGAGATATTTTATCATTAAGGACTCAAGTTTAGGGTTTACTAGCCTCCACTTATACCTTATCAACTTGGTGTTGGGTTCAATATCGATAGTATGTTGGGACAAGCCTAGGTTAAATATTTTAAGGTCTTGGTAGCTCCATGAAAATTTATCATTGTATATTATACTTATCTCTATGAAATATTTGATTTTAGATGGATAACATACCTTCTTGAAATTTAATAAGTTGTCATCAGATATGGTTACCTATTTTAAAATTTCTTCCTTAACCATCATGTTTCTAATTTCACCCTTGAGTTGGTCATCAAAATTAAAGATACTTTCTAGCATGACTAACCCCCTATGAAACTTATTTCATTTTATCTAGATGATCTATTACTCATACTGTGATTGGATCTATGATTGATTCTTGGCATAAAATTTAGATTCATCCTATAAGAAGTTAATAATTTATTCATCAGTTTCAAACACATACCAATTTCTTGTATTATCTAGAACTATCAGTCTGACCACAAACTTTATGATATTCTTGGACTCATTATTTATATCATGTAGGAGGTCATAATGTACACCCATAGTTATGAGATTATAAAAATCATAATTTTGTTCCCTTGGTATGGATAAAATGTTGAAAGCATCAAACCCCTTGATTATGTCCCAAACCTTGTGTTTGTAAGTATTTAGCAAACTATTCTTGGACATGTTCTATGTTTTGACCTAGTTTACTACTAGTTCACTATCTACAAATTATTGAAACACTTTGATTCCTTTATTTTACACCAATTGGAGACCTTGGATCAATGCCCCATATTTAGTGACATTGTTTGTGTAGCTAAACTACAACCTAAATGCATGGAAATATTTTTACTTTTGAGGGGAGATAATTACCACACTATATCCTATGCCATTTTTACTTTGGGATTCATCAACATATAACTACCATATTCCTTTAAGATACTCTTGTGCCTTTATGAGACATGGCAACAAGGGTTCCTATTTGGGAATGTAGTATGTGCCTAGCCCTATTTATTTTGCATTATTATATGGGTCAAACTCAAATTGCTCACATGCCCGTTAATCAAATAGGTTATTTGGGATCCTTTCAAGGGATATGGTAGTCTCATAGATAAATAAATTCTCTTATTAGTTGAACACAATTTAGTTTATATTAGTTAAACTAGGAGAGTAGGGATCTATATGATTCCTATAAATGGGTTCAATCTTGATGGTCACTGTGGTTCCATAGATATTATTGAGTATCATCTACATAAAATATAAGGATACGTATCCACCCATATTTACAATGAAATCTTGGGAAAATCATATAAAAAAGTATGGGGTGATCTATCACTTTGATATCTTGTGTAATGGAAAGGTTCAGACATGCATGTAAAGTGAGGATCAAGACTTTAACTATCCCCATAATTATAACCATTGTGCCATCTAATTGGAAGACACATTTTAAGATGGGAGAATATGTTATACATGTTTGTGATTTTATTTGGCATCACCAAGATATTCACACCTAATTATATCATATAGTTATGTACAAGATGCTTACCAATAATCAAAGAAATGTAAAATGGTGGAGGTTTGTTGCTTTTATGTGTTTTTTCCTCTTTGGGTTGACATAGGCCTAATGAATCAATGGGAATTGTCTATGATGGCTCAAATGATTAGAAATTACTTAGGGCATCCTACGATAAATTACATTGAGAAGGAATAGCAAGATCATCCCACATCATCACATTTAGGCCAATTTTATTAATTTTCTCAATTATGTTAAAGAGGATTTGAGACCTTTTTGTCTATTTTTTGAATGGAAACCTCCTCTTACATGTGCAGGAATAATCTATGGATGACTCTCTTTATACATGACTATTTCCATGTGTATTTAGAAGCTCCATGTAGACATTTTATCTTCAATGTTTACATGTATAAATTGGTACATATAAGTTGAGGATGTGGGAGAAGATAACTCTCCTCCTAATGTCATCCTTTTGAATATTATGTTAAAATCAATAGGGTTACTCTCTACACTTGAAATTTCACTTTGATTTACATAATTTAATTCATCATCTTTCCAATTCATGAGTGTAAACCCACCTTTCTATTGTGATTTTGTTTTTAATTCATCCCCTTGAAAAAAGAAAATGTTTAGATGCCCCTATGGTGACAAACACATTTTACAACATAGTCATTTGATTTGAAACTCCATTTAGATATATGGCTTGATCATGTAGATGATCATATAAAAATAATCACTCATAGTCTTACACCATGTTTTTCTACATGGGCATAAGGGATTTATAAGTGATAAAAATGTTCAAATTTTGTGCATAAGGTGATCTATTATATGGGAGCTAGTTTTGAGCTTGTGCACCAACTTGATAGGAAGGCATGTTTAGATGATATGGTTGGTTAAATATTTGGTAATGCTTAGAGTGATAATTTTTTTTCCTTTTGAATGATACTAGATCATTTTAAAAGATTTTAAATAATAATTTAAATTTATTATCTCACTTAGAGGTGTATCTAATGGAATTAGTGGGCTAGTTGTAATAGGAATGAACACTAGATTTGGAAAAGAGGCCAAATTAGGTTGACTTATAGATGGGGCCTCAAGAAACAAAGGCATAGTATATTTGGGTATAATTTTCCCTAATTGGATCAAATAATTATCTATGTACATAACAACCTCATATGTATCAAGTAATATTACACCTCTTATGGATTGAATCATCACATCCACATCACTATTTAACACTCTTAAAAAATATAAAAACATAGTATTAAGAGAAGGTTTTACCAAAGGTGGAATCCTTTCCCAAGTCTTCTAGAATATAAAGCTAAATTCAAAAAATTTCTCATGCAAAGATATTTTCATGATAGTAATCTACTCTATCAATGACAAGTGGTCACTCTTTTCTTCAAACTGTTTACATAGTTTCTCACCCATCTTGTCCTAATTTTAGATAGTACCAGGTTACAAAACTTAGTACCATTAGAGAATTATTACTTATAAATAAAAGGTAAAGAGTTACACTATGACATTGTCTTTGATTACATTATGGATAGATAAAATGTTTGTAGCATCTTTTATGTGCTCTATAGGGGTAGTAGAGTTCTCTTCAATAAAATAGGGGATGCTCTTAAGAGAAGATACATGAATATCATCATACTAGGGAAGGACCAATGGAATGCTTCTATTAAAGGGGAAAAAGGGCTGATTTCTAATAGTAGCCATCAATGGGATAGGGTATAGTCTTCCTCTGAGCATAGGGAATCTTTCAAATGGGGGAGTAAATTGAGATCTATAAAAAGATTATCTTGAATCACTATCTCTCTTGAAATGGGATAAGGATTATTTAAATATTTTTATTATATTAGGTACATGTAATCAAATAAAATTAAAATATTTACCTCTCAAATATGATATTGTTTATTTGGACATATATATAAAAAATTGATCTTTATGAACAAGAAATGTTTGGCATCATCAGGTGCACTACGGAGTGTCTTCAATATTTTTTAATAATAATCACACCAAATATTTAGTTAAATATTTAAAATACATCTCACTAGGTGTGTTATAAATTATTATCACTCAAAACATGCACTTGCAGTGATAACAATCTTACACATATGTAGTCGTGAAACACTTCAACACTAAGTTCCTTAGGCCTCAATGCCTACGAGTGGGTTTGTGATTCAATATAATAATGGGACCATCCCATAAGGTGTGGGAATCTTGAAATACTTGGGATAAACATAAGGGGAAGGTCATCTTCCTTATAATATAAGGGCACCTAATTTAGGACCAATGTGTAGCTTTACAAAGAGAAAAAGTTAAATCTATGGTTGATGATAAAACTAATATTGACAAATGAAAAAGGGGGAGAGAGGGTAAGATATATATTGAAAGATATAAATAATTTACCAATAATAGAGATAAAACCTCACCCACTTTATGTCATAATAAAATTAAGGAACTGAATGCACATTATATTCAACCAGACACTAATTGCATAAGTATTTCATGTGGAGGTATGGGAACACAATGAAATATTAATAAAGATGAAAAATGGTCCATAGATAATTCCTATGAAGACATACTTATACAAATCATGTGACCTATAAAGGATTTTGATTCCATGTATAGGTGTGAAGGGAAGATTACAATGAGAGTGATAAACATCCATAGATAAATATCAATAACTATTAATACACATAAGACATAGAGCATGAAGAGAAGTAATTTAGTTCTTAATAATTTCAAGGCCTAAGACAATAATAAAACTCAAATGGGTAGATATTTTTTTACCAAGGAGAGGGATACTTTTCACATTGAAAATCATTGTTTATATAGAGTTGGGTGAGTCCTTGTATAATTACTTTACCACTTGAGACGGTAAATAGGAACTTGAATTAAAAATTTGGCACTCAAAACTCAAGAGAAATAAACTCCTATGTAATATCTATTGTAAGCCATTCTCATTCAATTTGGGTTGACAATTTGATCATATAAGTATATGGAAGGTCATTCTTAGATATTCAAATGATTTGTGTGTGCATCAAGGTCATAAGCATGCTTCTTTAGGTAAAGGAGATGTGTGTGGATGTTCTTCCCACATTCCCTCAACCTTTAATTTGAATTCCTCCCTAAATAATATTTTATTAATGTCTTATCGATCCCAACTACCACCTTTTTTTATTATTGCCACATGTCAATCCCCCTGGATCTCTTTTTACTAATGTGGAAGCTGCATCATCTTTCTTTAGATTTTTCCATGTCATTTTTGTACACATAGTATATTTATGCACATGTATATATTTGGGACTTATGTGTGTACAGTAAATCCTACATTCATTAGACTTTGTTAATTTTGTACTAGGTACATAATTAAGGCTATTCATAGAGAATATTTGATAAAAGGGAGAATGTGCATTTCATGATTCCTATAATTTTGGATGTTCTTTACATGTAATTCATGATTTCTTATCTTCAACACTCTAAATACCTACATTCTCCAAAATATAAAAGTTCATGCTTACTTCATGTTTATCTTGCACGTATTTTGATGGGTGTTATAGCATAATGGTGTAGCAGTGTAAGTAAGCTATGAATCATGAGGGCATGGGTGTGGAACTCTTGAAATTGGTAATATAACTTAATCATTTAGATATGAATAGCCTCCTAGATATGATCACATAATAAGGATGAATATCATGTGCACACACTTATAATTGGACAATACATGTTGCACACTCCACCTTACATATTCTAAAGTCTAAAACTCTATGTGATTTACTTGTGCACTTATAGTTCTACATTATAGAGAGGCTACATATATATTATATACTGGGCATGCATTAATATATATTTATAGGCATGAATCTACAATTAGTTTATATGTGGATCTACACTAACTTTTAACTTTAGGTATTCATGGGCAATAATCCATTTAAAATTTTATCCTTGAGAAAATTGATGTTACGAAAGCATGAAATACTTATGTAGGGTCTTATAAGATTTGCATAGACTGGGATGGCTTGAAGAGTCAATAAAACCCTTATCTATAATTATCCTAACTAATAATATATTTCCATGTTAAAGGTATTTGAATGTAACCCTTAAAGGTTTACATATCAACAAAATTTCAAGATATGATGATTTAGTATAGGTACCCACCATGGATAAAAATTATAGTGTCGAAATTGGTTATAGGTTTGTGGTCAAGCCATATCAAAATGTGTTTCCATGAGAACTTATTTGGGATGAATACCATATTATAAAATTTAATTTTTTATTTTGGGTCACTATCCAAAATAAAATGTTCACATAAGCAATTCCATAAGCATGAGTGTCAATGAACGTGTGGAAGATAAAAAAATGAGTGGTTGAGTAAGATTTATCATAACATTTTGTCAAAACTTGCCATAATATTTACACTAGGAATGTCAAAGTTTTGGCCATAGATAACCACTTCTTCAAATTTCATCTAAGAGATGCCATATAAATTTAAAAGTATGAAAACAACATGACTATGGATGGTGATAAATATTTACACAAATCCTAGGGTCCAATCATAAATTTAATTAAAAACATTGAGTGTTTTTTAGCTTTCTTCCCCTTTTATTTTCTCAATAGTTCCCCAATAATTGGGGTCATTATTGGTCTTATGTTTTTAAAAATATTATCCCTTATTGGTTTCTTTTTCATTTTATTAAATATTTATTTCTCTCCTAATATCATATTTTTATTTATCATTATTATTTACTTATGTTTAATAATTTATTTTATACAATAATTATGTTAGTCTAGCTCATTACCAAAATTAAAATCAATTTTTTTGACCTCTTTTTCAATGATTTAAAAATTTATCTTTAAAAATTTGTATTTTTAAAACTTTTTAAGTTTAATCATTTTACATTTCTATAAATTTTTAAAATTTTATTACTTTCATGCTTGAATGCAATTTCTTTTAGCTCTTTAATAATAACCATTAACAATAATTTAATAATTAACATCCTATTACTAGACTATTATGAATTTATTTTATTTTCCCACCTACCTAACATCAAAGCACCTCAATGGTAAATTTATTTTAAATAGAAATATAAGTATATAAACTAATAATTTTTTTCTCTCATCATGATGATGGTTCACAGAGTGTGATCTAAAATGTTGACTAATTTTTTTCAATGTTTTTGTCCATAAATATTTATCAATACTTTATGGACTCTAGAAATATGATCTCTTTGAATAATTGTAGTTTTTATAGGGTGGGTCCAAGAATTATTGAATCAATCAAGGATAATTTCTATGCGATTAAGGTTAGGAGGAAAGAGTGGATTAATTATTGTAAATCAAGAGTGTTTATAAATTTGAACCTCCATGTCCATGAGGTGAACAAGGAGAAAGTTAATAAGGATGATATAAAATATGTTAAATGGAGTTTCCCCCCTCATGATTGGGTTAAGTTGAATTTTAATGATCCTTATAAAGGTAGCCCATGGTATCTTGGTGGAGGTGGGGTGATAAGGTATAGTAAAGGGAAATAATTGGTGGCCTATGTAAACTATCTTGGTGATCAAACTAATGAATTTGCCTAGGTAAAAAAATATTGATGGGGAATTAAAATTTGTAAGTATATAAACATAAAAATATTAATGTATAAATGATATTTATTTAATATAATAAATTATTTATTACAGAAATCTACCCTAAATTATACCATCAAGAACATTTTTTCCAATTCCCTTTGGATCTTGAAGACCTTTGATGAAAGTTACATCTATCATGTTTATAAAGAAGAGAACATAGGAGCATACTAGTTTGTGAATCAAGGGGTACCTATATCAGGGTTTGATAAATGGGTTACCTAATACAATAATTTTAATCATTAATGGATAATTTTAGAGATAATTCTCCCTAAATATTTTATAGGATAATGGATAAGGGTCAATAAATAAGAATTATTGGTGGTAGATTTTAATCCATTATTCTTTAATTCTTGGTATCGAGGAATTATATTCTCCTCTCTTCTTCCAAATCTAGAACCTTGAAATTATTTAGTCTAGATAAATCTTAAATATGATTATCATAATTTTGATACATATTGATTTTTCATATGATAAAAACATAAAATTTTGAGGAAATGGCATGTCAATTATAAAATGAGTTATTTAAAGTGTGTTAAGAATATCTTACCCCTCTCAAAATATTGTAATTATGCTAAAAAATATCAAAGACTTAGTGATGCTAAATTTTTTACATGTATTTTAATGGCTGAGAATGATCCACATTGCAAAGTCCTAGGATTAGGTATGAGGGAGACAATTACATGTTATAGATAAATTGTAGTTGTGAAGAGTGAATGTGTTTAGTGAGGATAGAGATAGAACAATCAACACACATAGTCAATTAGATAATAAGTTTGATGATTGCATAAATGAAACTTATATTCAATGTGAATGAATTTGGGAAAATATAGACATGTACAATTCATGAATTATAGAGTAGATATGCCAAGAATGTTATCTAATGTTATGATTTTATATGGCAATAAACATTGTTTGGATGCATAAGATACGTATTTATATATATAATATAAGAAGCAGTTAAAATAATATTAGTTGTAAATAAGGGGTTAAATTCTGTTTTGTCATCCTTTTTGGGTGATAGTTAAACTTCCAAAAATATGGTGGTTTGCTTCCTAGATGAATAAATAAGATGTCCTAGATTGAGAAGTACCATGTAACAAGACACGTACTTAGATAAATATAACACATGGATACATTTGGGTAAGGAAAGTTTATGTACATGCAATACTATGAGCAAGGGTGAGTGGGGCACATAGAGTT
Source organism: Torreya grandis (assembly GCA_037957365.1). Taxonomy (NCBI): domain Eukaryota; kingdom Viridiplantae; phylum Streptophyta; class Pinopsida; order Cupressales; family Taxaceae; genus Torreya; species Torreya grandis. The sequence continues at coordinate 353,903 of JARHVA010007186.1, forward strand.
TTGAGCAAGTGTGAGTAAGATGAATGTGTTGGCATGCACAATCAATGATAATATTTGTGTATAAGGGGAGTGTGTGAAACTAAGACAAATTACAAGTAGGTATGCAATGTGTATAATTACAAAGTGATGTGTACACATGATTTAAAAGTGTGTGAATGAAAAGTGTACATGGTTAAAGAGATGCACACATATCATTCTATTTTTATTAGAGATAAATGATGTCCATTTCATCCTATTATAGTTGAATAAATTACATGTGAAGTTATTTAGAATCATGCCACTTAGCTTGAACAACATATTTCCCTATTTTACCACACTAAATTTTTTATGAGTGCCATATTAGGTATATATGTCTGTTACTTCAATAATATGATCCTCATATATAGGGCATAATATTTTGGATTGATAAATAAAGTAGTGTCACTATCATCTCAATAAGTTGAGGTATATAAGGTTTGAGGATATCCATGTTGAAAACTAGATACATACCTAATTTGGAGGAAGATCAAGAATTAATGTGCTCTCACCAATTATATGAATAATGGTGTAAGGACCATATAATAGAGGCTTCATCTTTTGGTGTGGAAATTTTAAGTGCTCCTTTTGAAGGTGACACCAAAAATTATCACCAAATCAAAAAAAAATGAGGTGTGTGATGCATGTCATGTCACTCTTTTCACTTTTATTGGGTGTGAGAAAAGGTTTGTTAAACCTAGTGATGAAAAGATTGTATGTGATGAAAAAAATTCTTAGTTTTATACATTTCTAATTCATGTTTATGAAAATTAATTCCAATTGGAACACACTATAATATGTATAGATGTTTGGTATGCTAGAACCTAATATGTGTCTAGAATAGAGTATTCCCCATAGAGATATGGAGGTATTTATTACAGGCATGATAAATTTACAAAATATTTTCAACCCAACTATGAGCATGCACATAATTTTAAATTATAAAAATATGAACACATTTTAATTGACAAATTGTGTTTTCCCATCTATATATGGATGAAATTTTATTGATCAATTCAACTATGTACTGATCAAGTTCCATAATTATTTCCAAAAATGAATTATAAAGCATGGATATTGATTAGAGATGATGGATTTTGGGATTCCAAAGTTAACCCAAACAAGGTTAAATAAATATTATGTAGTGTCAGTTACATCAATGTCTTTATTTGAAGTGAATATGATATCCATATTTGAAAATCTATCCATTATATTAAACACAACATCATATTGTCATTTCATTACAAGCAACCCAATAATGAATCCATATTGACATATTTACATGGACTGGTAGAGGCATGTAAAGTCCTACATTCTTGTCTATGGGATTGGAAATGCAACAAATAATACAAGAACTTATTTTTATGTTCCATACCTACATGCATGTGTAGCTAGTAGAAGTGTGATTTTAATGAAGATAAAATTTTGGTCACACTGAAATGACTCAATGTATTGGATTAATGTGCCTCTTAGATGATTCATTAGTGAGGTGCATCACTAGAAATACATAGATACCCCATCTTATAGAAAATTTAGTTGGAAAAGTAGGGATCCTTAACTTGTTTACCTTGGGCAAGTAGAAATCCTTAAATTTAGTTGGACTAGTGTAAATGTTTGTGAAGTATTGATTAGCTAAGTAGAGAGACACTGAATCTAAAAAGTTATGGTCATGTTTATCCAAAACTATAATGAGCATATGAATCAGTGGTTAGATAAGTAAATAGGTTGCTTTTTTGTCCTTTCATTTATTATGCTTGATCATGAGATGGAACTATTCTAGGTAAGTCATACATTTCATGTGGTGTGCATTCTCCATTTTATTGTGTTTTTAGAAATTTAAGTGTCTTATGATCTAAATTAACAACTATTTCCTTACCTAATATGTAGTGATGTCATTAATTATTCACTTACATAATTGCATACAATTATTTTTCATAGGTGGAATACCTTGTCATTGTGTTACCAAACATATCTAAAGGGTATGTGACTAGATGTTCATGTTACATGAGTACTGCATCAGTGCATAGTTAGATACATTAGTACAGGCACTATGTAGATGTGTTTATTGAGTGACTCGAAGGTATGTTATTATGTACGAGTCTAATAAAACTTGGATTTTTCATGTCTTATCTAACCAAGTGGATAAGAAATGTGTGAGAAACCAAGGATGAAATTGATTTAAAATTTTGTGAGTCCAATAAAAATACTACATGAAAATATTACATGTAGTTGGCTAATCATATATTATTTTGATCTTTTATTGGTCTAATTTTTTTTTTGTGAAATTAATAATGTAGCCCAAGTACTAGATATGTGAATTTAAAAGGAATGAAAAATGTTGGGCATTATGAGTACATGAAATATGTAGATTTGTTTCTTGAGTGACTCAAAGGTATGTTATTGTGCATGAGTCTAATAAAACTTAGATTTTTCATGTCTTATCTAACTGAGTGGATAATAAATGTATGAGAAACCAAGGATGAAATTACATTAAAATTTTGTGATTCCAATAAAAATACTACATGAAAATATTACATGTAGTTGGATAATAATTAATTATTTTGATCTTTTATTGGTATACACATTTTTTTGTGAAATTAATGATGTAGCCAAAGTACTAGATATGTGAAATGCCAAATGTACACTTTTTTGAGTTCTCCCACAATTTGTGTTGTGTTTTTAAAAAATGTCTAAGATGTAGGGGATATGTTCCACATGATCCTCCTAATTATTTTTGAATATGAGAATTCCACCCATGTATATAATGATAAAAGAGTTGAGGAATGACCTAATTATATATTCCATCAAGTTTGTAAAGGTTTATGGTGCAATGGTTAGGCCAAAAGGCATAACCATACCATCACACAACCCTTTCTATGTATTGAAATATATCTTGCATATGTATTCAATATGTAATGTAACTTGATGGTAACTTAACTTCAATTCAATATTGGTGAATTATTATGCACCTCTTAGTTGGTGTAGAGGGTATTCAAATCATAATAATGAATATCGATTCATCACCATGATTTTGTTAAGTTTTTGATAGTCTATGAAAAGACACCAAGAACCATAATTGTTAGGAATAAGGAATATCAAAATCCCATAAGGAGAATAACTAGGTCTAACCTTACCTTGATAAAGAGAGATATTGTATTTGTCACCATCTTTCATCATTCTCCCAAAATGATCTATTATATAGAGGGATATTACAAAGAGGGGATCGAAGGGCCAAATAAATGTAGTGATATATTTTTCAATGTGTTAGAAGGCCTTAAATGTATATGAATAATTCATTATTCTACTTTAATAAATTGTCAAGTTTATTTTGCTAAAACATTTAATATAAAGTGTGCACTACCCAAGCTTGCTTTGTTTCCTATGCATGTGTATCAGGGTAGAACATAGACAACACAAATTTATGTGCATTTGAAATGAGTTTGTGGCATTAATTGGTAGAGACCAATGTGACTTTGGCCATTAAAATTGACTTAAAAAGGTTTAATAAAAAATATTTTACATAGGAGGTCTAACCTTATGTATTATGTTGACATGTAACTTCATAGTCATAAAATAAAACCCTCCCAACTAGATGTCATTGACTTCTAAAGGCATGATGTCATAAAATACAATGTAATCCATAGGCTTGAATTTCTATTAGAAGGTGAATTATTTTAGACTTATATATCTTGTCTCAAATAAATCCATCGTAGTTAATATAAATTTAGATGTATAGTAGTGGATAGGCCAAGGCACTATTTTGTGGTTAGAGCAAAAATGTTTTTCTAGATACCACTTTCAATGATGATATAAAGAGATTGAAATTTTACCAAAAAATTTGTTTGAAAAATGTGTTCATGCTCCTTATATGTGTTTATAATAATAGTGTTTAAACAAATTACATACAGATAAATTTCATAGTCAGCACATGACCTAATGTAGATTATGAAATAAATGTTTAATGCACACAACATTCAGAGTCATCATGGGTGTTTGAAAAATGATGGTGAAACCACTTATCATTAGAATTATTCTTGACTTTATCTAAATTATAAGGTGAAAGAGCCTTTGAAATATTTGGTCTTATTAGGTTTCCCTCTTTTGTGATAAGTGATTTTATTTTGTGTATAAGGATACAATGAATAATCATGAATGCACTAGATCTTGCATGTAGTGTGTGGAGTTGCTTCATATTTTACTTGGCTTCAATCTTTATGGTGTTACAATATGATTTTCATAGAGTGTCAAAAATCAATAACTCCAACAAGATCTTATCTTCTTGTTGTTCTAATAAGTTAAATCCTAATCCCCTACTCCTAATATCGTTATGGTGGAAAATTTTGTAGAGTTGAATCCCTTTTTTTCATCCCCTTAGAGTTTTGGGGGAGAAACCAGTACTCCCAAAGTGATCAATATCATTATTCCCTATAATATTAAATCAAACACTGGTAATACTTTAATGGAAGAGGATCCCAAAAATTTATAGAAACTCAAATCTAAAGGCTTTGTTGTTGTTGATCTACCTGAATCCAAATACCTTAGGGAGACTCCCATAAATTACCTTTATATTCATTCATCCTAAAAATTTACCTTAATCATAGAGGAGTCACAATATACTTATATCTCTTCCCAAGACTAGACAATGGAAGAGGTTACAAAGTGACTATCTTAGGTGAAGGATAAATAATACCTACCTCAAAGGATCATGTAGGACATATTTTCATCATTAGAGAAGGAGTCCCATATCCACCACTGTATCATGAAATGGTACATGGTGGAAAATAAGAGACTAAAAAATAGAATATAACAACTTCAACTACAAGTTAATGGTGATCAACTTTATATTTAGTAGAGGATAATGCTCAATAAAGATATGTGGTTGATGAATATTAAGGTTACTATGCTAGAGAATAATATGGAGTAGCATAATAATAATTTTAATAAAATAAATATTATTAAGAATTTGGTTAAATAATGCCTTATAAATATTCTCTAGTTAAGCAAAATTACCATTAAAAAAATATTCATTCAACATTACTATGCTTAAGGAAGGCATGACATGAAAAGAGGAGGGTCACTCAAAACTTAGAATTAAAAAGAGCAACATGATATAAGACAAAGGAAAATGTAAATTAAAGGAGAACAAGACCTAGGACAAGGAAATGGAAAATGATCATATCAAGTTCCTATAGGAAGAATGGAAGGTTACCAAGATTCTTAAAGACTTCATTCTTCCCTAATATTATAATTTTATGTCTTTTTTCTTATTTTTTTAATGTGAGTTTTAAGTGTTTTGTCTATTGGTAATTTTTTCTCTATTAGGATTATCTTTTTCATGTCTTCATAGTTTTCACTTTTGTTTTGAATGTATTATTTTTCTATTTAACTTTGTTAAAGGGTTTGGGCCATTTCAAAACCCCTCTTTTACCAGTAATAAAAAATATATATTTGGCATTCAATATTATTTTGGTTTCAGGTATTTCAATAAAATATTTTCCTAGGTAAAAAAATGTTATATTAAGTTTTAAATATAGAATGGTATAAAATATCAGTTGAATTTCACACATGACTAGCTAATATAATTCAAGGATAATATGGAAAATCCCATTAGAAGTCAATTTTAATTGGAAAATATGCATTAAGATGGATTTAAATAATGAAGAATAATATGAGGGTAAGTATGTTGTAAAAATACAACATTATTATAATTTTATAATATTTTAATTTATTTTCATGTCTATAATTTATACATTCAATACTTAGGAAACAATAATGCGGAGAGGAGAAATATTTTTTCACTAGAATGCAAACATATTTTTGGAATATGTTGTGTGGAAATGGATACATTAGTATAATGATATGGTTTTAGGTTAGTTAACTAAATTAAATATATGTAAAAAATAATTATTTATTATTTTATCAATTAAATATTTTGAAAACATTCTAGTTAGTGTAGGGGAGAGAGAGGGATAAATTAATATAAGGGTTACAAAGTGAGAGTGATAGAAATAGATCATGATGATTCAACACTTTGGGGAAATTAGAAAACATGAGGTGGATAAATTTTTTATAAGTTCTATATAATTTTTTTATAAAAGGTTGAAATATGGGTTTTAAAGGATCTGATATCCTAAACATACAAGACAAAAAAAAAAAGATACAACCAATAAAGACAAACTAGATCAAGCATCCCTCCATAGATCTATTAAAACCCCACTTAGAACCATCCTGAAACTAGTAAGAAACCTAACCTAACTCAACATAAGTAAATAATACATGAAAAAAATAAATCTAAACCTACTAGTCTTCCAACTCGTCCTAGATAGTATCTTTGGCCTTGTTAATATTCTTGATTCTGATCACTTGTTCATTATTTCTAAACTCCTTTTTCATGTTTCCTCTTGTCCTTTTACTTGGGACCCCTTTTTTTGCATTCAATTGAATCTCAATAACTTCATAATACTCAAATGCTTTTGCCCTCTTCTTTTTCTTTGATACCTCCTTGCAATTCCTTGAGGTTTCTTACTACTTTTTACTACTCATAATCCTCTTTGAGTGCTACCTTGATCTTGAGATTGAATATTTTGATTATTTATTATATAAGTTATTGTATATTATTTAATATGTTTATATAAGTTATTATATATACATTATTAGTACATATAGGTTTATAATCTAATATTTTTTTAAATAAGAATTATATGACATTAATGAAATAAAATAAGTGCATGAGAAACATTGAAATCCATGGAATCAAAGACAACCACCTTAAACAACTAGACCCATTCAAATGGGTATGTACCGATAATACATGTAATACTTAATTAGTTTATAATTATTAAATTATATGTCAAAAACTTGTATAATTTTATCATGTAATTTTAGATTGAAAGACCATATATTCTAGTTGAGGGTCTTATTATCAAGGAGGAAGATGTGGAAGATTGTTTGATCATTTTGCACTTTTATAATAATAAGGGATATTTTAATATTGGAATTGGTTGGAGTATTGAATTTAGGACTAGAGGATATTTCCTTTCCATTTTTTATAATATAATTAATTATCAATCATATCCACTCTTTAATTGGAAAATATTAACATTGGTTGAGGCTTGTATGTCTTCATTAGAAGGCCTACCTCTGTTATATTTTCTAGTCATATTTTCCTTAAGGTAATTAAATTTATGGATAAGGGGTTCATAATATTATTTAAAATTAATGTAATATTATTTAAATTATAAAATTTGTACACATCTCCCATCATCCATTCCTTTTTTTGCTTCTTCTTTACTATAATTTATCACAACATTGATACATTGAGTATGATGCATGAAATATATTCCACACCTATCAAACTATTATTTCTCACATATCTCTTTCATAATTTCTATAATAAGATTAGAGATATTATTTTATATTTATTTATATTTATCTTATATTCTCTCTTTTAATAATGGTGTCTTTTATTTAACTTGGCCATTACCCTTTTCTTGATTATAAACCTTGTCTTGATTATAAAACTTGTCTTAATTGTAATGCTTAATTTTTGTAGGAATATGCCCATTTTAATTTATTTGTACTCTATATGTTATATCATTAATATGTACCAGAATTTTTTAAATTTTATCATCCATTTTTAAGGATTTATGAGTTTTTTTTTTTGTGACTCTTAACTTAAATTCATCTATTTTAAAAGGTATCACAATGGCCTTAATGTTATTTTCAATATTCATGGTCATAGTATATGTTTTCCATAGGTTTGTGGTAAATTTATCCCTAAAATAGAAACCAAGTTTAAAATCAAAATAATAATAGTAAATAACCAAGAGTGTGGATTAATTAGGTTTAAAATTATCATGTTGTGATATTTTAATGATCTTTCATAAGGCACCATGCAGACCATATCTCACAAATAAATATAAAATAATAATGTCAACATATCATCTAAGCTAGAAGAATTAGATTTCCATCTAAGGTGTAGTAAGAGAACACTAATAACCATGTTATAATAATGAAAAAATATAAATTAAAAATAAAATCATATTTATTGAGAAAACATATAGCATAAAACATGATCTGGGTCACAAGAGGAGACTTGATGAACAACCTACTTAAATTGATTTAATAGGGTTATGAACAAAAGTGATTTACTAGATGACAGAGAATATGAAAGTGAAAAAGATTAAAATAACAAATAAATCAAGAAAGAGATGAAAACTAATGTAAATTATAATATCATAGTTTTATTATGCTAAGTTCTATGAGAATAAATGTCTGGTGTCTATGTACTTCCTAACTCTATTCTTCTTTGGTTCTATTAACCTAAAAATAATGGAGGTGTAAATTATGATATAGTGAAAGGACATGAAGTGTTAGTTGGACCATTACAATAGTTTGTAACAACCACTTCATAACTAAAGAGTGTGGTTCCATCATTGGATACCATTATTGATGAGTTGTAGGATACAGTAGTGAAACTATAAGATTTTTGTAGTATTGTAAAAGTGAAACTGGATTGAATAATTTGGTGTATAGGTGTAGAAAATAATAACCATGTTATTTCCATTAGCAAAATCCTTGATGTGAAATAATGGTAATGTTAAAAATTATCTAATGAAATAGATACTCTTGAATTAGTCACCCATCCTTGAAGATAAATGGTTCCCTTCACATGCAGTTATAGAAGAAGATGTGTAAATAAATTGGCAACGTAAACTTATGTAAACCATTTTCCTTGGGAATATAATTAACCTATTTTGATGATATATAAGAGAGGGAAATTTTATTGACGTGTCTATTTAAGCCAAATGTCAATGAATTTCTCCAAAGTTTTAAGAATGATATAATTTGGATCGATCTATATATGCTCAAGAGTCTATGTAGTATCTAAAATATCAAACAAGGGGTGGAAAGTAATGGTGCAAGAGTTATACATTGAAGATTGAATGCAACCCAAGGTAACATGGAAGGTTAAGGTCAAAATAAGTATCTCCTAATTTCTCATTGATGGTGTAGGGACTATACCAAAGTGTAAAAACCTTTTGATAAGGTCATGTCAATATTTATTTCTCTAAGTGTATACATAATCATTCACCAACCTAGAAAGTGTGTGGTATTCAATGCTTGTCATGGCACTACTTGTATTTCACATCTTCTTATTATAGAATGGTTTGTACTTGTTTAACATGTTGAATGTGATAAATGAATTGAATTTTTTTATTAAATTACTCTTGAGTTGAATGAATTGTTAATTTTTATGGTAGAATATGATAATCTATGTCAATGGGTGCCAAATTTTACAAACCCAAACAAACTTGAAAAAGGGCTATGTATGGTAGAGTTTTGTAGAGATTTTTTGTATTTATTCTAAATGAAAGGAATGATTTAAACCAAATTTTATTTATTATTATAATTATACACTCTTATAAGGTGCACTATCATCCTATTGAAAACTTACGTATGTCCATCAATTTTAGGATGAAAAGTGGTGGATTTATTCAAATTCATGTCTAACATAGACCAAAATGGTTTCTAAAGATGGATTAAAAACATTGTATCTCTATTGGATATAATATTTTATGGGATTATAAAGTGGATCCATACATATTAAAATTATAATTAAGTTATTTCTATAGTTGATATTAATTTATTACATGGTATGATAATTTCCATCTTTGAGAATCTATTAACTACTACCTAAACATAATCATTACCATGTTTTGTAGTAGGGTAGCCTGAGATAAATGTCATTGGAAATAGATTACAATGATATTGTAAGAATTTTATAGGTATTTACAAACCTTGATTCTTGTTGACTGAGTTGGAAATTATACATGTGATACAAGACTTAATATATTTGGATACATCAGACTTGATATGTGGCCATAATAAATATTTATGCAACATTTTAAGAGTATTTTCAACTCCAAAATGTCTTGAAAAATTATAAAATGATATTATCATACTAGTATATGACTCTCTACCTCATGAGGAATACACAATTTCCCTAGATGATATATAAGTCCATCCTACAAGTATAAATATAGAACTAAATTACCATAGAATAAATTATAATAGATATCTAAAAAATCTATGTCATATGGATAAAATTACAACCTTTATCTAACTTAATTTACACATGCATCAATTACATAAAAGAGAGTTTGATTTGGTGGGTGGCTATGATAATTTGTGACTAGATTGACACTTCCATTCTTATGCTTTATTTTTAGATGGAATTGTTGAAGATAAGAAGACTATTTTTTATGTTTATCTTACTATAACATGTTATTAATTTTCAAGAAATAAAGTAAATTTTGATATGTGTGGATTAAATTATCTTTGTATAATATATAATTATTCTAAGGATTATATGTTTGAACAATAACATATAACTCACAATCATATGTTGGGTAATTTCTTATAGGTGTGATAAATGTTTCATTGTGGTAAGAAACTAAATGACCATGTTGAGTGAGGACTACTCCAAGTGAAAAGTTTGAGGCATCTATCTCAAGATAAAATTGTTTATGAAGATATGGTAATGAAAATATTGGTGTGAAATAGAGATGACATTTTAAGTCTTCAAATGATTTCTATTATGTGGCTTCCTACATGAAATTTGTTTTAGCATCACCTTTGGTAGCTTGGTTTAGATACCAAGTCACATGAGATAAACCAAGTACACATATCTTATATAAAATTTCCAATCTAAAAAAACTATAAATATCTATGATATTCTTTAGTTTTGGCCATTCCTAGATGACTTGAATCTTGGCTAGATCTATTTTTACTCCTTATGTGTCTACTATGTATCCTAAATATTATATCTCCTTTATAGAAAATGAACATTTATCCATGTTTTCATACAAATTTTGGTTTTACAAAGTGTTAATCACTTTATCTATATGGCATAGATGTTCATCCCATGTTTTACTAAAGATCAAGATGTCACTAAGGTAGATTACAACAAATGAATAGAGAATGGATTGAGAATGTCATTCATCATCTACATTAATGTAGATAGCATGTTGGTCAAACCAAAGGGCATGAATAACTATTAAAAAAACCTTATATGGAATTTAAGGCTATCTTACATATGTATATAGGATCAACATGGATATGATGATATCTAGACTTAACATCAATTTCAGTGAAGTACTTTGCATCATAGAGCTATTCTAGTACATCCTCAATCCTTGGAAGAGGATAAAAATTATTCATTTTGATCTTCTTAAGAGCTCCATAGTCAATTTAAAACCTCAATTTATAGTCTTTATTTAATGAAATCATAAGTGGGCTGATACAAGGTGATGAGATATGATTTATATGTCATTTATCCATTAGTTCATAGATATATCACTTTATTTATTCATTCTTTATAAATTATTTACAATATAAATAAGCATTAGGTATAGGTAGTATAAGGATCAAATTAATAGTGTGCTTCAACACATAGTGTGTAGGCACATATTTTGGTAGATGGAATAGGTCCTTATATTATTACAACTTAAGCTTCAATTATGTTTCTTATACTATTAAGACTATAGGAACTATGATATAAATCCATGATATAAGGACTTTCTTGTATTTAGATATTACCATTTAAATCACAAAATGTTTACTAGATTTGACTAGTTTCTTACACTACTTATTTCTAATGAGTGATATATTTGGAAATAATTATGGTGTGTGGTATCTCATATCACTAACATCCTTGAAAAAAATTCTAGGATCTACCTCTTATATTGCTTGTTGATGGTAAAGGTACAGTTGACCAAGTAGAAAATCACATATTTCGAATTAAGTGACATTGTAAATGATTTTATATTTAAAACTTTTGATGTTTTACAGTAATTAACATTGATAAGTGATGAGTTTATTAAATAATACACTAAACCATTCAATAGAGTATAGTATTCAGTGAGGCATCAATATAAATTTTAATCTAAGAACTACTTCAATTGAAATCAAATTCTTATAACTTATATTAATAACAACGAAGTGTATTGCCTGAGCATTGATCTAAATTGTATAATAGGAAAATAATTGTACTTAGTATATTTATGTAGAAGTATTATATATATTTTTATTACCCACCATGGTGTTAGGCTCAATATATATGATTTTTTACCTTTTTCTAATGGTGTTATGTTTGTACCTATTGTATCAAGCTATGCAAGTAGAATCTTCCTAGCATGAATGATATTGGATTTGTGAATTAAACACCACTTGTTAGGCTTGGAATAGTTATTTTGATAATTTTATGATTGTTTCTTTTTTTATATAGGGTGTTTTAAGTTATTACCTAATTTGGAACTTTGATTAGAATATTTAGATTGTTGCTTAGTCTAAGACTTGGAATATTTTGACGTAGACTTAACCTTATCCTTTTATTCAAAATTGAAAGTAAATATTTAGGATTATGTGATTGAAGAGATATATAATAAATCCAAATTTGACTATATATGAGGTCTCAAGATTGAACTATATTTCAAAAGAATATTTTTCTCTAAATCATGCATCCCAAGTTTAGACAACAGGGCATGAATTTTGCTCTAAAACAATCCCATGTGTCTAAAAATATTTATAAATTAACTTCATATTCATGTGAAGTACATTAGTTTTCCCACCATTTTTAATGATAAGGAACAATTTAGAAGAGCGAATGTAATATTTTATTATTCAAATAATTTATGAACTATGTAGTATGAATATATAAGGTTAATCTAATTTTCTAGTTCATTTTCATCTATTTTTCCTTTAAACATAGGGATGTCTAGATTGACTTATACCTCATATGAAATTTGTTCAAATGGTCAATGATAATGGAAGGTATTGGGAGTATTGTGATTGAAAAATGATCAATGATAATTTCATGTTCATGTGCATGACATTTTTATAAATCTTATTATTTTATTTTCATTACATCCTCTAACAATTTTTGTAACCTTTTTAAAGTTTACATCATTGAAGATTCATCTCCCATTTAAGGATGATAAATAAAGTATGATGAAGGTTCAAAAATATCAAGACATATATTCTTATAATCAAAACACATATGAGTGGGCATACAAATAATGAAAAAAATTAGAAACACTATGATATCACATGAAAATGATATGCAGTGTGTAATATTTGATACCTCCTATTTGGGGCCTAGGATGAGACTTGGTGGAAAACCTACATACATGAATTTAATAGTGTTATGAGAAAAAATTAATTACTAGATCATAGATAATATGAAAGTGCAAAACATTAAAATAAAAATGAAAGTGTGAGATAAGATAACTAATGTAAAACTATAATATGAAAGTTGTATTATGTCAAGTTATATATAGTATATGTGAGAATAGATGTTTAGTGTCTACATAATTCATATATCTATTCTTAAATGGTTATAATAACATACAAATAATATAAGTGTACATTATTATATAATGAATGGATAAAAAGAATCATTTGGACCTATTAGCAACCCAAGTTGCATCCTACTAAAGTAGATTTCTTAGAAATCTTTGAAACTTAGACTAATATTAGATTGGTCTATAGGTTGTCAGATACATGTATCTTAGACCAAAGATCTAGATTAGGAGGCTAGATCCTATGATGTATAAAATTTGAATTCTTTTACTAAACCTATCTTGAATTGGGGATGAAAAGAGTTAGAAATATAACTAAAAGGGAAGACCTATACAGGTGATGGTGATGCACCTAAATGATTCATCAACTCAATATTGTACTCCTAATAACACTAATGAACCAAAAAAGACTAAAATACTATATTTAAGGATTCTTATGTAACAATGTTTTACGTAGAGATCATGGTGAGTGACTTTAACTTGTAGGTGAAGGGAGAGAGGTTTACTTTGAGACACTTCCAACCAAGTTACACTTCAAATATGATCACCAACCTTTGACACTTCATATAACCTGCATAAGAAAATTTATCAACATATAGGTGTGGAAAGGACATGTCAAGGGAAGATTCATACCACTTATACACATCTGAATAAGCATATAAAAATTATATGTCAATCATAGAGAAGCTACAATAATCCATTTTATTAATCCAAGAGGTTACAAAGTTCAATATTGGTAGAGTTTCCTCATGCCCAATAGAGGGATCTTAGAAAAAGGACTAAAATACTAAATATATATAATATGAGGAGAGAATAATAATAATGGCATGGAGGAGATAAGAAAATATCATCAATCTCACATTAACTCAAGATTACTTTAGTTACAATTTGTTACAAACAATCATCAAGACATCTCTCCATGTTTGGTTCTCTTACATGATCCTTATGCATTGATATAAGATATTTTAAGATATATTTGGAAAATTAACCTCTATCTTGAATCATGATACACATTATTTATATTTTATTATAATATCAAGTGATGACTCTTCCTATATTAAGGTCATGGAACATGCATTGATTGCCACTTTAGGATCAGTTAAATCATGATAAGGATCAGTTATGAAACTCAAGGATCAGATATTACAATATTGTATTATTTATGTGGAATTATTACTCTACATGAACTCATTCATCATCCCTTCTACACCATTCTCAACTTTATTCCATTAACCAAGTAGGTCTACTAGGCTAATTAGGCCTAGTAGCCTAACTCTTAGTACTTTATTACCATGAAAATCCTATATTAAACATTATAAAACTATTAAATATTGAGTTTTAGGCCTAAATAAATTCCTAAAATCATAATATAGGCTTATTTAAATAAGAAACACTTGTAAACTTGTCAAACTAGGTGACTAGGTTACCTTGTCCTTTATTCCTACAAATTAGCTAATTAGAAGAGGTTATAGAAAAATTTCAAGGTATATTTTTGAGAATATTATTAGTTTAGTAGGTATAAAAAGTGTAAAACTTCATTATCCAATGATGTGCATCCTCTTAAACCACCTTATACCTCTCTTACTACACTTTTTCCCCTTAAAACTCTATTTTATGACAAATCTATACAATATGGTACCATGGCCAAGACCTTATCTGAGTTTTATTTATGTTTCCAAATATTTAATAGGTTATTCATGGGTGTTTGGGTGCAATAATCTTCACTTTTCTCAAAACTGGTATGTAGTAGGGTTTAGGGAGGGTTTTAGAGGTTCATCTTCTTAACAATGGTTCATAAAGTATGAACCTCCAAACCAAAAATTATTTACATGTATATTTTAGTCCATATAATTTAAAATTTATTTATAATATTGGGTCCCCATGAAAAAGGTGTATTAAGATACGTATGTAGGGAAGTTTGACTGTAGTGTTTTGCATGAATTTTGGACCTATTTGTAGTCTTAGAAATTGTTCATAAACATCATCTCCTCAATAAACCTAAATAATTCATGTATTTAAATTTACCTAGGGTTAATAAATCCTTATAATATCATTTTAATCAATTCTTCTTGTGATGAAATATATGAGCTTTTGAATAGGTAACTCGAATTGACTATCCAGATTGAATAGTTTGAATTAGCTCTTTAAGATGAAAATTGACCTTTCCCATATTATTATATAATTTAAACATATAATTTTGGAAATTAAACATATCCTTACACCTTCTCATGGTGTTATTTTTCTTAGGAAATTTTGAAAGTGTCTTCATGTGATGGTGGAGCTTATAGGTCTTAAGACTAGCTTTAGGCCTAAAAGGCCCAAACTAAGTTTTAGAGGTCCAAGAGGTATATAATAGAATTTATACACTAAAAATAAAAATAATTAATTTATTATCACCTTATTTAAACTTTAACAACTCACCTTACTATTCAAAATATGACTCTATCTCCATATGGACGTGATGGTGCATGAAGATAGTACTATTGAGACTATGTATTGGGAAGACAAGGTTTTACATGGTTCTCTTTCCTTATAGTGAAAGGTTAATGTATTTTTAATTAATTGCATATTATCAATGAATGATAAGATTCCTTATTCTGAGTCTTTAATCACTCAATACCCTATATCCTCTTCATCTCTCTACCCTAGGGTTTCTTGACAATTAAACCTGTGTAACCCTTATGATATGTATGGTTATTTTCCTTAATTAAACAGATATTATAATGATAATTAAACCTTATAAAACATTTTTAAAATATCTATAAATTATATTGTAATTCAAATAAACCTTAAAACAAGCAAAAGGTCTTAAGATTATGCACACATACCTGTTTTGGATCTTTCTTTCTTAGCTAGCCCTTAATGGAATTTTAACTTGAAAAACTAAGTGAGATAAATATAAAAAGATGTATTAAGACTATAATTACATTTTTATACCTTAAAAACCTTCACATTAAGTTAAAACTCTCTATCATACCTATAACCCTCCAAAAAGTCCTACTAGTTCCATTGCTGATTGTTAACAGATTGAGGTATGATTGTGACAAAATAGTGGATGATTACACTAATTATGTGACATTAAAAAGACCATTAAAAATTAAAACCACTCATAAACATCAATTATAACAATTTTAATAGATAGATCATGCCTATAAAGACCTCAAGACTCATTTTTCCCAAAACTGGTTAGTGGGTTGCCTGAGTTTTCAATAGGTCTATGATTGAGTTTTTATATCACCTTTTTATTTGGGTAGAATATTTATGATAAGGATTTTATTAGGATATAAAATAATTATTTAATTTATTCATATCTTCCTCTAGTCACTTCATATTTCTATACAACCTATCACTACACTATATCTCTTCATTTCCTTCAATTTATTTGCCTCTTCCAATACTAGCTATAAGTTTTGATTGGGGAGTTGGAAATGGTTTTATCCATTACATATACACTTATAATTTTTTATAACTCTCAATTCATTTGTAAAATTCCTCTCACTTCTTTATTTATTACATTTTATATTCAAGGGTGTTCTTAGGTTCTCACAATCTTGATTTTATACACAGGCCTATGTACCTTCATGAGTTTACATACTTTTAGTAGAAATATTGATCTTGGTGAAGGTATAAAGATATAAATTTATCATTTTAATGCATATGTGAATTTAAAATTTTCCTCCTTGAATAAATTTTATCTTGAATAAAAATGTCTAGGGTATGTGGATATATCCATACACTTGACCCTAATATTGGTTGTGTGTGGCCATTAAAATGTTGATCTTAGAGTGATTTATTTGGGAGAATATTTCTCATACCATGAACTATATGTCACATTTTAATTATTATTATGAATCTCACACCTCTTCCATGGATACTTTGCTCTCATCTCCTTCACAATCTTGGAGATAAGCTTATTTTGGCAAGGCTATAGATGATCTTTGATGAGGTGAATGACTATGCTATTTTGAAATTTGGACCTCATGTCTTGTCTTTATTAACCATATCAATTTATTCTCAAACATTTTTATAAATCTCATTGAACTTAAAGAAATGACAACACCTTCTTCACAATCCAACATTTGACTCTAGTATTGGCATACTTCAAGAGTCATCCAAACATTATTGTAGGTGGAGTTTCACTTGAAGATATGTCTTAATATAAATTATTTATACTTAGGTTATAAATTTTATATAAGTATAACTTGTATCACTTTATGACACTTTTTTATTTGAATCATTACCATACCTCTTGACCATAGATGTTTCTTCATCATAGACTTGACTATGTATGATAATTTGATCCTTATACACACTGAGCATAGTTTTAGGCCTTAAAATTGACACTAAAAGACCTCCAAGGTCACTCTAATGCTCTTAAATTTAATTTAAATTCTTAATTAGTTTAATTAT
Organism: Torreya grandis; assembly: GCA_037957365.1. NCBI lineage: Eukaryota > Viridiplantae > Streptophyta > Pinopsida > Cupressales > Taxaceae > Torreya > Torreya grandis. Next base: position 371,689 of record JARHVA010007186.1, read on the forward strand.
TCCATTTAAACATCTTAGTTTCTCATTGTTTACATCTTTGGTATCACCTCTTCTTAACATGACATGTGATGATCACTATGTTTTTTGTACAGATTATATGTAAGATTGGATGATAAAATAGGTTGAGGTGGTTACCAACATATCAATGGTGTTATTATAACTTAATGAGAGTGAAAAACTTTCTTTATAAACCTCAATTCACAAACATTCCTTGAAAATAACCTTAACAAGATACTATAGTTGCTCTATGACCTTAGATATAGATGATCTTTAACCTCTTAAGTAGGGTTTTAAAATTTGTATACCTAATTTCATAACCATGATGTTCCCAACACTCTTTAATCATATTTTATAGTTTATCTATGAGGTGAATGTGAATGAAAATGTGGTGATATGTGAATGGATGGTGGGAATCAATGAAAGTGTGAAAAGAATGGAAAGATAAGGTTATAAAATGGTGAATGACAATGTAAAAGTCTATGAAATGAGATGATACATGAAGGAGGTAAAATGAAAATGAATCCATAACCTAGATAGTCATAAAGGATTCAAGGTAATGATTAACATATAGATCAATAGGATATATCATTTTGGAGGTTCTTGGACTATTTTTTACTATCAAAGGAGAAACCTAGTAAATTCTAAATTACCTTAAGAAATGCTAAGTTAACTTAATTTTGCTAAACTAAGACTCCATGAAGATATTGAGAGAAAATTAATGGTTTACCTGATATGGTAACTTGAGTAAACTTTGAGAAACTTGAAATAAGAACACATGAACATTAATGAAACCTTTTAGATATAATATGTTGTTCTCAACAACTATAGATCATCCCTTAAACCATATAACCTCTCCAAACTACCTTTAGACTATAAATTTGGCATTTATTTATCTTATTAAGATCCATATAACCTCACACGTGTGGTAAAAAGTTGAATAATGTCATGTAAATGTGGTTAAAACTCATAAAAATCTCTATAAATTTCTATTTCTCTATCATCATGCTCAAGAGAGGAGAAAACTTAGAAAATTGATTGCTTGCCAGATTGAAGAAGCCATACCGAATGGCTTAAGTTTTAAAGGATTTTTCATAAAGGAGAGAGAGGAAAACTAAGAAAAAATTAATAAATATGGAAGCTCTATAATACCCCTTCCCATACCCAAAATTATATATCTTGATATTCTCTTTCATGGTTGTACCATCTACAAATTGAAGGTCTCTCTTGAGCTACAAATAAACAAGGTCATTGAAGAGAAATAGTTTTGAGCCCATATGAGATCCTTTTGCTAGGAATATTTTTTGGAGAACCTATAATGAACATTATACAAATTATTAACCTTCATTATATATAAGGTCTATAGAAATGCATGCATCTACATGAAAACACCCTTTTTCTTACATTTTCTTCATATTTTAAGCTTTAAATCACTAATTTATGGAAACACAAGGAAGATTCCAAGTTAAAGAGAATATTAAAATAAGTAATAAGTATTTTGACATAAAAATATGTGAATATTTCACATGTGGGAACTCTTGGGGACCAACCTACGCTTAAGGATTGCATGAGGAGATATTTCCAAAGTATGAACCCATGTGACTAAATAATAATATGACTATGAGGGTGATTAGAGACATTATGGATGCTTTAGTGGCCTTATGAGGTCAAAAATATAATTTTAAGACCAAAATATTCTCTTTGATAACCACACATAGATTAAAATAAGCTTTGTTAATGAATACCATGAAAAGTACTCTATAGCCTTATTTAGGTCTCAGATAGGCTTTTATGTATACTGTCATACTTTCCAAATCTTATAATCAGCGTCATGCTTGAATATATCAAAAATGCCAAATAAAATCATAGTGAGTTATCAACTACTACCTTCAACCATTTATACTAAGGAACTTCAGATCACAAGACCAGTTTAATTCTTTGTTAAATACATCACAAGATACTTAAACAACATGATGATACTTGACACCAATTGACATGACAATGAGACATACTCCCTTGATTTGATAGTTAATGAGCATTATGGTGGGAAATGAAATTTTTTAAATTGTATGGGTTGTAATTTGTCCTTGGTAGGCCAAATTACCAACATTTTTGGTGACCCACAGGGGTTGACCATCCTATTGTTCAAGAGAACCTACTGATTTTTCATGACAATAATGGTCTGAAATATAACAACATGATTTTGATGACTACCTTAGACTACCAAACAAATTTTTTACTTTTTGACACCTCTTATAGCTACAAAAAAAACAACAAGAAATAACATGAAAGTAACACAACTAAACTAAGAAGCACACACACCTAACCTAAGGAAACACAAAACAACAAAAACACAACAAAAAGGTAGTAAACTACTACTTATGCTAACCACTTATTGAAACAAGATAAAAAAATAAAAAAGAACAAATTATATCCTTCAAGGTCAAATGGAAAACTTTATTATCCACTATGGCACCATGATATATGATTACCACATCTTGATAGCTCCTTTTTAAAGCTAGGAATATTAACACATTCATGGCCTCTTGGGGAAGCAACTAGGCCTTCTATTTCCACTATTAGGTGCATGTATTATAAATGTGAGTCTAATACCCAATCATACTCCTAAATTTGTCTACTTTGAAAGAACATTGCTAATTCTACCATAGTCATGAGCTACTAATGGTCATGTTAGACAACTGGAAGTGGCTCTTGTGTTATGGTTGTAAGGTTGGCTTCTAAGATATATGCATATAATTTCATGACTTATTGAGGCCATTTCAGTTCATTTCGAAATTTTAAGAGTGGAGATACATATGAAGATGGAGTGAGGAGTTGATAACCTTACTTGAAAATATAAAATAAGTGATCTTATGATAAGATAACTTATTGGATTGGTTTGTTTGAAGAACTAACTCCTTTCTTGATGGAACTTATTCTCTCAACCTAAAATGAATCACCTTCAATTAAAGAGTAACATGAACTAATTATATCAAATAAGCTCATTGATTGGTTCTCATTTAGCTCAAATGTGATTATAATTTGTTCAATTTAAATAGCAGAAGGTGTAAGAGTAAGCATATCATAGTTTTAAATATCACTTTATTGATCATAATCACGAGGCTAAAAATTATCCTTTTCTATCTCTAATTAGTCATTTGAATTTATTTCATCTTTGACATCAACTTGATGTTTTAGCATGCTTTTAGAGTCAACTTGTTACTCATCTTCATTGGTTGTCCTGCACTTGTATATTGTAACTACTACAAGTTCTTGTGGATTATCATGTTTAGGGAAAATACTATGTGATAAAATACTTCTTGGGAACCATCTTCTTCTTTATCAATTAATAACTCTTTATCTTGTGTCTCATCTTGCATCCAAATAAACTCTTGTTAATCATCCTCTTTTACATTCTAAAATATTCAATCATACCTATCCTCACCAAGGGGTGTCCCAATGATGATGTCCTCCTCTTTCTCACTCAAGTCACTCTCATATTATTTCACTACAGATGGATTTACATCACTTGTATAAAAGAAAAGAGGATCTTCATCAAGTATTGGCATGGTGAACCCTTGAAAATGATCAAGAAGATAATATAAATCTAATGGTGTTATCACAAATGCTTCATTCTACTCATGGGGCTGCTCAGCTTAGATAACCATCACTACTTCTTTCTAATGAATTTGTCCCTAAATATGTTTCCATCAAGGAAATGCCTTGGGATATTGAGGAGGGAGGGAAGGGGGATAAATGACTTCAAGCTTGTCTTTTACTTCAACACTTGGGATTATGCTTATTTTTTCTTTTCTCTTCCTTGATTGCTTCAATTGTTTCCAAGTTGGAAACTTGGGTTTATAAGCCTCTTGTATTGAAGTTATTGTAACTTGGGGCATAATTGGAAGAAATTCATGCTAGAATGGGATTTTAATCCAATAATATTGGCATCAGGTAGTAGGAGGTATTAATTCTTGAGATTATTTACATTATTATTCTTTTCTCAAGGCTAAAATTTCATCAGTAATGATTTGGTTCATCCTCTTCATCTCCTCTAACTCATCATAAAAATTATGTGTGTGTTAGAAGGGTGATTGGGGAGGGAAAGAGGGTTAGTAATTTGGTAAGGAGGCTAATATTAGATTTAATATGGCTCATATTGAAGATAACAAGGTTCATGATTAGTATCATAGGGTTGGTGTGAGACATCATACTATTAATAGGGTTCAATATAGGGTTTATTAGGCTCATCATAAAAATGATATGGGTGAATGTAGGGATAATAGGGGTAATAATGATATGGATAGGTATCATAATAGAATGGGGATGGATCATAGGGTTGTTGATAGGGAAATGAATGATAGGAATTTTTCCCATATGCAGCCATAATAATGAAATATGAATAATAACCTTCCTTACTTCATAAATAATGACCATATGAGTGATTAAAAATTATCAAGATGATTATAAGGTGTTGTTGTGAATCTCCAACACCTGAATTTCTATCTCACTAGGAAATTTTGAACTATTAGTAACCCAAGTTACACCCTACTGAAGTAGATTTCTCAAATCTCCTTCAAACCTAGACTAACATTAGATTGGTATACAAGTTGTGGGATACCTATATCTTAGACCAAATCTCTATATTATGATGTTAGATGCTCTGATGTATAAATTTTGAATTATTTTACTAAACCTATTTTTATTTGGGGGTGAAAATATTTAGAAAGATAATTGAAATGAAAAACTTATACTAGTGATGGTGATGTACCTAAATGACTTAGTGACATTAATGAACTAGAAAAATACTAAAAGACTATCTATAAGGATAATTATGAAATAATGTTTTACATGAACGTCATGATGAGTGTATTTAACCTAGAGGTGGAGGGAGAGAGGTCTACTTTGAGACACTTCCAACCAAGTTACACTTTAAATCTGATCACTTAACTTTGACACTTTATATAACTTGCATAAGATAATTCGTCAACATATATGTGTGGCAAGGTAATTTTAAGGGAAGAATAATAAAAATTATACACATCTAAATAATAATATACATGATATATATCAATCATAAAGAAGCTATAATAATCAATTTTATTAATCTGATAGGTTACAAAGTTAAATCTTGTTAGAGTTTCCTCATGCCCAATAGAGAGATCTTAAATCATTACCTAAAAGCCTAAATATATAGAAGATTAGGAGAGAATAAGAATAATGGCATGGAGGAGAGAATAAAATATCATCAATCTTACATTAACTCAAGATTACTTTAGTTATAATTTGTTAGAAATAGTCCTCAAGACATCTCTCATGTTTGGAGCTCTTGCATGATCCTTATGCATGGATATGAGGCAACTGAAGATATAGTTGGAAAATTACCATATATATTAAATAATAATATTCCTTATTTTTATTTTAAAATAATATCAATTTAATTTAATGACTCTTCCTCCATTAAGGTCATGGAGCATGCATTAATTACCACTTTAGGATTAATTAATTCATGATAAGAATCAGTTATGCACGAATTGGCACTCAAGGATCACTTATGCCACTCAAAGATCAATTATTACACTAAATTATTATTTATTTGATGCTATTAATATACAAAAACTAATTAATCATCCCTTTTACACCATTATCAACTTTACTTGATTGAACAAGTAGGTATATTAGGTCAATTAGGCCTAGTAACCTAACTCTTATTACTTGTTGGACATGAAAATCCTACATGAAACCTTATAAAACTATGAAAGATTTAATTTTAGGCTTTAATAAATTCCTCAAATCATAATATGGGTATCCTTATATAAGAAACACCTATAAACTTATCAAACTAGGTGACGAGGTCACCTTATCCTTCATTCATGCAGACTGGCTGATTATAAGAGGCTCACAGAGGAATTTATAGGTGTATTTTTGAGCATATAATTATTTAAGGAGGTATAAAAAGTGTCAAAATTAATTATATAATGATTTTCATCTTCTTAAACTGCCTTGTACCTCTATATATGCACTTTTTCCCCAAAAAACACTATTTTATGATAGGTCCATACAGTTACATACAATATTGTAACATGTAAAAGACCCTATATAAGTTTAATTCATGTTTTTATTTTTTATCAGGTGATTTATGAGTGTTTGGGTGCATGAATATTCACTTTTATCAAAATTGGTATGTAGTAGGGTTTATGGAGGGTTTTAGAGGTCCACCTTCTTAACGATGGTTCATAAAGTAAAAAAATATAAAACATAACTTATTTACATGGATATTTATTCCATATACCCCTTAAAATTTCTTGAGAATCTTGGATTCCCATGCAAAAGGTGTATCAAGATGTGTACATAGGGAAGTTTGCTTGTAGTGTTTTGCATGTAGTTTAGACCTGCTTAAAGTCTTAACAATGGTTCATAAACCTTAGATCCTAAATTAACCTAAATAATTCATGTATTTTAATTTAAATAGGGTTATTAACTCCTATTAATACAATTTGACTCAAGTCCTCTTGTGATGAAAGATATGAGCTCTTGAATAAACAACTTGAATTGACTATCTAGATTGAATAGTTTAAATTAGCTCTTTGAGACCAAAATTGGCATTTACCACGTTATTATATACTTTAAAAATTTAATTTAGGACCTAAAACATCTCCTCACACCTTTTCATGGTGTTATTTTTCTTAGGAAAGTCTGAAAGTGTCTTCATGTGATGGTAGAGCTTATAGGTCTTAAGACTAGCTTTAGGCCTAAAAGGCCTAAAATAATTTTTATAGGTCCAAGAAGTATATAAGAGAATTTAAAAACTCAAAATAAAAATAATTCAATTATTCTCATCTTATCTCACCTTGAACAACTACCCTTACTATTCAAAATACCACTCTGGCTCCATATGGACATGATTGTGCCTATAGATAGCACTATTAAGACTATGTACTAGGAAGACAAGGTTTTTCATGGTTATCTCTCCTTAAAATGAATGTTTAATGGATTTTTAAATCCTTATATATTATATATTAATTATAAAATTCCTTAGTCTAAGTCTCCAATCACTCAATGCCCTATAACCTCTTCACTTTTCTACCCTAGGGTTTCTTTACAATTAAGCATGTGTAACCCTTATGGCTAGGTTTGGTGTTTTTCCTTTCTTAACCTGATATTATAACCATAATAAAACCTTAATATACCTTTAAAAATATATATCAATTATATTATATTTTAAATGAACCTTAAACCAAGTAAAAGGTCTTAAGATTATGCACATCAACCTATTTTTTATCATTCTCCCTTAGCTAGCCCTCAAGGGAATTTTAACCTTTAAAAACCAAGTATGATCAATATAAAAATATGTATGAATAATATCATTAAATTTTTATTCCTTATAAACCTTCACATGAAATTCAAACTCTCTATCACACCTAAAACCCTCCAAAAAGTCCTCTTAGCTCCATTGCTGACTATCAACATACTAAATTATGACTATGATAAAATATTGGATGATTACACTACTTATGTGACATTAAAAAGACCATTAAAACTTAAAAACAATCATAAAAACAAACTTCACCAAGTTTCATAGCTATATCATGCCTATAAATGCCTCAAGACTCATTTTACCCAAAACTAGCTAGTGGGTTGCCCAAATTTTCAATAGGTCTATGACTTAAAATAATTATTTCATTGAGTCATATCCTCCTCTGGTTAATACATAGTCCTATGTAACCTATCACCACATTATATCTCTTCATTTCCTTTAATGTAATTACCTCTTCCAATATTGGTTGTAGGTGTTGATTAGGGATTTGGAAATGGTTTTGTCTATTCCATCACCACTTATCACTTTTGAGACATATCAAGTCATTGGTAAACTTCCTCTCACTTATTTATTTATTACATTTGATCTTCAAGGGTGTTCTTTGGCTCCCACACTTTTGATTTCATACACAGGCCTATGTACCTTCATGAGTTTGTATAGTTTTAGTAGAGGTCTTGATCTTGGTGAATGTATGAAGGTATAAATTTACCATTTGAATGCATAAGTGACTTCACAAGATTCCTCCTTGACTAAATTTTATCTTTAATTACAATTGTCTAGGGTATGTGGATATATCCATACACTTGACCCTAGTATTGTCTATGTGTGGCCATTTCAAGGTTGATCTTGGAGTGAGCATTTTTTGGGATAATATTTATCATAACCTAACCTATATGTCACATTTTCATCATTATTATATATCTTCCACCTCTTCCATGGATACTCTATTCTCATCTCCTTCACAACCTTGGAGATAGGCTTGTCTTAGCAAGGCTATAGATGATCTTTTGAATGGTTATGCTATTTTAAAAAATTTACCCCATGGATTGTATTTATTAACCATATAAAGTGATTCTAAAACATGGTAATAAATCTCATTGAACTTAAAGACATGACAACACCTTCTTCACAATCCATACATTTAATTCTAGTATTAGCGTACTTCAAGAGTCATCCAAACACTATTGTAGGTGGAGTTTTACCTAGAGATATGTCATAATATAAATTATCCATACTTAGGGTTTGCCTTTGATCTAATTTTCATGGGCATCACTTTATCAAAAAAAATTCTCTTACTCATTACCCTACCTCTTGAACATAGGCTTTTTTCATCATAGACTTGATTGTGTGTGAGAATTTGATCCTTGTATGGACCAAGAATAGTTTTAGGTCTTGAAATTGACACTAAAAGGCCTCCAAGGTCACTCTAATTCTATTAACTTTCCTTGAAATTATCATTTTTTTCAAATCTTCCCTTCTAACATCCATGTTTCACCTTGTTTACATCTTTAGTCTCGCATCTACTTAGCATGGATATAGGTGATGATCACTATGTTGTTTGTATAGATTAGATGGTAAAAGATATTAAGGAGGTTACCAACATGTATATAGAGTTATTAAAAATTAATGAGAGTGAAAACCTTAATTTATAGACCTCAATCCATAGACCTTCTTTGAAAATGACCTTAACAAGACATTGTAGATGTTCTATGACCTTAGTTGTAGGTGATATTTAACCTCTTAAGCATCATTTTAAGGTTTGTATACCTAATTTCATAACCATTATGTTCTCAACACTCTTGAATCCTCTTTGATAGTGGATATATGAGGTGAATTTTAATGAAAAGGTGGTGATATGTGAATGGATGATGAGAATCAATGAAACTAAGAAAGAGTGGAAAGATAAGGTTATACAATGGTGAATGATATTGTAAAAGTCTATGAAATGAGTTGACACAAGAGGGAGGTGAAATTAACATAAATCCATAACCTATACAACTATAAAGTATTTAAGGTAAGTATGAATTTATAGATCAATAGGATATACCTTTTTTAAGGCTCTTGGGTTAGTATACACTATCAAAGTAGAAGCCTAGTAATCTCTAAATTACCTTAATAAATGATAAGTTTCCTTAAATTATAATAAACTAGGACTCTATTAAGATATTAATAGAAAATTCATGGTTTATTTTCTATGGTACCTTTATTAAACTTTGATAAACTTGAAATAAGAATACATGAACATTAATGAAACCTCTCAAATAGAATATGTTGTGCTTGATAACTATGGATCATCCCTTGAATCGTACAAATTCTCCAAACTACCTATAGATTAAAAATTTGGAATTTATTTGTCTTATTGAGATCCACATTACCTCACACATGTGGAAATAAGTTGAATAATGTCGTGGAAAGGTGGTTTGAACTCTTGAAAATCTCCATAAACTTCCATTTCTCTATCATCATGCTTAGGAGAGGAGAAAACTCAAAAAAATGATTACTTGCCTAAATGAAGAAGCCATAGTGAGTGATTTAACTTGTAAAAGATTGTTCATAAAGGATAGAGAGCCAAAATGAGAATAATTTACAAATATATAATCTCTCTAACACCCCTTACTCTACCCAAAATTCTAGATCTTGTTATTCTCTCTCATGGTCATACCATCTGCAAACTTGAAGGTCTCTTTTGAGATACAAATAAGCTAGGTGAATGAAGAGAAATGGTTTTGAGCCTGTATGAGATCCTTTTTCCATGAATATTTTTTGAAACACCTATAATGAATTTTTTTTCAAATCATTGGCTTTCATTGTATGGAAAGGTCCATACAATTTCATACATCTACATGAAAACACCCTTTCTCTTGTATTTTATTCATATTTTAAGCTTTATACCACCAATTTATGGAAAAACAAGGAATATTACAAGTCAAAAATCATATTAAAATAATTAATAAGTATTTTAACATCAAAATAGGGGCATATTTCACATGTGGGATCTATTGTGGGCCAAACTACGCTTTAGGCTTGCATGAGGAGATTTTTCAAAAGTAGGAACCCATGTGACTAAACAATAATATGACTATGAGGGTGATTAGAGACATTATGGATGCTCTATTGGCCTTATTAGGTCAAAAATATCATTTTAAGACAAAAATATTCTCTTGGACAACCACACATATAGCTTAAAAGAAGCTTTGTTAATGAATACCTTGAAAATTAATTTATAGCCTTCTTTAATTCCCAAATATACTTATATATTTTTTGATAATACTTGTCAAAAATTATAATCAACTTCATGATTGAATATGCCAAAAATACCAATGAAACTCATAGTGAGTTATCAACTACCACCTTTAACGATCTCCATTAAGGCACTTTAGATCATAAAACCACTTGAATTCTTTGTTAAAGACATAAGATACTCAAAAAACATGACTATACTTTATAATAATTGACATGACACTTAGACATACTCCCTTGATTTGATAGTTAATGAACATTATGGTAATGAAAAGTTTTTAGTTATAAGGGTTAGCATTTGGCCTTGGCAGGCCAAATTGCCAATAGGACCATTAAAATAGTTGGTAATAACTACTTCATAACTGAATATTATGGTGATGTCACTAGTTATAATTACAAATGAGTTGTAAGATACAATAATGACACTATAATAATTTTGTAGTAACATAGGAGTGGAATTAGATTGAAAAAGTTAACACATAGGTGTATAACCTACTTCCTATTTTATTACATTAGTGTAAGCCTTGATTTATGCCAATGATAATGTTCAAAATCATCTATGACATAGATCCTCATGGATCAAAATATATCTAAGTGTATAACATACATAATAGTATATGAAAAATAATTAAAATAATTTATATTTAATATCATATTCACATTCTCATTATAGAGAATACCTGTTATTACATTACATTCATCACCATAAAAAAATATCTTCTTTCATATGCATTATTCAAACTCAAAATTTTAAAAATGTCCAATATTTCCAAGTCTAAGTACCTCAAATGAAGATAAATAACCCTATTTATAGCATTCATGGACCTATTAAACCCATACCAACTAACACCAGTTCAATACCACTTGTCCTATTTCATTAATTATTTGAGACTATATTTCTACTTGACCACCCTACTCACCATATTCTCTTTCTCTAAACAAAATGTGCTAGTTATCTTGGCTTGACACAACATAATTTAAATTCTTCTTGTTTGGATGCTTAATATTTGTCAAATTATCATTCATTGTGTTTCATCTTGTGTTTCTCTCCATTTTGTGTTTATTTCTCAATATGGATTTTTTTTAACCCACATAATGCGCATCAACAATGTATCTTTAACCTACACATCATTTATTTTTATATGTGTTTTCTCTTTGTTATGCACATTATAAGTATCTAAGTTATTATTTTGAAAGTGTAAAAAATAGAATATATTTGCATGTTTACAATATGCATATAGTTGGGGTCCACATTCTTCCACACTAAGTTTATTATTTTTCCTTCGAAAATTTATTACTTGGTTTTCTTATGGTAGTTTCTCTTTTTCACACAATCATAACCTCTACCACTTTGTCTTTTACTTCAATTATGCTAATTTTATTTATGGTATCAAATCTATGCATCATTAATTAGCTTATTTATTTTTTGAATATTATCATAATTTTTTAATATGGCATGTGAATTATATCTAATACATATAATCCTCATGAATTATATTATCTTCTCTTATTTTATTTATTTATAGCTCATCATACAATTCATATTTATTATTCTTATCATTCAATTCTATCTTAAATCTACAAATTTCCTTAAATTGCATTTCTCTCTCCTCTTTTTCCTTCTCATCGTACATATATGCCATTAAATTATTTTGTGTGGTCTCATCTTCCTTAATTCAAGTGTCCAATATTATTATTCATCTTGAAACCTTTGAAATATAATCTTCACCTACCTTACCTTCATGCAAATATTTTTAATTTTCTATATTAATAACTTTGTGTAGTCCTCAAACTATCATTTCAACTCCTTCAACCTCTCCACTTGGAGATCTTATTTTTATATTACTCTTAAACATGGGTCTCATGAAACAAATATGTCATTTTTATAATCAAAATTTTAAATGGCATATTATTTCTCACATATTCACCTTTATATGCATGTATCCTTACATTTCCACTAACAAAATCAATCTCTAAACTTTCTTTTCATACTTATTCATATTTTATCTTTCTTTGTTCAAATCCTCTCTTACATCCTCTATCTACTTGTATATCATAAACATAAAATAAATAACACTTTAACAAAATAAAACTAGAAAGTAATAAATATTTTTGTTTTAGAATATTATTTTAGTAAATTCCTTATAGATTCCCATACACATCATATTAAAAATAATTGGATCATATTCCCCATAGTTATCCAAGGTCTCTATGTTTTTCATTCATCTCTTATGTGCTTATTTAGTTAATTTTATTAGGCTCATATTTTTTTAACTTATGTAATTTTTAGAATAATTTATGCATACTTCCACTTACCTAGTGAGGTATCTTTATTTTTGCTTACATGGACCTAATATCCTTGTTTGTAAATATAATTAGTACAATTTTTCCTAGTACATTATATTCTTATATGTTTTATTCCATAGTGATCCCCATGGTATATAAACAGCTTTATATGGTACTATTTTCACCTATCTTTAGTTTAAACAACTTAAACAAGATTAAAACAAATTATTAGTGATTTTGTTTTTCACAAAAAAATGATAGTATGTGGTCTTCCCACATGGATTTTTTTTTTTGAGAAGCCCATTTCAACAAAAAAAATCTTGTGCTTTTCTATTTAAATATTATTTTATGAAAAAATAAAACCCCAAATAGGGATATTAAAACTCAATCTAGATAGTGAATACTACAAGTGAAGCTAAATAAAAAATATTACAATAGTGTAGATCTACCAAATGTAACTAGAATCATTTTTGGAAATACCATACTAAGGTGTGTTTTATATGTAGGCTATTTGATATATGAATCCATAATCATAAATAGTAAACAATCCTAAAATGAATAGACTATGGAGGTTTCCACCATCCTACAATCTCAATATCCTATCTCTGAGGCATATCAAGATTGAATTCTTGAGGCTAACTACTTATTGATGCACCATAACATCAAATGGACAATATCTTTCCTATTACTAAAAAGTAAAAAAATCCTAGGTAGTTCATATATAACATGAGGTACAGGGAATCTAGGATCTATACATAGTTTTTTTAATAGTTTGAATATTAGGGTAGTACCCCTCACACCATAGATTATGGAAAAATTATTATTGCTTTGCCTATAATGATAATTCATGTGAGTTTTAACATTTACAAAACATAATTTCATCCTAGGGTATTTTTATGATTTTGTTCAACCCTTAGTACCCCATTATGCTCATCATTTTGTGATAAAACAAGATCCCATTAGGATGAGGTGAGAACATAATATTGGTTATTTTTAGTAAACTACTAAATATAGGCTTAAAAACTGAAATGAAGATTAAAAATTGTAGATCTAATAACTACAAAGAATGTTGATTATATATAAAAAATAATGATAAACATAGATTTTATATTATTACATGTAAATATAATGAGGTGAATCTTCTATATCTTTGATACCATATTAAAATTAACACATCTTTGATACAAAATTAAATTTTGGATAGGATCCATAATCATGTTAGTTAACATAAAACAAACATCCATAATACTTGCATTTCCAAATATAATTCTAGTTACATTTGGTAGATATGCATTGTTACATTATTATTTGGTCAATTTCATTTTCAATATTATCTATCCAAATTTAGTATCCTTATTTGAGTTTCTATTTTTTTAGAAGAACAGTGAAATGCCAAAGTAGATGAACTCTTTTTATTTTTGTGTGGGAATGTTGTAAACTATCCTTTCCATGTGAAATAAAAATGTGGGTCGTAAGGTGATTTTAAAAATTTGATTTTCTCATCGAGATGATCATTTTAAATGGTATTACTATTTTTTAAATTTACATACAATTCTTTTGTCTACTATCCTGGACAATCAATTTTTAAAAAAATAATTATGCATAGACCAATTGCATTGTTGTTATTTTCTCATCGAGATAATAATTTTAACATGTATTTTTGGAAAAATATTTTAGGAATTTTTTTACATAATTGTTTTTTTGGTATATTTACACTCAAGTTTCTATGTTATCAATGGCATATGAAAATATAACCCTCTTAAGTTATAACTACTTCAGCTAGAAAGGATACATTACTAATGTGATCCTTAAAAATGGTCTCTATCACATTATAATGAATGAATAATTTTCACCTTTAAATATTATCAAACAAAAAATGAGGAAGAAATAAAAATATTCTAATAAAGATAGAGGCATCCTTGGTTAGTCAATATCCCCTAAATTGAAGTTTCAATTTTTAGGGCATCATGGAACCTTATAAAACTTGGAATACCTTGTAATAAATATTTAAAATCACATTAATATGAGTGTATGCTAACTAGAAAATTATCTCATTGTTCTTAGTCTAGACAACTATCCTTGCATTAGGGACTTCATCACTCAATTAAATTGTTTGAGGCTTCTACCTATCGAGGCTCATGAAAGAAATATTGATAAAAAAACTAATGATGACTGTATTTTTTTAAAAAATTGGGCATCCTTACTCATTATTATTTTCAAACTAGTACACACATCAATATTTTAAGGAAGTTTCATATGTGGCACTAAATTTTGACAAGTTATGTGAGTAACTTCAGATAGAATAGGAAAAAACCAACTTTTATTTTAGAAGTATGACCTAAAGGTACTATTTAAAAGGAATTAGTGGTTAATGATAAAAATTTAATGTCACAACATAAATTTGGAAAAATCAAAGACCCTTCCAAGAAATAATGAAAAGTAAATCCAAAACCTAAGTGCAATCCATTAGCTTAATAAAATCCTTCCTCAAGTAAAAATAAAGGAAACTAGAAAGTAAATGATGACATAGATCAAGAGTATTTTAATTATTGTAAGAACCCAAACCATGTTAAACATCAAAGTTTAAATAAAATTACATACTTAGAAATAAAGATAAAAAAATACATCTTCCCCTCCCAAGACATGGGCAACACTATTTGAAAGAATAAGATCACCTATGTTTGAATGGATTATAAATTAAGGAGCCTCTTACAACATGGTTCATGATGGTTCATTATTTTAAAATATTGACCAATGTTGCACAAATAAATTTTTTTGGGAAATTTTATTCCTTTAGTTATTGAGGGCAAAGGGACAATTGATATGGAGAATGACATATTCAACAAAGCTATCCATGTTATACACATGTCTACAAACCTCCACTCAATATATAATACCACACATTTAGGTGAAGGAAAAACCATTGATATTACACCTAGTGATGTTATTATAAATATCAAATACCAATCTACTATTATAGTCACTAATAAGGTTGATCATCCATCATGATTATAAAAAAATGATAACTCTATAATCACTCAACCTTCACAAATCATGAATGTGCATGCTAATGACTTAGGAAAACTTTTTAATGATAAATCTGGTAACATATTATGTATTCTCCCAATTTTTATTTTATAAACATAAATTCATGCTTACAATCATTGATGATATCTATTTTTAACTTGGGTTTGAAAAACATAAGCAATCTTTAAGCATTTCAAAAATTTAAAGGTCCTTGTTGAAAACCTATTTGAGATAAAAATAAATTATATCAAAACATATAATTTAGGATAATTTGTAACTAATAATATTATTAACATATTTGAATAGGAAGGTATTCAAAATCTATGTATTTTACCCTACACCCCTCAAAAAATGGTGTAACTATGTGAAATTATTGCATATAAAGGAAATGACCAATTACATGGTATATTTGATATAATTCCCTCCACTATATTGGGTGAAATAAATTTAGTGTGAAACCCAAATAATAAATCACACTCCCCCCTCCATAGTGAAAAAAATTATTCCCAAAAAAAAATTTGTCTAGTGTCAAGCTAGATGTTATTGATTTTCAAGTTTTTAAATGCAATGCATGGGTGCACATTCTAGATGAAAAAATAAATAAATGGAAATTAATTTATATCCTTTTATATTTATCGACTACCTTTAATATTTTAAGGCATATCATCTTATTTTTTTGGTCACCACTATAGTGATTTATGAATGGGATGTGTTATTTGATGAAAAATCGCAAGCTTTTATGCCAACATCTTGTACTCCTATAAAATTAGACACAAATTTTTATATCTATTATGAATAACATGTAATTTTAGATTACTCCCATTTTTTGATATTTTAAACTTAAAGGGGAATAATCAACACATCCATAGTTAGTTACATAATAAATTTAGAATTGACTTGCAAAACTAACATAACCTCTATCAAATTAGGTTCATAAATGTTTTCATGAGGCTAGTGAATTGGTATGGTGTCCAAGATATCCAAACATTATAATATTTTAACATACATATGGTGTTTCAATTTTGGTATATTTGGTAGTGACACCAAAGACTTATCAAACTTCTAAGAATCCTGAATGATAGGCTAATACGAAAGAACTTATTTATCTAACTAATAACCAAAATTGGGACTTGGTTCCACTTTAAAAATGAAAAAGGATATGAGATGAAATTATACATAACAAATAAATTATGCAATAAATGGGTCCATTAAAAGATACAAAGCCTCACCTGTAGTGAAAGGTTTTTCACAAGTTGAATGTATTGACTATCATGAAGCTATAACACTAGTTGAAAATATGAATTCCATCAAGATAAATATATCCTTATATGAAACATAGGGATGGGAAGTCCATCGGATGGACATAAAATTTAATTCTTTCATGGAGTCTTGGATGCATAAATATATGTGATTAAACCTCTTGGGTTTGTAATTAGAGAGAAATATAATTTTTTGGTACATATGAAAAAATAACTTAAATGATTTGAAATAGGATTCTCGATCTTAGTATGAAAATTTCAACTCTTTATTAATAAAATGTATATTTATGTGGAGTCCCTCTAAATCCATAGTCTACACCAATAAATTATATGGGAAACTCTTAATTTTGGTTCTCTATGTCGACAACTTAATGATCACAAGGAGTTCCATGAAGTAGATTCATGATTTGAAAGCCTAGATAATGAAGTAGTATGAGATTAATGACTTGGGACTGTTCCATTTTTCATTGGTATTCATATTTCAAAATATGAGAAAGTAATTTTTGTTGATTGTTTCAAGTATGCTCAAGACATACTTAACCTATTCAACATTAAAGACTACAAGTTTGTAATAATTCATTATAAATATAGAAAAAATATTTACACTAAGTTTTATTCTCCTTTATTTCATGGGACACTATAAAAAAATTGGGACTTATTTTTTATTTTACTCATACTCATCTTGATCTTACATTTATTTTGAACTTTGTATCACACTATTGTTAAGGCCCCTATGAATGCAATTGAAAATATAAAAAACACATTATAAGGTATCTTCTTGATACTAACAACTATTATATTGAGAAAAATAAAGAGAGAAATCCTCAATTTATCATAACACTTCTAGTTGGAACAAAATAATTATCATTTACATAGATAATGATTGGGTAAGATATAGATATGATCATAATTCAACTGCATGATACATATATCATCTTGGGATAGGTCCCATGACTAGGTATTAGAAAAATTATATTTATATTTATTTGTATAATATGGATACTAAATATATAGGATCAATTTCTTCTATCTGGGAGTCACTTTGGATTCAATGTTTGCTTTTAAAATTTGGATTTCCACATACCCAACCCACACTAATTTAGTTTGATAATAAGAGTGTTATCAAATTTACCATAACTCAGTGGAAAACCAATAAAAAATCATAGTTATATCCAATTTAATTAT